>OZ021722.1:83531448-84131448 GCA_963978545.1 Linyphia triangularis | reverse complement strand
TCCCATCTACTGTATAATATCACAACCTTCTAATACTTTTAATGTATTTCTGATTCTTTTGACTTAGAGTTTGAAGCGAATAAAACAATGTACAATTGAAAAAAAAACTTTTGTTTACGAGCAAATATATTAGCTCTTAAATTGGTATATCATTTAGCAATTTTGTTTTTGTAAAAGGGGGAAAAGGGGATTATCATAAAAGAGCTCTGTTTAGATATAATATATGAGACATAGAGTACAATTTCAAATTCAGTTTCCAACTAGTATAATATTTTGTAGAATTATAAGTTAATGGCATTTTTAATACCAAGAACCTATACGTCTTAAGTGTTAACTCTTAAATGTTCCTCTAAGATAGTCTAACAAGTATAATATTTACTTACAAATGTTTCCTGAAACAACTAAAGATAAGAAATAAATTAGGTTTTAAAGTTCATTCTCAATACTTTGTTTAACTCAAATTTAAAGTATATTTAATCCCCTAATGTAAAATATATCATCTTCCTAATAGGATATAGTTCTTGCAATGAAAAAATAGAATGATGAAATTCACTTTTTTTCAGTTTAAATCTTAATGAGGTAGTATCATATCTTAAAGAGATAATATGATGATCTCCCAATGTGATGACTTCCGTATTCCCTTTTTCATTTTATTTTCATAGTTATTTTTCTCATAATATTGTTTTTAAATGTTTATTTTCGGTTTCACTAAGTTTATGCAATACATGTTTGTAACAAAGCAACACATAAAATATTTTTCAAATGTGAACAGAATTAAATTAGGATTGATATATTAAAATATACTTGTATAATACATATACTCCATGCTTCTATGAATATGACGCCCTTTTATCTGCATCTTAAGTAGCCACAGCATTACTATAAAAAAAAATATATCATTCTTGAGTATTTCGTTCAAATGTGTAAATATATGTTTACCAATTTAATTATCGCAATTGAAATCACCACTAATATATACTGATATTATATTGTACTGCGTGCTAATTTGAGTTAACTTTAATTTTGTTAAGTATAGTAAATGTTCTATAGTTTCTAATTAAGTTGTATACTTATTTATAGTATCTTTTTGTTGAATAAAACCCGATGAAAACTACTAGTATTGTCTTATAGTCTTGCTCTTACCTTTTCGTATTATAATGAGATGCGATTTAGAAGCATATCCTGGAATAACATTTATTTTTGTAGGATACCTATTGCAAAATGACTGAGAGCTCAGAAATGTTCAATACTTCTATCTCTCGGAAGATTTTTGTCATCTTACAAATTAAAACACTTCATGTCTTTACAAAGTTATTTTACCATATTTTACATCAATATAGAGATTTTTTTAGCGTAATTTAAATTAATGATTCAAGAGATACTGAGAAAAGTACTGTGGGCACGTTTCCTAAATTGATGAAACCAACCCTAGCAGAAATCCTAGTGGATTGGCTATATTATTCTTTTTTATTGTTTGCCGGATTTATATACAAACCTTTAACCTAAGTCCTCTTAGCTAAGTCTTAACCTAAAAGCACATGCGCAGGTTGAGGCCTCCAGGAAAACATACGGGCTAGCTTTACGACAACTATTTACGACAGTTAGTCTCCCCACCCAATCTCTACGTTTTACTGTTGAATTTACATTTAAGAATACGTTTCCCAATATCGACCCATGAAACACATATTTTTTTCCTCTTAAGCAATATGTTTCACAACATATGTTGGTGAAAACTAATATTTTTTTGCAAAAGTTGCATGGTCAATAGAATCAAAAGGCAAAAATAAGGATTTGTTTTGAGGTTTTCAAAAATGTTATCATATTAACTTAGCAAAGAAGAAGCTTCATTGATCTTATGTAAAACCGTTAATTAAGTGCATGTGTGTATGTGTGTGAGTGTAGGGTGAGTTTGTGCAATAAAATCTTTTCCTCCTACGTTTAAAACCAAAATATAGTGTCTTTATATTTTCTTATTGTAATTTTTCATTGCGGATACTTTTTTTGTGGGTTAGCACTTTAAGAATAAGCTCACATTTTGGTGGGTTATTACAGAATAAGCATTCAAATATTGATTTTTATTGAATGGGAAGAAATTCCTTAAATAATTAAATATTTTTATTAAAAATTAATAGAACTCTTAGAAAAACAAAATGCTTAAGTAAAAGACATTATAATATCAATGACACAAAAAAAATCTACTTTTTTATTAAATGTGTTTTATCTTCTATAATACCTCATATAAATATTTATAGCATATTTATAGTTCAAAATCTTTTATCCGAAATCACAGTTTATGATTCCTTATTATTCTCATTTAATTATTCCTATTTTGTTATTTTATATTCACAAAAAAGTCAACAAGGGACTAAACAATAATAATTATACAGTGCATAATAATGTGCGAGTCAAACTCTCTTAATTAAATTTCCCGCTAAGTCTAATTGCAATAAATTGTAATTTATTTTTATGCTTCGCAATTATTTTCTAACAACTATTTTCCAACTAGAAAGAGAAATTAAATGTCAAATTCTATACGTATAATTTAATTACTTGGTGAAATAAATTAAGCTTTAGTTGAACAAGATATATGGTACACAATTATAAAATAACTTTTGAATCTTTCCAAAAAAATTTCATAATGATGTATACTCAAAGAAGATATCTTTATTCATATTATCAAATAAATTTAATTTTTATAAATGTGACTAATTTCCCCTATGTTGCTATAATTAAACGTATTCACGTTTATTTCTAGTACTCATTAAAACATTTTTAGAAAAATATTAATTTACATTTATGGAAATTCGGTATTGAATTTTTTTTAAATACCTTTACATAGATACTATATCATACTTAAAATCTATAGCATAGAGAGTAAGGTTTAATCGCGTTTTAAATATTTTTGTCATTATATATATATATATATATATATATATATATATATATATATATATATATATATATATATATATATATATATATATATATATATATATATATATATATATATATATACATATATAACAAATTATGTCTAAGCATTTTTGTGCAAGAGAAATTTGGCTCATCCATTTAAAATAGTCTAAATTGATTTAAAAAGGCCAACGGTATATATAATGTATATTACAGTACATTATTATGTCGATTTTCTTATAAAATTGCTGTTATATAGTAATTTTACTTAACATAAATATATAAAATTAAAAATAAATGTCCTATTACTAATATCCTTTTTCCTTTTGTCCCCTCAGGACACCTAGAAGATCATGTTATACAGCGGTATAAAAAAAATTTCGAATATTCCACTAAAACATTTTTACAGTGATTCAATTTTGCAAAAATTACACTTGAAACTTTTTTTCACTGTTTTGAAACTATTATTAATGAGTGATCCAATGTTTTACTATTATTTAAAAAATGTTGCCATACCCCACGCATACTATGGTTATCTTCAATAATACTTTGGATTGTATTTTACGTTATGGATAATCGTTTTTTCTTTCTTTCGATGACTTCCAGAAGATCAATAATTTTCATCAAGAAAATTAATATAAAATAATGTTTATTTTATAAAAATAAGTTTTCCAAATACAAGCATAACTTTTAGAGAAAAATATATTAAAATAGTAAGCCTCGTTAAAGTTCACAAGAAAAGAGTTTTGGTCTAAAGTCAATTATATCTCTTCTGAGCAAAAGTACTTTTGAATTACCAGTGCATATTTTCTATTGTAATGTATATACAACAATATTTTTCCCCTGGAACTACAATCTGTTAGTAGTTCGGATATATATATATTCCAATCTTAATTTATCATAATTTATAAAATACTTAAGACATATATGTATATAGTATATTAATATTTTTTTTAAATAGTTGAAAATGTAGGAATGATTATGTAAATGGTAGATGCTCGAGTTAATAACAATAAAATGTCTAAATAACAATAATTTGTTCAGGTTATGAAAACATTGCCAAAATCAGTAACACAATCTTTTTAATGTATCTTAATTTACGCATTATAGAAAATATAATGTTATAAAACTCTTTTCGCATTTATATGTAATATATTTTGTTATTGAAGTATGGATATAGAAAATTGTAGAGCACAATATAAAACAATTTAAATGTATTGTTACATATGTATTGTTCATTTTAATTTTTACTTTTTAATCTTTACATGTTTATAAAGTTATTACTTTGTATGGTTTTGTGTACAAACTTATAAAATTATATTATAAATGTGACATATTTACCAACCTATGAAGTACTGTTTAATAAGTTTATTGTTTTAATATTAACAAGTTTTCGAAAAATTTCAATTAGATTTTCTTTTCCAATTAAGTCGCAAATTATTTTTTTTGTCTTAGGAGTGCAATTTAACTCACTCAATTTTCTCATCTTTAAAATCTCATGGAGCATATTCAATTATATACTCTTATTAACGGTCAGTCTTCGGGTTCTCAAAAACTGAATTACTTCAGAATCACCCCCTTCCCTACCGGAACAGTTTTTTTCTTCATCCCTTCAATCTATCTCATGCAAAAGAGAAAAATTTCACCGCTAATGAACTTTAAAAAAAGAAAAATAAATTAAAAGACAAAAAAAAAAATCTCCGGATATATATTACTGAGATAAAAACTTCTTCTGGGTTAAGGGAGCAGAGAGTTTTCTATTATAAATTTGAAAGAGAAAGAAAAGCTGAACTTCTCATGGACTTCATTAGCTGTGTGTCGTTCCATGAACCGAAAGAAAAAAAAATCGAAACGGTATCATGGATTTTTTTTATATTAAATTTAGAAGATTTTTTTCTCAAAAAATAATTTGGTTACCTAGTTAAAAGTATTGTTTCTGTTAAAATTAGCGTTATTAGCCTGTGGCGTAAGATAATTTTAATAACAATATTTTTTTTGAATACGAAATCTTTGTTTTTCTTTTGTTTTTCTGAAAGAAAAGTTATCAATAGTTACACGATTTTAAATTAAAGTTTTTCCATCATTCATTTTAATCTGAACACCTCTGAAATATTGGTTTGTACTTTATGTTCAGCCATACTTTCAAATTATAACATGATTTTTGTAAATGAAGTTTATATATATATATATTTTTTTTTTTTTAATAATTTACAAAATTAATTTATTTTATTTTTCTTCACAATCATCAGCCTTAAAGTATGATTGTGAAATGTGTAGTCCACAAATAGTTGTATGTCGAGTGAATATATAACTAATGAAATTACATTCCCCAAAAATATTTTTATTTCTACTTGCTTAATTCCTCTTCCCTCTAAAACTAATCACTTTCTTTCTTAGACAACACCACGCATGATAAAATATCCATACCTTGCCATCTTGCTTTTGTTTCTTAAATAATTCTGGAAGAAGTTATGGCCCAGAAACATTTTACTATTTTTACATTCTCTGCTTTGACTTCCTGATTGTAAGCTCTGAAACATCTGATTTTAAAATAAGTGAACATTTGCAACATATAATATTATTTGTAACATGCACATACTGATGGCAACATATTGCATTCATATTGGGCTGCATGGAAATAGTTTTGAGTGTTTCTTTTTTGTTTTAGGCATGATTTTGTAGAGTTTTTTTTTTTATTTATTGAAAGACATCCGAGAAATTTTTCAATCTTGACTATTTGGAAATTTTAGTAAACAAAATCTTGCCGTAGTAATATTGTTTTAAAAGCACGGTATAACAATTGTGTATCTCTTAAGCCAGAATACATACAATCCAATCCATAAAACTCAAATAATTTGCAAATAAATTAATCGTCAATTTGAAAATATACTTTTTCGCAAAAATTTTAGAAACTCGAATTTTCTATTCCAACCAGGGACAAAAACGAAGATTATTTTAAATCCTCTAAACAGTTTTGAATGCGGGTTCAAATGTCTAAACCTTGAATATGAATCATATTTTGATTTAGTTAAAAATAGATTTTTCAAGGAAGTTTGTAATAATCATTCACATAATGTTTCTTTTATTATCAAAGTGAAAAGATGCAGCTATTTACTCCAGAACTTACCATGAATAACCACGATTTATTTTTTGAAATACGGGTTTTAAGTGTAAAATCATTACATAATATACTTATAAATTTTAATACGTAATATGGTTTCTAACTTTAATTTTGAGAAAAAAAATTGCAAACAGGAAAGCAAAAAATATTATAAGGAAATAGTATTGTGAAGCCCATCATGATCAATTAAGATTTAAACAATTTCCCAAACGACAAGCACATATGAACCCAAGCATTTTCCCGAAATCTTAACTAATATTCATTTATTAAAATAACTGTTCTTTACATGTTTGCATAGTTGACGATTAATTTTATTACAACTGCACACCCGTATGAAATTAACAAAGTTTATTATTTCTATTTCTATATGCTTATATGTACACGAACAAAATTATATTCAAAACTTATCGAACATCTTTTATTAAAATTTTATAAATACTTAGATTGAAATAATTATGTTTCAAATACGTTTGGAAACTTATGCAGATCATTTGAGGGTCAGTGGAAAGTAATTAAACACAATATAAGTCATGAATAAGAATAAAGTACCTTATTTAAAGAATAAAACAGATAGAAATTTTTGCAATTGAAAATTGTCCTGTCCTAAACTCATGAAAATTCATGAATAACTTTAGTGGTATATATTGCATAAAATAACCATAAATAAATTAATAAAACGTATGAATAAATTTATTCATAAACACGCTTCTGAAATTCGAAACAAAGAGATTAATTTTCTGCATAATTTTCGTTAAAGAAAAGCTCTACATTGACATAATTCCAAAAGCAAAAGAAGACATTTTGTTTTAAAATATTTTTTTTTTTTAGAATTTATTACTGGATATATTGCAGTTAACACAAGTCAGTCTTCATTCCTAATAGAATTGGTGTATGTGTTTTAAAGTATTCTCAAAGTTATTTAAAAGATTATACGTTGCAATTGTTACGAAATATTAGCAACTTCCAGTAAATTTTTTTAAATTGCTCATTATCATACTGAAAATATACCGAAATATTAAGTAATAAAATATGTGATAAGGTATTAATGAACAAACATTTGTAGGCGGGATTATGTGGTTTTTACAGAACTCCTAAGACAATAATTTAGTTTTCTTTCTGATAGTTAGGTGGCGCCTTACATAAACATGCTACTGATGATCAACTATCATCCAATTAATCTTGAAGTATTATCTTTTGATGAAAACGACTTTTTAAACTGTAGAGATTCACCGGATTTGCTCAGAATTTATGCGGTAACAGTTTCATCCTACAGTCAAATGTTATTTACTAATTGCTTTTTAAATGTTTTGTGACTATTGAATTCTATACAGTCCAGAACTTAAAGATCATATTAATAAAGTATAACAATATCAATAAACTTAAAACTTCTTAATAAAGTATAAGTTTTTATTTAATAAGCTTTGGTGAAAAATTAATTGAAGTTTTTCCTTATAAATAGCTTTCAATTTTATTGGTTTTTTAGCTTTTGTAATCTCGTTAACGAAGTTTATATGATTAATAGTTTTTTGGTGTAAATTACTTCACTAGATAAAAATAAGCTCTGAAAAAAGTGAACCTTACGCAAAATTGCATCTATTTTTATACCACGGCAGCACTATAAATCGCTTCAAAATGGCAGCAATCAGCAAAAAAAGCAACTCAGAACAAAAATGTATTGCACCACCCGGCACTATTCGTCAAAGAGTTTGACTACTAGCCGTTAATCTTTTAAAAGAAATCGGAAAGCTGTTTTCCTGGAGAAATTTATCTTTTCTTTGCGTGTACTGCATTCTGTTCACCATGGCTACAGGAAAGAAGAAGAAAAAGTTAAACCCAAGTTCATCTTATGGTTCTGTTGAGAAGAAAACTTTACGGCCATTTACTTGGAAATGATTTACCCTGTGACGCTTTCATGTACTCGAAAGCAAACATCTTTGCATATTCGCCTCCTTGCATATTCGAAAAGTGATTTACTTTTCAATTTATTTCTGAGTGTTTTCAGCTTTTCCCGCCATAACACTACTTGTTATTCAATCGGGAAGTACTTTTTAAAAGGCCGGAAGTGCCACTATATACCGCCTGTGTTGATGAGATAGACTTTTCCATTTTTGTATTCGTAATATTGTTTAGTTTTCAATGGATGCAAAAGCGTGATGCTTCTATTTACGTAAATTTTCTATGAAGTGTGCCTGCATTTGACATGTTGTTGATGATGTATAACATAAATTTTAATTTCTGGATTAAATTTGAGCTTTATGAAAACATTCAAGTTTTTCCTTCATGCATTTGATATATTTCAATAATAATTTTTGTGCGATGTTTATGTATATCTCATAGCACAATTTCTCAGTATTACTTTTTAGTCAACAGTAAAATAACTAGAACGATTTTTTTAAAGTTTTTTACTCAAATAGGTATATATTACCGTTTGAAATTTATCTAAATTGACCAGTCAAGAAATAGTGTATCAATTGGTACTGCATACAATAAAATGATTTTAGAATTATACCCGATGTAAAAAATGTTATTTATAATCTGTTCAAGAAAGCAAATTATGTGTTTGTGTATTTAGATAAAGAAGGTGTTAGTTTATTTTAGTAATACAATCAATACGCAACATCTCTGCATAGTGATATAACTATATATTAATTCCTGTTACATGAAAATACAACTGATCTAATAATAATTTTGTAATATATATATGTGTCTGTGTGTGTGTGTGTGTGTGTGTGTGTGTGTGTGTGTGTGTGTGTGTGTGTGTGTGTGTGTGTGTGTGTGTGTGTGTGTGTGTGTGTGTGTGTGTATGTAAACATCGCACAAAAATATATATTGAAAATATATATTGCAGCAAAACACAAAAAATAAAAAAATAAATCCCAATACATTCAAAAATAGAAAAAAATGCTTATAATTTTGTATACCTTAATTCACTCATCTTTAGAAACTTATTACGAAACGAAGAATTGCATAACTGATGTTTCTAGAAATCGTTTCTATGTGAATCTTGAATAAAAAATTGGTGAAATTTAAAACAAATTCTTCAATAAATCACTTAGATAAAATATTTGAGCAAAAAACACTTTTGCTGAAAATATTCTCTGTAAAGTTATTAAATATCATGAATGTTTATAAAATTCTTTATTGTATATAACTTTCATAGAATACGTAAATAATAAACATTTTTTTCTGATAATGATAGAAGTTCTAAGCTAATGAAATTCAGCTAATTATGAAAAAAAAGCTTATATTAAATACAACAATTATCACATTAATTATACTCAATTACAATAATAATTATAAGCACAATTTACACTTTAATGTGGCTTTGTTTCCTGTATCGGTGAATAGTATAACTTACAATTTAAGTAAAATATATATTCACTATATATTCATAAATTTGTATGCGACTCCCTAAGCTTAATTTCTTAGCACTAGTGTTTACTAATAGAGTTATCAATATTTCCTTTTAACATTTCAATATTCAACTTTACTGTATGATACAAAGAGAATACTTTTTTTATTTAATATAATTTTTAATCAGCATTTTGAGATCGTATAGGTTTTCTAGATTAAAACATAATTTTTCATTTAAAAATTCAAATGCGTTTTATTGTCAGTCAAATGTATGATTATTTTACAACAAGTATGCTCAAGAAGACATTATGAATTAGAAATTATTGTTACCTAAGCCATTCAAGATTCTTAATTCGCAACGCTTTACGTGCATACTCTCCAACCTGTTTGCTCCTTATAACAATTCCATTTTCAAAACTTTACCACAGACGAAAGCAACTTAAGATGAAATATACTGAAAATATTATTGGTAGAAGATTTCCTTAGATAAAACACTGGATGATGCCGAAGTAGCAGATATATGCTTGGAGAATTGCGAATAGTGTCAACGTCAAATATGAAATGTTTGTCATTTCATTTGAAATCGTACAGGTTCATCAATCAACACTTTGGAATCTTATAGGTTTTCTAAATGAAGCCATAAGTTTCCATTTAAACATTCAATTGCATGTTATTGTCAATCAAATGTATGATTATTTTACAACAAGTATGCTCAAGAAGACATTACAAATTAGAAATTATTGTTATCTAAGCCATTCAAGAATCTTAATTCCCAAAGCTTTACATCCATACTCTCCACCCAGATTGCTTCTTATAAAAATTCCATTTTCAAAACGTTACCACAGACGAAAGCTACTCAAGATGAAGTATACTGAAAATACGACAGGTAGAATATTTCCTTAGATCAAACACTGGATGATGCCGAAGTAGAAAATGTATGCTTGGAGAATTGAGAATAGTGTCAACAGCAGATGGGAAATGTTTGTCTGAGGGTCGATGTCTTGGAAACATCTTAAATCTGAGAAAGGGATAGAAATATCTCAAGGGACACAATGATTCGAGAGTCTTCTTAATGCGAATACTATCCATGTTTATACAATGTATTTGAAAATCCAGTTTATATTTGGTCAGTAAGCATTAAGAGAGTATGAGTTTGATAGTATAGATGAAACTATGTATATAGATTAATTTATTCGAAGTAAGACTTGAATTCAGAAATTCATATTTAGATGCTTGCAATATTTTAACTAAATTAATTTAAGCTGTGTCTTTCAAGGCTGGATTGTATCTAAGTTAGTTTTACTCACTTAAATCTAACTTGGATATTCGTATTTGTTTTATGTGTTATTCTGTAGTATAATGAGTTATGTGTAATAAAAAGTGTTATAAAGTAGTGAAATGTGTAATTTAGTATTATGCATTATTATGTGTAGTGAAAAGTATCATCTAGTAACATTAATCATGTTTATAGTAAAATATATCATACATAAAAAAATATCATATATTTATGAAAACTATGTTATATAGCTTCCGTTGCTTATCATAGAATTTTCAAATCAATGGACTTTGAACCCGTAGTTGATCATACATTTTATAATTTCATTTATGTGTGAGGTGCTTAAATTACACGTTTCATCATTTAGTAAAAAATTTCATAAATAATGCACATATTTATCACATATTGAAACTGTTGGTATTTTAATCTTCTATTAACGCTTGGACCAAGAGTTAGTGAATGGTTAAGCAACCTTTTTTTTTTTTTTTTTTTTTTTTTTTTTTTTAAGAATCAATATACAAAGTACATTTGTATTATAAATATTCACCAGAATTATTTAAATTTTCAGACATTGTCATCATCAGAGTTAAATGGCTTTATAAATAAATTTAGATTTACTGTGTTAGTTAAATGCACTGCCTATATTATAAATTGTCAAAAATACACATTGTTAAAAAAATCAAAATCTAATTTTGAATATGGTCTTGATTAAGTAATCTTTGTTTCAATAAATAGATGAAAAAATGCTAGGAAAGTATTTAAACATATATTTGTTTAATGCAAACTATTCTTTCATAAAAAATACACTGATGTAATTCCTTTAAATATTGTTTAGTTCCTCGTGATTCCATTGGCTATATATGTAATACAGCATGAATTATGGGACTTCTACTTGAGTTGAACAATGTAGGTGCTGAAGTGATAAATAGTTGCCATAGGAACATAAATTTTATGGGTGCAGACTTTGGCAACAGCTTCGAATAACCATGGCGTCATTTCCGTATGTGAAGAATAGGGGTATAGTGTAGGCTATATATTGTACTTATCTGGTAAGATACTTAAATGTAACGAAATGTTACGGGCCACGGATTTTGTTTGTAAAGTTATGCATAAATGTTGAAGTTTCTAGATTTAGTAATGTATGCAAATAGGATTACTCTTTAATTTATGCACGCTTGTCTCAAAATGTTATATTTTGCATATTTTAAATAAATGTGCTTTTTTGCTTTTTAGATTGAAGTGTTATTATTGCAGTCTTTTTTCATTAACACGAGTGATTTGAGTTTTGTTATTTTGCAATTTGGGAATTTACTTAAAAAAAGTTTTTTATTTTTATGAGTTTGAATATACTGGCTTAGTGTAACACTACAATTTGAAAGGGTTTTATTCATTTAATAAAACCCTACATAGGTAGCCTGTAAAATACATCATTTGCCTGTTTATTAATCACAATATCTAAAAAGTATAAAAATTAATTTTAATAATTTATTTTGCGTGAAATTATTGTGAGTAAAGAACAATGGTATAAAACACATGTATTACTTTCATTTAATTTAATAGATTAAAATATTGTTTAAAGGTTAGAGTTTTAGAATATTAAGTACTCTGTTTACCAACCCAACATATTTGATACGAGGTTTGATGTAAAATAAACAATGCTTTAAAATGCTTTTTTCTTAATTATTTTCAGAATGTTTTATTAAATATTGGTTTTTATATATTCTTATGTGTGTCGCATAATCTAAGAATTTTTTAATTAACTTTTAAATGTAGAAGTTTTCTATTAGACAAAGTAGTAAAAACAGTATTAATGCAATGCAGTAAAAACAATATTAATGAAATATTCTTTCAATTTTGACTTTGCAATGTACTGAATGGCTTATAGAAACGCGTACATTATTTCTTTTTTAAACAATCATAAAACCGTCAAACTAACAACAGTTCCTGCGACATTATTTAATGGACAAGACAAAGTCAGTCAATCACATATGTGTGCTTATTATATAATGTATTATTTTAAATAGATTATTTAACATGTTAACAATAATTTTTTAACTTTTCTATTTTTATATAGTTGGTCTCTTGATTAACATTGCACATTTTAAATTATAGTAAAAAATTAGGTTAGGTATTTCAAACTACAATTATCCATGGTGAAAATTATCTCTGTTAAACTCACAATATTGAAATTAGTGTTATTAAAATCCCTTTTTTCATTCACAAAAATGGAGACCATAAAAAAAGTATCCAAAATACTGTAAAGAGCAAAGTATTATGTTTAAAACAATAATTTGAAGAATATTTCTTCATTTAAAACCAAATATATTTGTTTATCTATCTTTAAGAAAAAAAAATCAATATTTTCCAGGAAATAATTTTTATATTTTATAAAGCTACATTAAGCAACTTATATCTCCCGACCAATTATGCTATGAACTTGTTCTTTGACTTTTAATATTTATAATGTATATCCAAAAATACATAAGAGAGAGTGAACAATTGATGATTTTATTCTTTGCTTAAAACATTTTTAGAGTGTCGACTTCATGCCTTTTAAAATCATCATATAAGTTTGAAGATAAACAAATATCCAAACAGAAATTCTAGTGCACTTAAAAAAATGATTTCCAGACTTTTTTCTAATCCAATGCAAATCTTCTTCGTAACATTGAAAGTCATCTTATTGCATCTCTTTCTTGGTTACGAAGTTTAGGATAGCATGCCGATTTTACAAAAGTGCTGATAGCACGAAGAAGAAAAAAGTAATTTTTGAGAGTACTTCATATCAACACAACTTTCGTTTTCCGATCAATATGGTAAAGAGGAGTTTGTTTTTATTAAGATATGGTTGCGTCAAACTGATATCAAAGGAAAACTCTCCAAGTGAAGTAACTGGGACGTGATGCATGCTTTATAATAGTTTTTGATGCTTTATCTTGGACGTTAGTATTTCAACACACATCAATAATTTAAAATCTTGATATATACAACTTTATTAAATACAACGATTTCTTTAAATAGCTTTTTAAATAAAACAAAGCTATGTATTTTTTTCTTTTTTTTTCTTCTAAATCTTAGATAATATTTATCTTAACATATGTTCATTTCGATGTTTAATTTTAATGATACGATTACATTTGGAAATATAAATACTAATTATAAAAGTACTTTTAAAATACTTTTACAATTGAAAGGGAAAAAAAATGTTTAATATGTTACTGGAATGTCACACTAATTGTTATATAAAATAAATAATTTATACTAGATGTGTAAATGGTGCACTATTTGTTATAAAAATTTAAATTAAAATTTTTTATTAAATTGATTATATATTTGGTTTAAGAATGCGTACTTGTCTATTTATTATTAAGCATCTGGTTATAAATGTTATAACAATTTTAGTGTCTTAACTTGGATGGAAAGCTATTGATTAAGATTAGAAATTGTAGGAAAAATTAATTTCATTCAGATAAGTTTTTATTTTATTTTTTATTTCAAAATAAATTAATAACATTGTTATCATTTTTATTGAGAATATACGAGATTCATACACTAAAACTTAAAATACTTGTAATTTTGGATAAAAAGTGCAAACATGAGATCTTCTTTTATAGATTTTTGAAAATATATCAAAAGTCAATGAACTTATATTCGATATAAAACTCGCACTATCTTTACTGTTTATACTTTAAAGCACATTTTAGTTTTCATAACCCACTGTCATGTCCTAATATGTATAGTTAAATAACAAACTCTTAAGAAGACATAAATTTGTTTTTGTCAAACTTTTAAAATGGGTTTTCTAGTTCAAAGTCATTGAATTGTTATTGTAGAAAGGGGATATGTTCTTTTAAAAATACTATGTTATTTTTTTAAAAATACAAATTACTTGAAAATATGAATACAAAACAGTATACATTTGAGTTTCTGTAATATGGCATTTATAAATTTGAAGTTCAATGATATCTTTTTAACCTTTAATCTTTTAAATACTGGTCATGTTTTGTAAAAAGATTCAACGATAAGAAACTATGACCATTAAAATAACAATAACGGTTCTTCCATTGATAATTGCAGGAAAAGCATTTTACTTTTAAATATCATTAAAATTAATCATTTGAGTACAAGAGAAGATTTACACGACATTCGAAAAATAAATTATAACTAAGCACTTCTTTTACCATTAGAATTCTATTTGAATAAACACAAATTTGGTTGAATATTTTAATAAAGTGGATTTCATGAACATGTGTAGTGAATTATCATAGTATTTCATAATTTTTTCTGTTTTATATTAATGTAAAGTTAAATGTATAAAAAGGTTCTATCTGTAAATCTAAATGTTTGAGGTCCACATTTTTAACATTTCAAGTTCATGCTCAGAAGAAAAAAATAGTGGGATGTTAAGACCAGAAATTGCGATCTCAAATTTAATTTGCAGTTCCTAAAGCCCAAACCCTAAAATGCTAAACGCATTTGTCATATATGAGTTTGAAGGTCTAGATACAATTTTTTAGATTGCATAGAATTCAATCAGAAATTTCAAATGGAACACACAAAATTCGACTGAAAGAGTATTTCCATTTTAACTTTTCTCCACCAAAGCCATCAGATTAGAACTTGGATGTTCAATCACAAGTATTGTCTTCAAATTTGTCCAAAAACTCGTTAATTTGGTGATATGTTTTTATGAACAGTTCTAAATTGGAGAAGTTTTGAAATCGGATTTCAGAAACCTTAATAGGTGATATTTCTGTCGTGAAATACCTCTAAATTCGACACGTTTGGTTTCTGGAAATGATGTAAAGCAATGGAAAAGAATATATAAACGCTTTTTAAGGAAAATGACTGCCAAATTAAAACTTATTCGTTCTTGAAATATTAACTATGAACTGATAAAATGACGGCAGAATTCTTGAAATATTGCTAACTCACATCTACTTCAAAAGCATATTTATTGAAGAGAAAATATGTTATTTGTAAGAACTGCCAAACAGGTGAGACCATGTAATTATTTCCAATATAAACTAATATAAATAGGTTTATAAAAACTTTGAACGAAATTTTGTATTTGTTAAGTTTACCATATACGACAGAATACAATGTAAAGTAATCGAAACCTTCTTTAAAAGATATGGAAGAATATAAATAATCTTAAAAGTTTTGTTCAACACAATAACTATTGTCTGATAAAAACACTACTTCATTTTGACCCACACACTATTAATTAAATACTTTTTACCAAGTGGAAAACAATTCAATTTTAATTTTTTATAAAGGATCTTCCTGATCATTTTTTAACGTCACCAATATTATCATTATGATTATAAGGATACAAACAAAAGAATGAAACAACTTCTTAAAAGAGTATGTTTGAAAAAATAAAAATTGATTGATTTTTATATTTTTAAAGAGCATTTGCACACTTTATATTATTATTTGCTTATGTAATCAGGTAAGAGATAAAACTTTTTTTCGGATTCAAAATGCATTTATTTCATATTGTAAAGTGTTGTACTAGTAGATAAAGAATATGCTTAAAATTTCCAGAAACAATATATTGTTCGGTTTTAAAACGAGTTTGATTTTCGCAGTTGCTACCATACGGAAGAATTGCTTCTTTCCTTATTTTATGTGTGCATCTTCATTTTCATACAATTTTTTTGCACATAAGTTTTATCCATGATTAGTTATCAGCCCAACTCTAAATCATTCAGCTTTTTACTTTTTGCAGTTATTCCTATTTTACTCAGCACTGATTCGGATATCCAAATATCATACTAGCTTTTCAAAACTATCTGTTCTATAACTAATCTCTCATATATATTATGTCAATATATCTGCCTACACTAAAGCACTTTCGGTGTTAGAGAGAATTTATTGATTGAGAGAAATATATATATATATATATATATATATATATATATATATATATATATATATATATATATATATATATATATATATATATATATATATATATATATATATATATATATATATATATATATATATATATATATATATATATATATATATATATATATATATATATATATATATATATATATATAAATAGATTTCCAAAGGAAAATGTCACTCAAAGGCGACTAGTGAAATTCAATATTCGATAAAGCTATTGTAATTCAATTACTTCTCCTCACAATTCGAACTATTTAATGGAAAGTATAATTATGAACAGATGCTTTTGAAACTGTGTATAAGGAATGAGGAGAGATATATTAAATATAGTCTACACATAATCAACTAGTTCATGACTTTTACCCACTAGCGCAAAACAATACTCAAATAAAGGGGTTTTTTTTTCGATGACTCCTATTGCACATATACTAACATTACGACCGAAGCCCGCATTGAAAATTTGATTTAGTAATAACTCATACGTTTTTAAAATGATTTTCATTTAAGAAAATTATTTTTCGAAGCATTGCTCAATTTGACAAAACTTTCGTATCAAAATCATGTCGGATATATAATTTAATTTGTTAAAAATTAAATTCTACTACTTGGGCATTACAGCCTTAAGAAGGCCAGGGCATGTATATTAGTAATACGGTGGTTCGTATAGTAGTATGGTGTTAGTATAGTAATACTGTGTACGATTGCACGTATATTAGTAGTAATGGGTCACAAAATGTTAAGACAAGAGGCTCAACAAGTACCTGGATTGTTTTCTATTGTGTACTCCATAACTCTCCAGTTGTTGACACCAAATATTGTTCTGTTCATATTAACCAGTCATTAAGTCCATCCATTTGGTAGGAGGATACCATTTTCCTAATTCTATTTAGTTTGTCAAAATTTATATTATTGACGAGGTTGTAATTTTTCAATCTAAATATGTGTTCAACCATCAAATTCGATTGGCTGTAAGTACATTTGTGATATGTTGTTTTCATATCGTAAATTATTTTCAAATACTGCTTCAAATACATTCCCTGAGATTTTCTATTCAAACATCAAAAGTTCATTTCTTTAGATTTGTCAGGGACCAACCCGCAGTACTATACAGGATCACAAGTCACAGGATTGTGGTTAATCAATTTAAATTTCGATCCACTTTTAAAATGTTTATGTTCTATTTATTGTAAGTAAACAAGCAAACAGTGAGACGCTACAGCATTCCAGTTATTGATGATTTAGGTCTTTATCTAAAATACTTCGAGTATTCACAATTTTTATTTGTTCATTTTATTTAAAAAGAAAAAAAAAGTAAAAAACAGTTTTTATAATAAAACTTTTTAAAGAAAGTCACAACATCCTCCTCCATTTGTTCCATCATATTTCGCTTTCCTAAATTTCATGCTCAGATCTACTTATCATCAGCCTTAAAAAGTCCCAAAATTCAAACATGCTTGAATGCATTATTAGTGCAAATACTTCCCATTCCATTGTACCACTTCGCCAATTTAATCAACTGGTGCTTCATTCTAAGCTATGGAATTCTCAAAATAAAACAAAACAAAAAAAATGTTCACTATGATAATAATAAGGACTCAAGTTCCAAAAAGACGAGGAACAAATGGAAGGGAAATCAACGCACGCTGGCATGTCCCCAAAAACCGTCAGAATTCCGGAATCTAATCAATTTCCTCGGCATTGCTTCTTCCCCCTTCCCCCACCGAATGGGGGAGATACCCCTTCCCAACCTCGGGCGTGACTGGGTTCCAGAAAAATGCACACATTTTGGATCGTCTGAAAGTTTTGAGATGCTTCGAGTACTCTACTTCTCACACCCCTCGAAGTTCCTTCCACCCTTAGAATTGGGGTTGAGGAGAAGGAGTGTGTGTGACTTCTAGAGAACATTCCAAAGTTCCTCCGAGTCTTCCTATCGGATCTTTTTCGGAAACGAAGTTATTTTTTTCATTCCTGAAGTGGAGAATTTGTTTGGTTGAGGTGTAAATGTTATGGAGATTTTTTTTATGAGGAAGGGAGTGGCAACGAAGATAATTTGTTTACTTATTGCTTGAAGCAAAAGTATGTAAATGGGGAGAATTAAAAAGGGTGGTGTGGAACGTATGATAAAGGAATTTATTTCCAAGAAAGTTTTTATGAAGCTTTAGAAAATCTTGTTAGATAATTTAAACTTGAATTCCATCGGACATTAGACACGGCCTGTCATTCAATACATTATCCCTTCATATAGTTGGTAGAATTACCTTCACACTTAAATAATGATAGATTGATAGTCATCTCTTACTAAGAGAATAACTTGGAAACATGGGTGGTACTGAGAAAAGTTACCTATTTTGATACAGTAACTTAAAATGATGCATTATAGTATATCGTTAAGAGGATACACGTCAACAAGAAAACATGATAAACATAATTTCTTGCTGTTTATTAAATTTTGGAATATAATAAAGATTTAAAAAATTGGTTCTAAAATACTTGTCATTTCGAACATT
This sequence comes from Linyphia triangularis, assembly GCA_963978545.1. Classification (NCBI taxonomy): domain Eukaryota; kingdom Metazoa; phylum Arthropoda; class Arachnida; order Araneae; family Linyphiidae; genus Linyphia; species Linyphia triangularis. The sequence goes on along the minus strand of OZ021722.1, from coordinate 84,112,355 downwards.
TTTAAAAGGACTGATTGGTGTAAAGCTTTATATCTCCAAATAAAATCATCTATATAATAAAAGTTTTTTAAATGTTATTAAAGCACTCTATGTTTATCATTTATTTATTTGATACAAAGTGTTTAAATTACAAAATTTTCTTCTTTATTGACATTTTCAGAGTGCTATATCTTTGGTGAAAAAGTACATGAATATCAAGTTTATTTCATATGCATAATTTTAGTTTTAAAGTCAAATATATTACAGGATAATGAATCTCCAATATTATAAGTTATAATACGTAGGAAACAAATAATTTCTCATTTATATTAAAATCTAATAAATCGTAAATATTACTAATTTTAATGAATAGGACACATATTTTAAAAATTAGAATTGGTATCTCCCAATACATTAGAAAAAAACTGTAGACAGGTATCGACATCCACAATTCAGTAAATCTCTCAAGAATGTTTCTTTACAAACAATAACGTTGAAAAAAAATTCGTTAAAAAGTCAAGTCTATATTTTTAATATAATTTTAATATAAACTATCTATAAATATTGGAATATATGACTAATTTAATTAAATGTAAAAAAAAAAAAAAATCATTTTTTTCAAGATGCATTATTTTATTAAACAATATTTCATTTGCTGTTATTTTTATTTAAGAGCTCATTGACAAGTCATAACGGCTTAAGACATCAGATGATCGTTTCAAAATTGCGTGAAATTAAATACGCAGACAGAACTGGTTCTTAAAAAATAAATTTAAATGTAACTCTCGAAAATTCGTGGGCATATATAAGTACAAAACTGAAAATATGACAAAAATATTCTCAATAATAGCATTTAATTGGCACAAATGTTGCTTAAGCAAACAATTTGCAAATAATAATAAATGATAAATGACACGACACCCAAACATAAACACTTGGACATACCAAGTGTTTATGCTTGTGTGGGGTGTCAAAGACGTTGTCTACGTTTTCTGAGCCTGATTTTTTAATTCGATTGAACATGACGATAACATTGAGTAAAGGTACACACATCTACAAGCGTAATTTACAGAAACATTTTTTTTTTTTTTTTTTATATATATAAACTTATAATTTTTGACATTGATATATGAATTGAGCAAATAAATGTATGAAAATATATTTAAAATATTTTGTTATGATTACCATCTTAAATACCCCATAACATAAATATTCAAGTACTCTGCATGATAAATAGCATGAAAGTAAAGACAAAATAAAAATATACAAAACTGACTAAAAATATATTTCTAAAAGCAAATTTCACTATTTCAATATTTTATATCGTATAAATAATACAAATATGCATAAAAAAACCTCCTATGAATGTATAATATGAATGCATGCTACTGAATAAAAAATGCCAGTTTACTACACTGTCGCTTTGAAAAAAGTCGTTTTATTTAATTCCAAATCCCAAATTTAGTTTTTCAAATCCTTTAAACCTACATAGTCATATGGGTTTCTGAAATATTTACAATATCTCAATCAAATTAAGAAACAAGTTCAAATCAATGAGTAATTTACTAATTTTAAGCTTTATAAGCAATCGCAATAAATTAAGAGAATGGTTACAAACATTGGCATAAAAACTTTAACTACATATATTTTTGATTAATATATGTTTAAAAATTATTCCTATTTAAAAAATGTGGATAAAGGATAAAACGGTTTAGTTTTAAAATGCAGTATACATGAGTAAAAAATTGAAAAGTAACTTTTCAAAAAATTTCAGAATAATATATTTGATTTACATATTTTTGAGAGAATATGGATGTTATATATCTTTTTTGTCTAGTCATGAATTTAAAAATCCATAGGATATGTTTCACTGAACTATGGGATAGTATCAGTCTGATGTGTTTTTGATATAGTGGCTAAAAATTACAAATGTTCCAATACCAGAAAAATTTTACAGAAGGCTTTATTCTGATAAAACTGCAGTGAATATACAACAGAAAATATAAGTGAATGTGCTTTTATTTATTTAGTTGTGAACAAAGGCTTCTGAATTTGAATTTAAAAGCTTCTGAATTTGAATTTGTACTTCTAAACTATGATATGAATAAAATATATCTCAGCGTAAAGTTTCTGAATTTGTTTTGCTGCTTGAGAGTTCTAGTTGGTTGTATTCAGATTATCTGGCGCCGTCAGCAACACGAGGGCTATAATGCGCCGAAACTTTCGTCATTAGACAAGCCAACATACATTTACAAACACCCATGCCTAATACGGGACTCGAACCCGCAACCTCGCGGTCTAGAAGCCAGCACGCTAACCACTATACCGTTTGGTCGGCTGAGAGTTCTAGAATAGCTAGCATTACATAATAGAGTAATAAAATGTTATTGATTTTTTATAACTAAACATTTTACATAATGTAATTTTGGTTATTTTTTTTTTAATAAAAAAATTTGACAAAAAATAGATTTCTATTATTATAATATGGAAACTGGATCTGCAGTACTAAATTGACGTCAAAACGTGTATAACGGGAAATTAATATAGTTTCAAATTAAATTTTATTTTAACCTTTTAGAAATTAATCTAATGCAATTTAAAAGTATCTGTAACTAGAATACAAACAGATTTTATTGTGAGTGCATTTTCAAGAAATTTTGTAAACTATAGTTGAAGTCAAAAGAGAAAATATTCAATCATGTTTCAAATCATGTTAATAAATATTAATTATGCTTATGAACAAAGTTTAAAAAAAAAAATGTACTTACATTATCCTTAAGGTATAAATAATATGACAATGCGGAAAAAAATATATTTCATAAAATCTATTTTTATAATGATCAAATATTTTTATAAAAATATGCAAAAGCATTTCTCAGTTACTAAATAATTCCAATGTCATTTTTTACTAACTTAAACTAAGTATTTCATAAATCCAGTCTTATGCACTCTTTCTTTTTAACCACCACCCCTCAATTCCAATAGTGCTTCCATAAATCCCTTTTGAAGGCGAAATAAAGCACCGATCATCTTCAGCAATAAATCCTGGAACTTTCATATAATGGAATTCCGACAGGACCCTCCCACTAAAAATCCAATAGAATCGGAAAGTTATTTAACCGGGAATAAATGGACAACGATTCGAATGCAAAAGGACATCTCACCCATTTTGCACTATCCTGAATATTTCATTGCAATCAGTCAATGAAAGAACGGACTATCCGTGGTGGACAATGAAAAGCATCGTTCATCTATCGATTCTGAAGAAACTTTTTCCGCCGTTTACCATTTATTCGATTTCATTGTATTCGAATGTCCAAAGAAGAATCGAATAGTGCCTTGTCTTCGATAAAAGACTCGGTCCTCTCTTAATTGGGTTCTTTTGTAGAAGAAGCAATGGAAGGTTAACACTGCCCTTTTTTTCGATCTAATGTCATTCTTTTCGAACATCATACAGGAGTGGGAAACCCAATTAGATACTGAAAAGGACTCTAAGCTCATCCTCAGTGGAAATTGTGACTCTTAAGAGGAGCTGAGTCTTCTTATCCGAAATATTTGCGGAGTAAACAAAAGAGTGGAAGACTCAAATGTTGTAGACTCGACCTTCTGAAAACTAATCGCTTATTTGTCTATCTTAGAGTTCGGCCTAATCTGCTTGGATTTCCGATTAATACTCTGAACTCAAGAGAATTGAAAACGCTACAGAATGAAAAAATGTTTATTGCACTTTATTCTAAGGTGAACTTTAATGACTTTTATGGGAATTTTCTGAATATTTATAAAAGTGCACCTCTTAAAATAAAATAAATTTTTTATAACTAGGAACTGAAAAATACACCCATTTATTTAATACATTTTTTAAAACGAAATTAAAAAAAAAGCAACGCATATTATTAAAAGGCTCAAATTAAATTTAAAAACTGGAAATAGGTTTTGATTATGTTTAATTTTCTTTACATCTTAATTGTAGATATGCTAGAAAATGGTAAAATACAAGAAGGCAAATTGGTTTCTAGTGTTTAGTTTTAAAAAGAGTGTTTTATACATACTCTTATATTTATGATAATTTTGAAATTAACACTAAATTTCTAGCATTATTTTTAAATAAAGGTGTATCATTACTTATCATGATAAAGTAAAACATGCATTTAAAAGATACTTGTTTGTGTTTTGAAACAAGTAACATGTTTTCTGTTTTTATGACTTATTAAGTTGGCATTTTATATTATACTAATCGCAGTAATCCGGAACTTTTAATTCAGTAATAATTTTGAACCATTACAACAATATATATGTTCATTCTTATTTTAAGATTACCAATTTCTAATTTCTAAACATTTCCTAGTTATTTGAAATTTTTCCAGGTTAATATATGTTTCCATCACTAAGCTAACATTTAAGGAAAATGTTTAGGGAATTAATTGTTACCTAGCGGAAACTTATTCAAAAAGTGACCCTAGAAAAATTTATATTTTATAAATGTGTGAGGTAAGTATACCCACCAACCAGCTAAAATAATCCAATTATTTCAGAGAACTGCTTATGTTAATGCAAATCTTGATAAGGGATAAAATATGCGAGAAAAATTAGATTTTTCTGTGTATAAGAGAATAATATATTGTAATACGGAAGCTCGCGTAACTAACCAACTTTCTTGAAGGATTATAAAGACATCTAGGGTCATTTGTAAATTCATGAATATTAATGGTATTTTGGAAATGTTCTATTTAGTTACATTGAAAAACTCTTGCTCTTTGAAACTTGAAACTAAAGTTCATTATTAGTTCGATATTTGAATTGTTTGAAAACCAACATCAACACTGTTTATTGAATGATACAGCATAATATATATATATATATATATATATATATATATATATATATATATATATATATATATATATATATATATATATATATATATATATATATATATATATATATATATATATATATATATATATATATATATATATATATATATATATATATATATATATATATATATATATATATATATATATATATATATATATATATATATATATATATATATATATATATATATATATATATATATAAATGGTATGTTGGTTTGTGTACGCTTCAAAAACTCAAAAATTTCTTCACCGATCGAGCTGAAATTTTAGCATGATATATAATCCGCATCAAGGATTGTTTTTATCTATTTTTTTCATCAGTCACATATCCGCGACCGCGAAAAAACATTTTTTAACCATGTACCGAAAATGTCACCGAATAGTCGCCAAGTTTGGCGACATTTGGCGATTTCTCGCCAAATTTGGCTACAAAAATTAGTCGCCAAAAACGTCGCCAACTTGGCTCTATTACACCAATTTGGCGAGATTCCCATTACCATAATGTTAAATGCCCTGCCCCTTGAAACAAGCTTCCCAGAGTTACCTCTGTAAAACCCGTTATCAAGCATCAAGGGAATCATTGCAGGGAAACAAATTAACGACGAACTATTGCACTGCCTTATGCGAAATGTACATAAATTTTACTATTTACAAAATTAACACTATGAAATATTTACAAATATACAAAATTCGTAACATTATGACTTACTAAATCACTCTTTTCGCCTCCCCGCTCCCTTTTGATGTAGTTCCTGGAAATTTAAATGTATAATTTTCAATTTGAAGCTTGCGCGATTGATTTTTTTTTTTATAGAGGCAGCGATATGGCAATTTTTAGTGTGCAATCAGATAATCGTGACAAAAATGCAGTACGAGATATCGATGAAATTGCTTAGTACCAGGCTGGAAGATACATAAGCAGCAATGAGGTTGCATGGCGAATTTTTTCATTTCCCATGCATGAACGCAATCCAGCTGTGGCTCACTTGGCAGTACATTTAGAAAATGGACAGCGTGTTTATTTCACAGATGCAAATGTGCAAGAAAGAGCCCTTAATCCACCTGGTACAACTCTGACTGCTTTTTTCACCTTATGCCAGGACGTCGCTTTCGCCAGAACACTGATGTATTCAGAAGTTCCCTCTTATTACACGTGGAATGTAACTAAAAAATTATTCGTACGACGCAGACGAGGGGAGCCAGTCGACGGTCAACCTGGCATTTTCAAAGAAAATACAATTGGTAGACTTTATACAGTGCATCCCAATCAAGATGAATGTTTTTTCCTTCTCATGCTATTGGTAAATGTGCCTGGACCTAGATCTTTTCAGCAATTAAAAATAGTTGACGGCGTCACACATGCCACTTTCCACGCTGCGTGTCAAGCTCTGAATTTATTAGAAAATGACCAACAGTGGAATATATGCATTAATGAGGCGTGCAACACTGCACATCCAAACCAAATTCGCGCATTATTCGCAATTATACTGACCACTTGCTTTCCTTCATCTCCCACAGAGTTATGGGAAATATACCGATCGCATATGGCTGAGGATATTTTGCATAGAATACGCCTTGAAAATGTCAATATGACCTTCGAATTTACAGAAGGCATTTACAACGAAGCATTGATAAATATTGAAGACAAGTGCTTAGCTATTGCAAATAAAGTTCTTAGTCAATTAGGAATGCCAGCACCAACCCGAACTGCGACTGCTGCATTTGATGTAGATTTACGCCGTGAACAGAGTTACAACATTGATGATCTTCAGGCATATGTCCAATCGAACATTCCCAAATTAACGCGTGAACAGAAAGGCATTTATGATCGCATAATGCAAATGATAAATGACGGAGTTGGGGGGATCTTCTTCTTGGATGCGCCAGGAGGAACTGGGAAAACGTTCCTCATTAGACTATTTCTAGCAACGGTTCGATCAAAAAATGACATAGCCTTAGCTCTTGCTTCGTCTGGAATAGCTGCGACATTGTTACCAGGTGGAAGAACTGCGCATTCAGCTCTAAAGTTGCCATTAAACATGCAAATCATCGAGACTCCTACGTGCAATATTTCCAAAGCATCCGGTATGGGAAAAGTATTACAAAAATGTGAACTAATTGTTTGGGATGAATGCACGATGGCACATAAAAAATCGCTTGAAGCTCTTGATCGATCGTTACGAGATTTGCGTGGAAACGTTCAACCATTCGGGAATGCATTGATATTGCTCGCAGGAGATTTTAGGCAAACAATGCCTGTAATTTCTCGATCGACAAAAGCAGACGAAATAAATGCTTGCCTGAAATTCAACACTATGGCGGCACGTACGTACATTGCAGTTGACTACGAATATGCGTGTCCAGTTGCAGAATGATCAATCAGCTGAGGTATTCTCATGACAGTTACTGGAAATTGGAAACGGACAGCTGCCAGTCGATGAGACGTCTAGACGAATATCATTTCCCGATAATTTTTGTAATTTAGTAACTTCGAAAGAAGAACTGATCGAAAAAGTATTTCCTGACATTCAAATAAATCATAGAAATCACGATTGGCTCAGTGAAAGAGCTATCCTTGCCGCAAAGAATAAAGTTGTCTATCAACTTAATAATGTTATTCAATCCAGTATTCAAAGTGATGAAATTACTTATAAGTCGATAGACACCTTTGTGGAAGCAGATGAAGTAGTTAATTATCCAACGGAATTTTTAAACTCATTTGATCTGCCAGGGATACCACCAGACATACTTAAATTGAAAATAGGTGTGCCAATTATCCTCTTGCAGAATATTAATCAGCCAAAACTCTGCAACGGCACGCGACTTGCAGTTAAGAAATTGATGAATAACGTAGTGGAAGCAACGATTTTAACAGGGCCTTTCAAAGGTGAAGATGTCCTCATTCCTCGAATACCCATGATCCCAACCGATACACCATTTCAATTTAAAAGATTGCAATTCCCAATTCGATTGGCATTTGCAATCACAATCAATAAAGCTCAAGGTCAATCTTTAGAATTGTGTGGTTTAGATTTAGATGCGGATTGCTTTTCGCATGGATAACTGTATGTTGCGTGTTCCCGAGTCGGCAAACTAGATAGTCTTTATATCTACGCAGACAGTGGAAAAACAAAAAATATTGTATATCCACAAGTATTGCAAAATTAAACTTACATGAAATGTATTCTTTGTTTTGTTTCTCATTTCTCAACCATTCAATCACAATGAGCCACAGCGAAGCGTGGCAGGGTACAGCTAGTATATATATATATATATATATATATATATATATATATTATATGTATATTTACTCTTGGTTTCAAGATGTATGTAAAGATTTTTGAATTCTTAAAATTTATTAATTTATTTAAATATTAAATGGAGATATTTTTACGTAGATAAAACTGGTTATTAAATATCCTGAGCTTTCAAAATGTTAGACCAAACTTCTTAATTGCTTTACTATTCAGCTCAAGCTCCAATGGACTTGTTTTTATATCTGCGAACAAAATTTAAACTTAGCTGGATTTTTTATTTCCTTTATACTGTGTATGCAACCTGAATTTATCAATTTTAGATAATTCTCCTATTCAGAAATAATGCAAACTTCCAAAATTTGAGTCACACCAGTATTTGAAATTTTTATACGACTAAGTCGTCATTAGAACACCGTCATTCAATTCATAATAAAAATTAATTCTAATTTTACTCAGTTAAGCATGCACTATATCTTTTGATTATTTTTTTCTTATTTAATTGGCTAAAATCTTTCGTTTGACTGTAACTAATTTGTTTAAAATTCAACTAATCAATGTTCAGTTGGAAAATTGTATAATATTTAAAAGTAATACTTACTCAAACTACTTTTTCTTTTAGGTAAGATGTGACTATTTAATCGGATCATAATTCTGAAAGTAAGTCAATTTTGTGAGAAATATATATTAACTTATGAGCTGTCTCATGTTGTCAAAAAAGTAAAGTTATTTCAAGTACTTTTTATTCTTATGTGTATTTTACTAGTTATTTTTAATTTCATTTATTATAACATTTAAAAATATTATGAATATATTGATATATTCGTGATCTTCTAATGATGTCGAAGATCGCGAAACTGATACTTAAGGCACAACTACAAAATTAAATCTCTGCTCGTGAAGTATTGGGTTAATAAACGGTAGTTCAAGCTTGTAGTCCTTATATGGAGACGAAGTTCAATTCAACAATTAAGTACATTTTTCCTGATTTACAAATTCTACATAGTTTAGTTAAATTTATGGTACGTAATTTTGTGTTTTAGATTTTTCAGGGTTGGTAGAACAGTTGTGTTTCAATACTTTGATGTATTGTACTTAGTTCGACACCGATGGAAAAATATCATAAGATATGGCACTTAAGAGCTAAAAGTGGTGTACTTTTTTAGTTGTAAAAGCTAAAATGATGGGAAACTGAACAGAAAAACTGTTTCACCGATCAATTACGACACTTATAATTTAAAAAATTTCACGAGGAATCCATGACTGTCACCTTTCTTTGTGTACTTATAATCCATCGTTCACCAAATCAGCCCGCAAAAATTTTCACACAAGATACCACTTTTTATACATATTTTTGAACTACTTGGAAAACTACCGAGTACATTTTGTACATTCACTAGATTCTAAAAAATAACCAATTAAAGATATACCGATTGAATTTTTTTTTTGTTTTCCACTAACTCTAATTCCGTTATTTCATTATATGTTTTCATGCGCATCTGTTTATGTTTTTCACCTAATTTTATTGTTTTATGTGAAACAAATTACCATTAAATTTGGATAAATAATTAAGTTGTATTTTTGTGTGATAATTTTTATAAAATGTGTCTAAAAATTAATATGCAATTGTTGAATATATATATATTATTCGTTACAATTGAGAATGTATTGAGAGAGCCTTTGTTGATTTTTGCAAGTACATATGTTTTTTGTTTTGCAATAACATTAATTTTTTCACAACATTTTAATAAAATAAAATTATTTTAAAAGTACCTAAATATTATAATTGCAATTACTAATGAAATATATCTACATACATCATTTATTTTGTAATGTTGAAGTCTTGTAAACTATTATGTCCCGTTTTTTGATGAGCCATTTATCTTTTCATAAGGAATCCTAACAATATTTCCCAAGTCTATTTTGGTTGCCTCTTTATATGTCCAATTAAGCCTAGAAAGCTTGCCAAATACTTTCATCATAGACTCTTCTTCCAAACTTTTAAACGAATAAAGGTTGTGCAAGTTGTTTCACTTAAAATCTTAAAAGTTAATTTACAAAAGTTATTAATAAGATTTTATCAGCTTTGAAATTTGCGACATTTATGAGAAAAATCGTATTTTTTTCTGCAATGCTTTCGAAAGCCTCTTGAGAGAAATCATTGTAATCAAACCATCAACAGAAGAACTATTTCAATAAATTAATGTTTTAGCCTGTAAAAAATGTTTTAATTAGTTGTGTTATTTAGTTGTGTTATTAGTGTGTAATTTAATAGTGTTAAATTTTGGAATTTCGGTAATTTAGTGCTAAGCGTATGAGGAAAATTAAAATCTGTTTGTTTTTTGTCATTTGGTAACATAATAAACAGCCAGGAAATAAGGATACTAGTTCTGGAACAAATCTTTATTCCTACATTGAAAAGTAAATAAGTTGCACTAGCATCGCATGATCAAAGTGCCTGGAGGGTGAGGGGTAAGAAAAGCAGTTCAGAGATTATCCTTAAAAACCATAGTCCACCTTCTCCACACATGTGTATATTCACATGTCGTCACAGTTGTTAAAAAGAAAATTCTATAGAAAACCATTATATTTCTTAAAACTACAACAAACTTAATTTCTATGGAGAAATCTTTAAAACCCAAAACCATTTATAAAGGTTAAACAAAACTTAATACTTATTTTACCACGACATTTTATACATTTATTCTTAACTATGTTTAAATGCATTTTTTAAGTAACTATCAAAGATTTCGGTCGGATTAAACATATGGTACTTTAAGAAACCAACATTTAATTTTTAAAATTTATGATGGACCATTTAAACAATCGAAACTAGTCACGTCTTGAGTAAAACTTCGTAAAATGTTCCTCTTAACCTGGATTCCAAAGGGAAATTCCGGTCCATTTTAAAGTAAAATTACGACCAAACTTATTTTAATTAAATTTCGATCCTTGAAGTAGATAGAAAAAAGATGATGATGATGTGCGAATTGAAGAGGCAGGTTGAGATGTATGCAGGAGATATGTGAAATGGTATTAGATGGACATGCAGTTCAAAGGTGAAGATGTAATAGATGATAGACCAAGCGGAACAAAGATTTGACTTTTTTCCGTATTTAAAGATTATATATAATATTTTTTTCTACATGTAATTTAGTAATTTGTCCCTGCGTACTATGTTTGTGTCAAAATGAGCACTAAAAAATTTACTAAAAATTTGATTCATCTTCGAAATACGTTTCAGATTTTACGTTGCTATACTACAAATAAAGTTAAGTTTAGAAGGAAAAAAAAAAAAAAAAGACGTCCATGCATCTTTAAATACTTTTAATAAATATAAAATTGTAAATGAAAATATTTATAAAATCCTAGAAAACAAAATGACAAAATGTACAATTTCCACACTTTTCACAGCTATAATCTATAAGGTGCATCAACAGTATTGAAACTGTTATACCAAACCAAATCAATTATCCCCAAATACAGAAATTTTATAATTTTCAATTTTTGATTTTATATTAAGCTTTAAAACTTAAAAACAGCACGTAATTATTTTTAAACATACATTATTATAGAGAAAAAATTTCACAAAAGGATTTTGATTGATCTTAATTAATGTAAAAGATGTAGATACTAGGGTAAAAAGACAAAAAAATCCACAAAACTTTACTGTCTTATCATATTATTCTACTATTATAGGGATATTATGATCTTTTAACATAAGTTTGTTAAATGTTAGTCAGAATTTTAAAATATTTAAGATCGGTTTATTATAAAAATTTTATTAGCACACAAATAAAATACTAGTTACGCAATTCTTTCATTCTTAAGGAAGGAAGACTCATATTTTCCTTAAAATCTATTTTTATGTTTTAATACATTGTAATAGTTAAAATGTTAGTTACAAAGGGATATAATTTGGTGGCTAATGCGTTCCTCAGAAGTTTTTTAATAATTTTTACAAAAAAATACCACTATGGAAACATATACTTCCTTATACTTTAAAACTTTTTTTTCAAAAAGTTTTTTTTTTTTTCATGCCAATGTACTTTTTTCTCAGAATCTATCTAATCTTTTGATTTATTTTTTTTTTTTTTTTTTTTTTTTTTTTTTTTTTTTTTTGCTCTTACATATTGTATATTTACTCAAACAAACATATGATTTTACAAAAATATAGATTAGATTACTTTTCAAAAATTCTTATAAGTGTTTTTTGTGAAAGTTTTATAAAATAATTCCAAAACATTATAAATTGTAAAAAAAAATAAAAAATATTTCAAAAACACATGTCAATCCATCTAATAAATATTCTAATATTGGCTGGGAGGAAGTTTTTACCAAATGATATGAGATGTTTCTAAATAAAAGGTACACAAGAAAGCCTTTTTTAACATGGATAAGATAAAGCCTTCCAACCCCCCCCCCCCTTCCCCCCTATTCTCCTTAATATATGAAAAATTTACAACATTGCCCTTATTTTATAAATAGTTTCTTGTATGAATTATAAATAAACTATTTAATCTGATTAAAGAGGACGCATTTATAATTCCACACGGGATCAATGGCTCTGGTGTTAAATCGAAAACTCCACATTAATGCCTTCGATATTATTGTATGACCAATGCGTTTCATGCAATGAAAGCTAATTCTCTGAATTAAACATAACCGAACAACATGGTCAATTTATTAAACAATCGAGGAATCCCGAAATGAATTGGAGAATTACGCTTTGCGCTCATGTCTAATTAGCTCCTTTCCCTGGGAACGTATTAGCGTTGCTTTGGTAGAGGAACACATATTATATGAATGAAATTACGACCCAACAGATTTTATGTTCCATTAAATGGATTTTTATGCATTTCTCAATGTACAATAGTGATAAATATTTATTTGTTGTTCGAGTAAAACATAAAAAAAACATGGACAACGAAATGAAACATTTTTAATGAAAGGAAAGTAGGTTTGTCTTTTCTTGACATATTTTGGTTTTTGTCAACCAATTGAATATGGTTTTTAAATAGTATAAAGGTAAGCTAAGTACAGCATATTTCTGGAAGAAATCCCTGTTTTTGATAAACTTCTCTGCGAAGCTATGATAGACAGAAAGATGAGACAAGTGGTGAGTTAGATAGAGAGGTAAAGAATTTTAAATGCACAGGTTTGCAAAATGTATTGATCGTAGTAAATTTGATAACAGCGTTTACAATGAGGCTCACTGTTCATGTTTGAAAGTATTTATCAATGACAGTACTAGGGAATTTGTGATACTCAAAACGTACCAGTTTATCTTGAAAAGAACCACTGCATTATGAAAAAGTGACCGTTGGGATGCTATCCAGTAAAGGAATATATAGTGTCATTTAACTGGAGGGAAACAATGAACATTCCACTATATTTAGTATTTACAACAATTTGTAAACACATTGCATTATTGTAATTAATTTTGCAAACCAGTGTATTTAAAACTTAAAACATATCTAACAACAATACAACTTGTCGCTTCTTTCTGTGTCTTACTTTTTCAAAATTATGTAATTTGAAAGTTAAAGAGTTCTTTCTAAAAGATTCTGTACGTACTAAAAATAAAAGTAATTTTCAAATAAATATGTGTTTGCACTTTTTTAACTTCATTACATAAAATTGTAGATGTGGTGGGATTTTTTTTTTATTAAAAATTTAAGCTTTATATTTTTAGGATTCTAAATAATATTTGATGTAATAAAAAACAATCAGTATTCATAGTAAGACATTGTTTAAGTCGATATGACAGAACTGGCATTGTTAAGATATTTGGGTGAAAATACTTAACAATTGAATACTAGTACATATACATAAGTTGTCATTTTCATAGTGAATTTGTGACCATCAATTATCAGAAATAAATTTTATGGGCTTTTATTACAAATTTGAGACTATTCCTGTGGTCTTAAAACCTGCAATATTTAAAATTAATACATAAAAAATTAATCTTGAAATCCTGTAATCCTGTTTTATTTCAATCTTTTAAAAATGAACTACAAATTAGAAGCTTTCTTAAAAGAAATAATCGGATATTCCCTGTAAATATGTCTTACTTTATTGACAGATTTTGTTCCCCCTTCTTTTGGCCTTCGGCAGTTTATCACAGATATAAGTAATAATTCATCCCTATTATTTATTGAATGTCTACTTGGGGCAAATTATACATTATATTCTTTCAAGAGAGAGAGTTGTATAGGAACTTGCTCCATTGTCACCTGTAAGAAATAAATGCATTGCAGCGAAAAAAGGTCAACATAATTTATATTAGAGATGTACTATTTATGAAATAAAAGTATTCATGCGATACTATTTTGCCATTTTAGGATGTTGCGAGTCGAGTCTGTTTAACGATGTAGTTTTATATGATTTGGATACAGGACATTCTCAATGTCAATGTAGTATTTTTTTCAAATCGAACATTGTTTTAGAGTGCATATATATATTTTATAACGAATATTAAATGGGCAATAAAGCAGTCATAGAAATTGATTTAATTCAATAATTTAAAAAAATACATGGACATCAAAAGAATAATAAGATTGTTTCTTCGTATTTCTTGGCTCTTATAAAATATCTTTATTGCAAACCAGAGTACTGAATGAGACAATGAATTCTTATATTTATCTTCTTAAATCTGGCTTTTTATTTTATTTTTTTATTTTATTTCAAACCATACAACTGTAAAGTAAAACTTAATTTTTATTTTATATGTTCTAAAATACATCATACACAAGTGAACTTTAATTTGAAATGTATCTTAATTTACATGCACCATAATTGCATCATAATAAATGTATCGTATTTGTCCTTGTCTAATCGAAGTTTCTATTCCATAAAAAAGTATTCTAAAAATAATGTAACGTAAATTTTAATGGTGTTAAAGGGTAAAATTGGAAATATTTAAGTTTTGGTGTCTGATCATCATTAAGTGACCTGTTTATAGACAACTTTACAAATCTACTACTCAGTTATTTAATTAAAAATAATTTGAGTCTTTAACAACTAAATTTTAGCAAAAACTCTACATCAAGAATTACCTACTCCGTACATTTATGTTTGTAATATTAGGTGGTATGTGAAAGGGAAAATAGACATGCCAATTGGTTTGGTTGAATGATAGTTATTTACAGAAACTAGGTAATTTCCCAGGAATCGTAATCACAAAGTTATGTTAGCAAAGCAATATAATAAGTATAATACCAATAACAAGTATTTATACTCATTTTATACCAAATATTATTTAGGCAGCATTACTGTTTCATACAAGTATTGTGTACTATATACTTCTGTGGAAAAATACATGATTTGTATTTGTTTGAATATGCAAAATGTAGTCCCACACTTACTATATTGTTTATTATTTTATCTTTCATTTATGTTTCTCTGAAGATTGCTATTAAAAGTTAATAATCTTCTCCTACTGTCATTGGATAAGCATGCATTTATTTTACATCTGTATATTTGACCAGCTATCCCATCTGAAGTGTAAACATACAAGAATGTATTCTTAAAGCTCTTCTTTTTTCTTTTTTTTTTTATTCAATCAAATGGATTATCAAGTACAGTTATTTACAACACCAATAATAAGTATGAGCATGAATAATTTCCAATAAAATATTTCAAAATATATAAAAACGCAATGCTAATATCAAAATTATAAACAAATGCATCGTGAATTACCCTTTATTGAAATAAATTTCAAAAATAGTACTGTAAAAATATTACTTTGAAAAAATTGTCTACTTATTGAAACAACGCTTAAAATAGGGTTAATAAATGTTTATAATTATAATTTTTTAAATGTTCATTTTGATGGCATGATATTTTTATAATACTTACAAATTTCCAAAGTATAATTTGAAATTTCATTTTACTATACATAAAATGTGCAGCCCCTACATAGGTTATTAAGAGGCATTACTTTCGTAAAAATCAACATTCTTAGCTTTAATATCCAATATCCATCCAAGTAAAACTTTGAATACTAATTTGCGCTCTACTCGCTATAGTGTGACTACGTCTATCTACGCCTACGAAACATAATATCCATATAAAAAATATTCCAATCTTAATGCCCCAGGTCTCAAAGGGCAAGAATTTGGAGCTTACTATAATTAACATTTTTAATTACTTCGAAAACGTTGATAGCCTATTAACACTTAATTACAAAATGCCACTTGCATTCTCTGCTTTAAACTACACAAAAGACCAAAATAATAGCAGGATTTTGTGGTTGAATATGCTTGTAAGAAAATTAGAGTAAAAGCGGAAGAAAAACAGGAACAAGAATATAATTAGAGAGCTTCTTTGTGTTTCTTAAGGTACTTTTAGAGGAATGCGTCTACGATATAAGAAATGTAAGGGACTATTCCATAGAAACAGGTAAAAATATTTAATTTATTTTCTTTCCTTCTAACATTCATTGTGGGGTAGTATAAAGGTATTAAATTCGTTGAATTTAATTACATTTTGAAGAATTTTTCAGTTAAATATGTGTAAACAATAGTTTAAAAAGGGTAGAAAGTTAGAGGTTTGAAAAAGATATTGTGTAGGGTAAACTTTTTAGACTTAAAGCTTTTAAAGATAACAATATTTAACAACTTGTAATAAAGGAAATGATTATATACTTCCATTTAAATATTTATATCGAAACTGTTATACAAAATAATTATAATTAATTCAAAATTTATTATTGTAAGAAATGAAGGGAGGCTATAGATCATTCTAAGGCCATTCCCTGTCTACAAACAACACTGCTCAGTGCTCAGAGAATCCTATAATTGGCAGTACATGTGTTTTATAGAGGCAACCTTATAACGCAATAATAATAATAATAATAATAATAATAATAATAATAATAATAATAATAATAATAATAATAATAATAATAATAATAATAATAATAATAACAATAATAATAATAAAAACAATAATAATAATAATAATAATAATAATAATAATAATAATAATAATAATAATAATAATAATAATAATAATAATAATAATAATAATAATAATAATAATAATAATAATAATAATAATAATAATAATAATAATAATAATAATAATAATAATAATAATAATAATAATAACAACTAGGCGATTGGGATCGCAGTATAATTAGCAAATGAAAACCTTTTTTTCCAAAGATGCAGATTTTTATTATTTAATATAATGGCTTTTAAAAAAAATGATTTAACATATTCATGAAGCATTTTAATATTGTTTCGAAATCTATAATGGTGTATGTGCAATTGTGTGATGCACGACACTAATGCTAGCTATGCTTATAAAAATGTTGTTAATGGTTATTAATTACATCATTTGTTTAAATTTTAAATTTTATGTAGCAGTTGGAGAATGTATTTATCAAATCCACATTACTAGACTCATAAGAATGTTGAATGACTACACGAACATTAAAGTATTTGAAATACTTAAATAAACAAAGGTATTCAAACTGGATTTCATTCCGAAAAGCGGAATGGAAAATCTAAGCGACTGTAGCTAACAGAATCTGAGTATATACAGGATGATTATTAAACTGATGGTACTCAGAGGCTCATAGCTCCTGTTGAACTGAACGGATTCGACTGAAACTTCAAATAAATGTTAGGCCTCTTGTACGATACGAGAGGCGGGCAGTGTGTGGCTAGCGGAAGACCGAGAGAACGACAGAAAGGTTTGGGTTGTTCGGTATTTTATATCAGTTCCTAACATGACGTCATCCAGTGAACTAGCTGAGATCTTCATTTTGAGTGATTATCACCTACAAGTTGAAGTAAGTAAATAAGTAGGAACATATGGCAAAATTGTTTTAAAAATTCATTATTTATTTTTATACTAAATTTCATTTTTGATTTTTATTGAAAAAAATCTGTTTTTAATATAAGAGAGGAATTTGTACTATTTAGAACTATCAACTTTAGAAGATAGAGGATAATTAAATGTTATACTGTTAGACTTATAAAGAAAAGAGTAGTCCAAATGAGATCGATATGTAAATTTTAGTACTATTGAATTATAAATATTATTAAAAAAATATTATTATTAGTAATAGCACTAATAATAATAATAATAATAATAATAATATATTTTTTCATGTAGTTACAGAGTTGAAAATTATAAAAGCTTAGGTTAGTCTTATTTGAAACGCATACCTAAGAAAAATACTTTTTAAAAATACTATGTTAAAGGTTAAGAATCGTTTCTATGAATTTAATAAATTTCAATAATTTTCTGAGTGCACACATATATTTATTATTGGTAAATCATTCAACTAAATGAAACGAGATAATAAATTCTAGTGTTGAATAATCAAAAAATAACATTAGTTTTATTAAAAACACTTTACAAAAGAAAACGAGATACAAATTTGATAACTTAAATGAAGGGGAATGATTTACATAAATATATTTTCTCTTGCATACACAATAGTTGACAATGTAGAATAGTTTAAAAATCTTCATATTATTAATTATAATGTATTTTGATTTGGATGGTTAGTTTTTACACTCAACGACATATTTTAATGCTTAATGGCGGCTAATCAGACCGGGACCTGCAACTTAACGTGGATTCTGAGCCACAACAAACATCCATGCCTAACCCATAATTCGAATTCGGCACCTTTGGCATGCTAGGCTTGAGCGTTAAGCTTACAGCCATCAGGTGGGCTAACCTATTTCGGGTAAATGGCCACTCGACAGTTTCAGACTTTTACATTGAAAAAAAATATATATATATTAAATTGAGTAGAAATAAAAAAAAAAAAAGTTATCACTCTTTACCGCGAAAGATATTTTGATTAACCATTTCCTGTGGACGAGGCTGTCTGTGTTTTCTTAGCTTCAAAGGTGTTTGTTCTTATTTTGATCTTATGGTGTATAGGAGAGACTACCCTACCAAAGGTATATTCTTACCTATGGGCATTGCATCTTAAAAAAAGGGAAATTATGGAATTTTAGTGAGGGCATGTTGATAACTTTTTCACGTGTATCCTTCTGTCGTGTATATGCTTTCAATGCAATCAGAAGTGTAAGTAAGTGGTTGGAGATTTTTTTATTTTAATACTCAAAATAAAGTTGTGTTGTTGAAGTTTCAGATGTTTAATTTTTTTTAAAGTTAAAATTTAAGAAAAAGAGTTTATTTTTTTAGTTATGTATATTGGCCATCATTTCATTGTTTTATATCAAGATTTTCTATCAACTGATATATTATAAACCAGCATATGATTTAAAATGAGTAGAAGGTGTTCCAAGGACTCTTCAAGTCGTCTACTAAGGGACAATTACTTTAAGTGTTACTGTCTTACTAAAGTATCAGAATTGATACGACATTTTTTCAAAGCATCATCAAGGATGAACACTACTGTTGTATGGACCAGGTTAGGGGAAATAAAGAGTCGTGACCGGCATTCCAAAGTAGGCATCTTTACGAGAGGCTCTAAAAAGTGACAAAAGAAGATAAAGATCAAGAACAGAAATCAGCCTGGAAAACAAAATCGAAACGGCCAGGAAAACAGTGGTTTCATGAATCTTCAAAAGATGGAAAGAAGTCCGGGGACTTCCTTCCCGAGAGGCAGAATTCTGTGACTAGTTTGATATTTTGTGCTTGCATTATCTTTTTGAGTAAAAAGAGAAAGCTCTGCTTTAAAAATTTGAAACTTGAGTAAACTGTAAGAAACCGAATTGTGGCGAATTTATACTTGTAAAGGTAGATGGAAAAAATATTAACAAAATATACTGTTGGAATAATTACAGAAAAAGTTGATAATGCTACATCAAATTTGCATTATATTCAAAAGAAAGGATTGGACAAAAACCCAAAAATTGTGTTGGACAAACTGACGAAAAGATCATTATTTTCCAAGCTATCCACTCTGGGATTGGAGGCACTGCCAGAAATCAAAGTAAATATTCTTTCCCTTTTAATTTTTTGAAACAGATTATGTTTAATTTTTTTCCAAATTTGCTTTCAACTTGAGGATATTTTTTATTTATCAAAAAGTGTTTTATCAAGTTATTATCAAAAGTGTTTTACTCAAAAAGTTTTTGGAAACACACCAGGAGTGCATGGAAACTTTTTTAAGTTATTAAAAAGGGATTTGGGTTGTTAAGAAATTGTCCTATTGTTTGATATCATAAACTGACTGAAATGTATTTGTTACCAACTTCATGCTTAAGTTTGCCATTCAAAAGACTAATATTAACAAATTAGCCTTTCCTTTAAAAAAGTGATGTAAAAATTGGTAAAATGAAAGAGTATCTGCACTTAAAGTATTACCTTCAAAATTAGGCTTCCGTTCAAAGTTTAAGTTTAAAGCAAAAATTAAAAAAAAAAAAAATAAGCTATGACTATAAATAAAATGTGTAAGCTATGAATATAAATGAAAATAGAAACCATTTGCCATTTCTTAAACTTAACAACAAAAATCCAAATTCTTATTTTTATTAACATTGGCCGTATTATACAATAGCAAATATTATAATCCAAAATAATAAAAAGGATATTAGTGAATACGTTGAGTTTCGAATTGATTTACCCTAGAATTAAGGGACACTGACTTTATTTATTTTATTTTTTTTTCAAAATTAGTTAGCATTGTAATACTGTTTGAATTTTAGTTTTTCTGGAGTACAATCTAATTTAAGGCTAAATTAATAAAATATTACTTTCCACAGATCAGTTATATCAAGTAAGAAAGAAAGAAAAAAAGAAAAAAACGTTTATCTTTGATCATCTTTTCTGTAACATATGAAAAAAGGAGATTTTTTCTCATCTAAAGTACTTATCTACCAAATCTTGTAAAAGCATTTTTAAATATTTTCGAATGGCACAACACCGGACATGACATTGATCACTACCCCGAAAATGACATAAATGATTAGAGAGAAGTTGTGTCGCATTTGATTTAATATCAAACACTTAAAAAAATTTAAAAAAAAAAAAAAAAAAAACTATATAAACCAGATTTTAAAGCTACCAAGCTCCAAGACTTTAAATAATATTAATTCTTCAGAGTGGATATAAAAAAATCTCAATATGTAATATTATTCAAATAAAATATTTAAGTTATAAATTTCCTTCAGAACTTACTTATATAAAAATAATAAAATAATGTTTAATGCTCTTTTTATTAAAGTCAGGTATCTTTATTGAACCCATAAATATTTTCCTTTTTTTATTTTAAATAAAGCGTCCTAGTAAAAGTATTCATTGAACTTTAATCAAATACCTGAACCATTAATTTAAGCCAAGTCCAAATATTTCAATAGAATGCCAATTTTTTTAGATTTTCATCATAGTTTATAAAGTACAAAGAATTCATTCAATTATAGTTAATGAAATTTAGTCCTGAAAAGGAGAAGTTTTTATTTCTTTTCGAAACTAGATTCTGTACCTCTACTTTTTACCTTTAAAACTGGCCTTACTGTAACGCGAGAACAGAAAAAAAAAATCCACTGCCACTTTTAATTTCCGGTTTCATCATTACGCAAATAATTGTTTTTGAAGTCAACTGAAATATTCTTTTTCAATTCCACCACACGTATAACTTGATAAAATAGATCTTTCCTCTTCGTTTGAAGTTTTTTCTAGTGAATTTCATTTTTTATAAAGAAAATTTATTTCAAACTTTCCTTTAAAAAATATATTGACATTCAACTTTAAAGATAACTTAAACTTTTTTAGTTCTAATTTATTGCTGAACAAAAAAAGTCATAAAAAGTGAACATGCTTGGATGGAAGTTTAATGCTAAGTTTCAAAATTGAAACTTCAAAGAAATTTTCTTCATAAAACCTTATTGTAAAGTTCATATCAATAACTAAATTTTAAGCATACAAATTTATATTTTTATAAGAAATAAATATTAAAAGTAAGTTTATGCGTACTGATTATCCTCAAAATCTTTTAAACCTAAATGTAATCATAATTAATATCATAAGTGCTATGGAAATTTTCTTTTTCAAAACTCTTATTTTTAATAATTAATATTATATTCGTTAATTTGTAAACGTTGGTTCACCTTAAAAAAAATTAGCAATTATCGTTTTTTGCAAAATTGAAATGCCTGTCACTTTTTACAAATTTCATAACTATACTAATAGGTAATTGTTTTTGTTTAAGAAAAATATATATATATATCAGCCATAAGAAATAGTGAGTCTACAGAGAGTCAAATTGATCTTGAAACAATAAGTTGCTATTATTATATTTTGTTATAAAAAAAAACAATGAACTATGTAGAAATATAAAATTTTGAAAAAATGAAATACCATATTAAGACAAACCATTGACTAATTCCAATGACTGATTTATTTAAAATGTAATTAAAACTACGAATTCAAAGTTTTTATTTTAGATATTAATTTTTAATTTTACTTATTACAAATTGTAAATAAAGAACTTACAATACAATCATTAATATAATTTAATTAATATATAAGTAATTAAATTGAAAGAAAGGTATTGAAATTTTAACCAGATTACGTATAATTGTTAAATGTGAAATAGAATACTTAAAATTTCCATATTTAAACAAATAATTATTCTCTTTCGGTACATGCTCATTACTTACACCTCACCTCCCTATTTATGAATACTGAAATTTTTTATAGTAAGTACATCCTGAAAATCAGATTATTTTTGATCGTAAGTTTTTAAGAAAAAGCTTTTATTTGAAAAAAAAATAATAATAATAATAATAATAATAATGAAACTAAATAATTAGAACGCATACAAATCCCTTGCAAACAACGTCCAATGTCATGAAATCAAGAAAAAAATTAAATAAATAGTTTTACAATTTATACAATTCCTATTGAAGAACAGAACACTCATAATACAATCCTTTTAAGCTGTTGCATTCCTTCAAAAATATATTTATGAAAAGTTACATTTTCTTAACTTTCGAAAAGATAGTTTGTATCGAATGCATTGCAACCCATCTAGTTCAGAAATGTTTATACATTGCGAATAAATGCATTAGAAACATAAAAATTGATGTTATTCAGTACTTTCTGTTATAGTCTTTCATGAATAGTTCATTGGTGAAGAACGGCATTAAGAAGTCAAACTATCCACTTTCGTCTTTTCAAACCTTTTGATCTTGTTGATAAATAATGAATATTAATGTTTTGCAGCATCACAATGATTACAATGTATCAAGAATATGTTCCCAATTTTAAAAGTAAGCAAATGTTTCCTTCTCAAATTTTTGCACCTGCTAATAAGGTGCATAAAATGATTTTAAATAATTAGTTTTAGTTATAATATGTTTTTTATTGAACTAAACAGTTTTAAATATTGTTTTAGAAAAATGTCTGGTATTGGAATAGTATTCAATTGTAAATTATATATAACAATCGCAACACAGAATGTATTTCAAATACATACCTAACAAAATTATTAAGTACAATTAATTACAATATAAAATCTATTTAAATTAGCAAAATTATATTTTTTATTTAATAAGATGATTTTTTATTTACACATTTGATAATAATTACTGTAAGATTTTAAAATATATACATTCTTCAATATAAATATGTATAAAAATAAAATAAGAAAATCCCAAATAAAAATTTAATACATTTAAAAATAATGTTTAAACATAATAAACATTACAATATTCTTAGAATAAAAACTAAAATACGATTGATCAGTAATTTTTAACACATCGTTGATATTAAATTTCAATCACAGCTAAATAACGTTTTTCCAACAAATAATTATTGAACAACACAATCTCATTTTCAATTTAAACTTCTGACCTGCTGTTAATGAGCATATTCCAAAGTTTGAACTGCGTAAAATATTATCTTATTCACAAAATATTTTAGTCTTAAAAGTGTTCCTTATGGACTAATAAGTTCCTCTGTAGAATGCTCCTCAAATTTTATCCTTGCATCTTCCAAGTGCCCAAAATCTGTATTCCTTATTCCCAAATAATTGCTCTCCTCGAGCAAAATGAACCAATCTCATAAATATATATCAGCTCTTCGAAGAATTGGAAACCATTAAGTTTTAAGTCGCACAGAGAGGCGATACAGGTCTTATTCACTGCTTAGATATTCTGCATTTGTTGCACTTTGGAAATAATTCCTATCCTTAGCTAGAATTACTGAGAGAAGCGCAATGAGAGAGCATTTAGAGTGGGACCACTTAGAAAATGCTATTGGGTATCCTAGAGTGAGTTTTAACTTAAAATTTCTGAATTTTGAAATTATATGTTGGTTGGTGGGTAATGGTACGAAAACGAGGAAATGTGTTTGATAGATGTATGAAATTAATAAGATTTTCTAACATTCTTTGTTTTCTATGCGCATATTATTCTTTGTTTTCTATGCGCATATTGTAAAGGTAATTATATTGTCTCTAAATGAGTTAGTTTTGAATATATATGATAATAAGTATTCCAAATTGTCCAACTTACAAATAGTTAATATTGAGATTGAAGTTTGTGAGGGGTTTTAAAAATTTATAACATTTATTTTTAAAATTTTACAATGCCTATAAGAACGACTTTACAATGTCTATAAAACGCTGTGTTAGGATGCTTTGTTTATTTATGTGATTTTTAAATTTTTCATGAATCAGAAAGTAATGTCGTTTCTACGTATGTTGATATTCGTTAATAATTTATCAGCGCATTGTGTACTTAAAAATCGTGATACGAGGATCATTACATTATTGATTAAAAATAAAAACTTTGTAAAAATGTATCTGTTTGAATTTAATGTAGAAAAACGTCATTACTACCCCCCCCCATCTCCCCCATTACATTTCAATTCAATTTAAGTACGTGTTTTATACTTATGTATTTAGTTTCAAAACATAGAGGTTTATTTTTCAATTATTAGGTATACAGAATATACGTGTTAATTTCAAAAATTAGGCAAAGTGTCATAAATATATTTTATTATTTTTATTTGTAATATACAAAGTTGTCCAAAAGTAAAAGATAAGTAGCGGAATTGATTGACAAAAATCAAATTGATAAGCATTTGGGAAGAGGAAGATGTTGATCTTACAGAAGTGATTAAAAAATATATGATCTGCACAAAATAAGAAGTAGTTCATTTTTAATCGATAGATGTTGCTTCACATTATAGCTTACTAGTTAGCAGAAAGTAAATCCACCTAAAATAGTATTATAATTAAAAATTTTAAACAAACAAATTTACATTAAATTGATAGCGTTAATATATTTAAAAAAATGCTTTCATTATCATTTAGAAACTATATCAACTTTCTTTAAAGTTAAGTAAACTCATGCACATGTAGTACTGGTTGTAAATACTGCTTTTAATAACCCTAAGGTAATGTAGAATTTCCTGCCTCATCTTGATCATATTTTTCCTCATATATTCCCCTTGTACTTTACTTCAAAATTATTATAGTATTATTATAGTTCATAAAATTTAGTAAACATAAATAAAAATGGTAAAGGTATTTTGATATTAATTATAGCATTGTTATTCTAAAAACAATACTGGACCTTTCGTAAGTAAAAGAAACAGTCTACAAGTACATTGTCTCATTCGCAATTTTCAAAATAATATTCAGGATAAGGTATTATAAAAAATCGTCGTTCACTTTACCCGTATACTTTGTTAAATAAAAATATGGTGTACAGAACGTTATAAAGCTGTTATTTTAATCATTTAAACGTCGTATGACAACAATTTTTAACCAAGT
The DNA here is from genome assembly GCA_963978545.1 of Linyphia triangularis. Taxonomy (NCBI): domain Eukaryota; kingdom Metazoa; phylum Arthropoda; class Arachnida; order Araneae; family Linyphiidae; genus Linyphia; species Linyphia triangularis. The sequence goes on along the minus strand of OZ021722.1, from coordinate 84,086,520 downwards.
ATAAAATAGTATTCTCCTATTTGATTAAGTAGTATCGATACACGATTCTAAAACTGAGCGTTTATCTAAAGCCATAGATAATAGGTAAGAGGTAATCGTGTAGTACTCTTAATAATAATAATAATAATAATAATAATAACAACAACAACAACAACAACAACAACAATAATAATAATAATAATAATAATAATAATAATAATAATAATAATAATAATAATAATAATAATAATAATAATAATAATAATAATAATAATAATAATAATAATAATAATAATAATAATAATAATAATAATAATAATAATAATAATAATAATAATAATAATAATGATAATAATAATAATAATAATAATAATAATAATAATAATAATAATAATAATAATAATAATAATAGTAATAGTAATAGTAATAGTAATAGTAATAGTAATAATAATAATAAGCTAAAAGAAGTTCATAATTGTTTTCTCAAATAATAATTTACGTATTTTGTATTCACATCCATCAACTAAAAAAATTTGAATTTTTAGTTGAATTGGTTGATATTTTGAATATAAACACAAATGAAAACTAATTTGAAAAAGAAACTTTAAAAAAAAAAATGTACTTCATTTAGCACCTGTTAAATTTAAATTACCTGAATATAAACAATTGAAACTATTATAATTCTGTGATAGTTGTATTTTACTTTAATTCTTTGAAGACAAGTATTTACCAAAAGAATTTTTCAGAGGTTGACATGAATATATTTAATTGAAATAAAATAAATAATTATTTACTATATTTGCAGTAATATAATGAGTAGTATGAGGAGATTATATTTTTATACAATTTAAAGTAGGTCATACATTACCAACTTTTAAATTAAACCCTTTTACCTAATATTCCAACCTGAAGAACCTTAACTCAATATTTAAATGAACACTTTTGTCTGATTTTTTTTCCAAGTGTAATTTATTCAATAAGCTTTTAATCATAATAATATTTATCAACTCATAAAAAATAGATTTCAGTAATTAGTAATTAATTTACATAATACTCAATATACTTTATTATACATATATTAAAATATACTTCATAGTTTGTAAGATAAAATTTTGTTTAATAAAATTTCAATTTAGTTATATATAGTTGAACTCTATGTTTCTTTACAGCTCCAAGTATTATATATTCAACACAATCAGAGAAAAAAAAATCTTGTTCAAGACTAAGCCTTGTGCAGCATAAAAACTATATTTCAACATTTAAAATTTATTTTCTTTCCTTCAATATTCTTTTCTCATTATCTACAATTGCAATGTACTTGTCTCGTAGTTTTATCCATTGACGGTATTCATGTTGTTTTCAGCATTTTTAGGTTTCCTTAAAATTCACGACTTAAGTCATCTTAAAAATATTACCATCATTAAAACCTACACGTCTTTTTGTAGTGGAGAATAAAAAAGAGAGACACAGAACATCCTGACAAGCAAATAATGAAACAAATAAGAATGGAGTTTTGTGTCAAACTGTCAAATAGTAGAAATGTATGCAATAATGATAGCATTAATCGATAAGCTAAACATGGTTTGTAACCATTAAGTCCCAAGTAGGAAAACTATTAACCGATTATGACTACAAAAGTGTTTACTAACAGATAATGAATTATCACATTCCAAGGGATTGTTACTTTGGATGAAAATGGCAGCTCTGAGAACTTTGTGTGCAAAAAGTTACAAGTGTCATCTACTGGAAAAAATATATTTAATGGGTTTGATGGTGAAAATGCTGAGTGAAGGCTTTTGAAGTTGATTTTGAAAAAAATATTTCAAGCGGGATTGAACACGTTTCTTGTCTATGGATGAAATAATTGTACAACATGATTGAACTGAGTATAAAAGTATTAAAATACAAATATGAAAACGAACAACAGCCACAACGTGGTTGGTCGAGCAAAAACTAGGGGTATGGAACATCACACAACTTTCAATTACACTATTATAATGCCATTACAGTCAAATTTGACATGGAATAGTGTTATTACCATTTTTATATTTTCATTTATTTAAAAAAAATGGCCAGATTGTGTATATTGTGGGCAATAATTCTTACATGGGCAAAAAAAACTCACCAAACGGCGATATACTTTTCGATAATTCTTAGATTATCCTTACTAGTAAGTGAAACATATGAGAGGAGAAAAGTGGGATGAGAAATACTCAAAGGGAGAAAACTCTGTGTTAACGACATTAGTTTTTCAACATTTTACACTACTGAATGGTGAAAATTTAAATAAATTCAATTTTATAAAATTCATAATTTAAATCATCAATTCAAATTTTTATTAATAATCCTGTTTAACAAATATTAAAATATACTGCTGATAGAAATTAATATTAATTATCACATTGTTAATTTTTTATGCAGTGTTCATTGTTGAATGGTGTTTCATTGAAAATGCAGTACATTTAATGATTAATACTAATTAATCAAACTTGTTTACATCTCAAATTATTATACACCCATCAACATAATCAATGTCGATGTAAAGTGAAGAAAAGTTGCTTTCATCGTTGATAAAGATAAAGGATAATGGATAAGGTTTTAATTAAATTAACGTATGGGGGGTGCATTAAATTCGATGGTTGCTTCAATTATAATTAAAATACCTACTTACCAAGCTACTCATAATTAGTATTGTGACATATTCTACCTCAAGGATAAACTTATTATAACTGTTTAATTTTCTTTCGTAGATAATTAAGATTATTACCCAAATATAAAAAAAAGTTTAATTAAGCTAAAGTGACTTCAAAAATATGATATATTGTATCAAAGAAAAAGTTAACAACGACTTAGTGTTAATGTTGGTTGTGTAACTTCAACATTCTAATTTGTAATTTTGAGAAAATTATTTTTTAATTATTGCATTTGAATTAAGAACGTAATTCCATTAGAAAATTTACGTTGTTATTTCGGTGGTGATATAATACTGGAATAGTAAATGCAATCTTATAAAAATTGGGTTCTTAAGTTTTACTCAAATAAGCATTAGCAGATATATATAAAGAAATTTGTTTTATGTTAGTCCTTTATCATTTATATCACTTATGTTTATATTTAAGAGTCATGATAGGTCATAGAGTAGCTTTATATGGTGAAATTTTAAAAAAATATAGCAATTGATTCCACAAAACAATGCACTAGTACCAATATATATTTGGCTTAATATATAATTTATTTTATAATCGAAACAGCCAGCGTAGTGGCGAGAATTGTATCACTAAATGACCAGTGTAAATCTAACCTAAATGAGATGCATTAATTTATTACTCATGTGTATAATGAACGATACATACTGTAATCACAAATTATATATATATACAGGGTGTCCAGAAAAGGACTCCCTGATTTCAAAATTAAATATCTTGAAAACAAAGATCGATAGAGGAATGCAGTAAACGGTATGTTTATTGTGAAAGCTATAAGAATTTTATATAGCAGTTTGAAATAATAGTTACAAAAGCTGTTAACAGATGGCGCTGTACGCTGTACAGCTCATTATCAGCATACATAAATGAAATATTCGTATGAAAACATTCTTTGCCAAAAATCACATCACAATGTTTTCAAAATGTTCACCATTGGCACTACAGTGGTGGCGCAAGCGAAGAATGAAATTTGCCATCACATTTCGTAGTGTCTCAACAGAAATGGATTCACATGCCACACAGATCGCTTATTCAAGATCGTCCAGCGTGGCGGGATGCTTCTGGTAGCCAATGTCTTTCAATGTGCCCCACAAAAAATAGTCACAGGGAGTCAAATCCGGTGAATATGGAGGCCAATCCATGCCTGCACCAGTAAATTTGGGATATTCCAAAGCAATGACTCGATTCCCGAAGTATTCATCAAGAAAGAGAAACACTTGTTCGGTACGATGTGGTCGGGCTCCATCTTGCATAAACCATTCAGTACGTGGTCGATCCTCTAAAACTTGCTGTGTGGCGACAAATTGTTCCAAAATTGCAACGTAACGTTCACTAGTGACCGTTTCTCGAATGAAAAAAGTGCCAATAATGCCTCTGCTGCATACTGCAGCCCACACAGTAACTTTAGGAGAATACAGGGGTTTCGCTTCACACCAATATGGATTTTCGGAACCCCAAAATCGCCAGTTCTGTTTATTCACGAATCCATTCAGGTTCAAGTGTGCTTCATCTGTAAACCAGATGCAGCTAACATCAAATCCTTCACTATCAATCATTGTGAGCATCTGATTAGCAAAGTCAATCCTTTGTTACACAGCTCGTACAGGTATGGCCTGGTGAGTTTGAATTTTGAATGGAAACATGTGTAGGATCTTTCTCAGTATTTTCTGCTTGCTGGAACGCTTCAAACCAGTCTCAGATGCAATTCTACGGACGGATGACATTGGATTTTGCTGAATAATTCCAGAAACTGTGGCGACATTTTCAGGCGTAACTGCAGTTTGCTTGCGCCCAACATTCCTCACTAGATCATCAGTTACGCTGCCTGTTCTTTGAAATTTGGTGACGAGCGTACGAATGGTTTTCGTATCGGGTCCTATTAAATCGTGCTTGAAAACTGCTCCTTGTTACCGTAAGACTCTCTTTTAACCTGTGGTACTCTAGCACCAGAAAAACGCGTTGTTCAATGGAGTACATGGTTTTAATCTCTGCGTTCGGTACGCTAACCTCCTTTCACGCTTCAATAGTGGAACTGATCGCTCTGGGCTTCGGATCACTATTTATACTAGGCGTTACATATGGCGATTACAGCGCCATCTGTTAGCAGCTTTTGTAACTATTATTTCAAACTGCTGTATAAAATTCTTACAGCTTTCACAATAAACATACCATTTACTGCATTCCTCTATCGATCTTTGTTTTCGAGATATTTAATTTTGAAATCAGGGAGTCATTTTCTGGACACCCTGTATATATATATATATATATATATATATATATATATATATATATATATATATATATATATATTGCATTTTCATCGAGATGGAGATTTTAAATCCCGGTAGTTGACTGTGTTGGATTCTACCTGAAGCAAGAGCCCTCACTTTATTTCAACAAAACATCACTAAGAACATTTTTGACCTGAGGATAATTCAAATAATATCCCTGAGTCTCAAATTGGAGTAAAAAGAGAAAACTTTGGTTAGGCATCTCAAAATTTAATTCAAGTTTATGTCAATCTACGTCTTTCTACTAATCTTTAAATATTTTCGTTATCTACTCATTATTGAAAATTTCGTTTAGTCTTTGAATGTTTAAGTTCTAGCCAATGAACCATTGGAAAATTATTAAGACTTGAACTACAAATATATAAAATGTAAATGCGAGCTACCTTTGAAAAGGTATTCAACTAAAGTTCCTCGTCATTAATAAATAACAGCAGTAAAAATATTTTCCGATGTTCAATAAATTTTTTAAAGAAGTTTTATTTAAATTGCAATTGAATATTTTAAAACTATGATAGATATAGGATCAAGTATTTTTTATTAATAACTTCTTTAAGTTAACTTTTTTTGTGCCTATTTTTAGATGAAGGTATACATCTTGAGTGCAAATGTGCATTTTATTTGAAAATATATATTTAAGCAGTCTAGTTTCCCCCATTGAATTGTATATTTAATTGATTTTACTAACAAAATAAATAAAATACATATATTCTTTCTAAATCAAAAGTCAACAAAAAATAAAGTGATTAATAAAATCGCAAAATAAGACTGGATATTATTTTATAACCTCACTTTTTATTTAACTAATTAGGAAGAAAAAAAAATAAAAAAATCTAAAAATCGACGATGGAGAAGGTAAAAAAAGATCTTATACTTATCCATTAAGATGGTAATCTAATGTAATTTTCCGGAATAAAACAGCACGCAAGGGAAAGATAGCATTCCTATATATCTCATCCCCTATTATACGAATAGATTCTTTTTCGAATTTAATTTGGTTGATGTAAGCTTTTAGAACGAACTTGCATCCAATACAAGTTTTTTTTGCTAAGTGAAGGTGGATGTAACATTCAAAAGGGTATTAAGGGGATTCTTTGTACTTAAATAAGAGAGTGCAAACAAAACAGTTCAAATTGCTGAGGTAGCAGAAAGTGGTGTCCTGAAAGTAAAAGCAATTAAAGTTTTAATGCGATGGGAATTGGGTTTTATGGATGAAATTCTTGGTAATGTTCTGTTTATTCACATTCCCAAGTTTTAATTAGAATCCTTATTTGCATTCAGTGTAAAAATGTGGTATATTTGTAACTGTTAATATATGCACGGAATTTCCAATGTTTCAGGACGTATCATACGGTTTCACGTTTTTAAGTATGAACTAATATCATAAAAAGAGAAAGAAAGCTTTTGTATCTATAATAATATTTTCTTTGCTTTACAATTTTATAAACTGCGAAAAGTTATTTTTGTATATCTAGTTTCATTGTTTAAGTAACCAAAATCTTTGATTTAATTGACGAGTTTTCACTTTAAATTGACGAGTAAATTCAGCACATGTATCTTTACTCCTCTTTACTTGATTCTTCGTTTTGAAAACCACTGCATGTTTACTTCTCATTGATAAATCATCACCTACTTGAATGTGGCAAATTATATGAAAAATTCTAGAACATCAGATGAAATTGGAAAATTTGATAACGTTCAGCAAACTATAAAATATTATTAAAATGATAAACAATAAAAAAATTAAACACACAAAACACAGATGAATACCATTTTCTAAAAAATCAAGTTTAAATTTTCTATTTTAGGAAGCAAATATGAAATTGCACTTTACTCCAAATATATTCTCATTGTAAACTATTCCCTTCCTTTAAGTATTACCACATGCATATTAATTTAAATACGGAATACATTTTTGAAATAATTTTATGATAATTGTTTGGAAAAACTTCTAAGAAAATTAATTTGAGACAACCACATCACAAATATTCAATCTAAAACATTATTCTAAAGTCACTAGAAAATTCCATTTCGTTTTCTGTCCTATACATTTTAATCTATTTAGTTAAAACTTCGCAGAAAAAAACTTTTTATTCGCTTACTTTCAAATCTTCGACATCTTTATTTTACTTGACTAGGCATAATTATTTTTGACTCTAAAGTTTTCTGTTGTGGCATTAAAATATTTAAACTTCTGAGGTTTCCTTATTTCTATTTATTGTAGTAATTTAAATAGAAAAAATATACTAACATACATTTTAAGACGCTAACATGTGCACGAACTTAATAAGTTTAATATTTCTCAAAATATTGTACTAAGGCAAAAAATCTCAAAAATGGTACTGAGCATTATGTGTAAAGTCTTAATTTATGCTGCATGCTTATACAATGATAATAATTATAACTCTTATTAAAACATCTAAGTACACCTTTGGATTTAAATTTAAACTTAACATATTCTATTTTCCTTTGTCTGATTCTGTTAATTATCATCAGCACCAGATTTCTTAAAAATACAACTGCGTAATTAATTTCCTTACTAGGTAACGTTTAAAACTATACTAACAACTTAACTTCGTTTATTATTCACTCACATTTGACAACCTACACGTACTTAGAATATTCCGACAAAAATTACGCTTCCATTTTACTCCAATATCTAACTCAAAAAACTTTTCCATATTTCAAAGAGTTCTTGTGAATATTTACTGAATAAAACAAATTAGTATCATTTTATTGCTTAATATATATTTTTTAAGATATATGTCTTTGATATGAAGGTTTTTTGAGCTTCAACACAAGAAGAAAATTTATTTTATCTGAACATACACATCAATCAGTGTATACGAATTTTGAAAGTGCACTCTTGGAAGTTTCATTTTGAATCTGCAGCAATTTTTGTAACATTTAACTGTAATAATTAATGTTTATTAATTAGATTAATATTCATTATTTACTTAATAAAAGTAATTATAAACACTTAACAATTTAAAAATATTAAACTAACAATTTCAATGAAATTCTTAGAATTTTTTTTTCTCTTTTTAACTAAAAAAATAATTTTTTTTTACTTTAGGTATTACGATATATTTCTAAACAATACCTACAGTTATTACTAAACATAACTATTATTATAATGAAGGAATAATTTTTTTTTTATATGATACATATTTTCTGCATTCTTTCAATACCATAAACTTTCAGGACTGTTTTTCATGCGTATTAATGAACACCTTACCTGCTTCATATCAATTCCCCTTCTATTATTCAATGTTCAGAAACAGGAAATCATGTAAGATACGATCGTCGGTATGTCACTGGCTGAATGACACTATTTAAACGATTCCCTGCCTCAAGGAGTATGGGTGGTGCCCATACTTTATCGCCAACATAGTAAACTCAATACTACTGAAATTCAAAATATATCCCCCCCCCAATTCAGAATTCCAGTTACGTCGTGGAAAAATCTTATTTGATTTGAAACTTACTTCGCAATCTTGAATTTTAGAAATATATGTATGACGTTTCAGTGCATTGGGTGACATTTGTTTTTATTTCTTGTAGGGTATCAATGTATGTGTCTGATATGTTTTAAAATTTCATCATTGTATATATCTTAAACCATACTACGGAACCTTAATTTTTTTCAAAATTCAATAAGTAAGTTAGTTTTGAAGAATTTCTTACATGAGTGTTATTTTTAAATTGTGAATATATATATATATATATATATATATATATATATATATATATATATATATATATATATATATATGTACATAACATATACTTTATTCCTATTTGGTCTAGGGTTTTTGCAACTTGCTTTTTTAACTTACTAGCTAAATGTTTCTACATAAATAAATATTGAAGCCAAATCACAATTCTGGTTGGGAACAAGGATTAGTTTAATATTTTTTACTTAAAATAAAATCATATCTCTAAGTTAATTAACGTCCACTCTAATAACGTTCTAATTAGTCCTTTCAATTTCAATCATTAAATTGAAAAAATGGGAAAAAATCTATCCAAAATTGGATATTCATAATTGTGATATACTGTATAAATTTCTCTCTGAAATTCTGAAACTCAAATGTATAAATCAACTTTAACAATGTAATTAATGGTTTAGAGAAAATATCAAGCTTACTAAACTTTACATCAGTTTTATATTTAAATGATAATTGACAAAATCTTGTGCTTCATTGTTAAATAATTTAATTGGATAAGTTCAGAATGAAGTTTAGATTGAAGTTTAATGGTAAGTAATTGCTTTCAACTGATGTCTTTAAAGAGTCCAAACAAACTCTTTTTAACAGTATTGTTTTTTATGGTCCTAAATCAACAATTTGTTTTCGATATTTACAATTATGTATTACAAATATGTAAGGCATTTCCATGAGTACGTACGTACTCTTTTCGTAAATCTTTTTTAGGGTTTTCCACATTTAGTGAGATGTGCATTTACTGATCTGGTTTGATCTTGCTGGTCAAAACCGGCTCACACTAATTCCCCCCGTTTCTTTTGCGCATGCCACTTTCCCAAGCTATTTAAGTCCAAGATTTCTGTTCGGCTTTGCTTTTTGATTTTCCTCTTGCCAAGAGTCACCACGCCCCTTTCCTCCTCGTCTCTGGAAACAAATTTTTGTTTACATGGACACGACTTGCTTCTTAAGACGATCTATACTTCTGAACCGTTTTATGCATAAAACGGCTTAAGTATAATACACCATCTCAAGTAACAAGTGTATGCGATTAAAAAATTAAAAAAAGCTGTTGTCATGGCAACAATAATTTATTAAACTGAGAGAGGGAGAGAGAGAAGCAGTGACTTCTAGCGAGGCTTTTCTTTTCAATTGTTCTCTTTCCAAGAGTCGACATGACCCTGCCCTTCTCGTCTCTGGAAATAAATAATTGTTTACTCAGACACGACTTGTTTCTTAAGACGGTCTACACTTCTGCATTGTTTTATATATAAAACGGCCTAAGTGTATTACGCCATCTTCTCAAGTAACGAGTGTATGCTATTTAAAAAATAAATAAAATAATAATAATAATAATAATTATAAGCGGTTGTCATGGCAACAAGAATTTATTAATCTGAGAGAGGGAGAGAGCGAAGCAGTAACTTCTAGCGAGGCTTTGCTTTTCAATTTTCTTCTTTCCAAGTGTCAACACGCCCCTGCCATCCTCATCTCTGGAAATAGAGAGTTGTTTACTTTGACATGACTTGTTTCTTAAGATAGTCTGCACTTCTGCATTGTTTTACATATAAAACGGCTTAAGTGTATTACACCATCTTCTCAAGTAACGATAATGTATCCGATGGAAAAAAAAATAAGCGGTTGTCATGGCAACAAGAATTTATTAATCAGTGAGAGGTAGAGAGCGAAGCAGTAACTTCTAGCGAGGCTTATCTTTTCAATGCTCCTCTTTCCAAGAGTCAACACGTCCCTGCCCTCCTTGTCTCTGGAAATAAATTATTGTTAACTCGGACACGACTTGTTTCTTAAGACGATCTACAGTTCTGCCCCCTTTTATATATAAAACAGCTTAAGTATATTATACCATCTTCTCAAGTAACAAGTGCATCCGATTAAAAAAAAAAAAAAAAAGTGGTTGTCATGGCAACAAGAATGTATTAATCTGAGAGAGGGAGAGAGCGAAGTAGTGACTTCTACCGATGCTAAGCTTTTCAATTTTCCTCTTTCCAAGTGTCAACATGCCCCTACCATCCTCGTCTCTGGAAATAAATTATTGTTTACTCGGACAAGACTTGTTTCTTAAGATAGTCTACACTTCTGCATTGTTTTATATATGAAACGGCGTAAGTGTATAACACCCTCTTCTCAAGTAACGAGTGTATGCTATTTAAAAAATAAATAAAATAATAATAATAATAATAATAATAATAATAATAATAATAATAATAATAATAATAATAATAATAATAATAATAATAATAATAATAATAATAATAATAATAATAAGCGGTTGTCATGGCAACAAGAATTTATTAATCTGAGAGAGGGAGAGAGCGAAGCAGTAACTTCTAGCGAGGCTTATCTTTTCAATGTTCCTCTTTCCAAGAGTCAACACGTCCCTGCCCTCCTTGTCTCTGGAAATAAATTATTGTTAACTCGGACACGACTTGTTTCTTAAGACGGTCTACAGTTCTGCTCCCTTTTATATATCGAACTGCTTAAGTATATTATACCATCTTCTCAAGTAGCAAGTGTATCCGATTAAAAGAATAAGCTGTCGTCAGGACTTAAGAAACTCCGAGCATTATGTAACCTACTTTTCACTTTAACGGTAGTGTTGCTATGTGAATACACATCTCCAAACAAGTGATTAGTAAAATAAGCGATTTATTTTATAAACCACACAACACATTCGTAAGCGTTGGCCTTTCTTACGGCATTTTCCAGTTCCAACTTTTTCCATCTCGTTTGTCTCCCTTCTTCTTCTCGTTATTCCTCCTTTTCCAAGGCCAATAACACAAGCGCGACTACGATCACAATAAGAGTTTATAAGTCTAAGAGACGGAGAGAGCGACGCAGTGACTTCTAGCAGGATAAAATATAAAGTATCATGACAAACGAGAATCTTGTTTTTTATAGATTGACGACGAGAATGGCGACGCTTGCGCAAAAGAAATGAAATTACCGGGAAACCAGTTTAAACTGAATTGAACAAAAAGAAACCAGCCAAATCTAAAGAACGTCTCACTAAAAGTCGGACTGAAATCAATTACACTAGAAAAGGCTTATACAATACAAAATGTAGGTGCAATATAGTTTCACACTATGATGATTTTTAAAATATATTTTTGTGAAATATTTTAATATCCAGTAGTTTACAACAATATAAAGAGAAATATTTGTTATTATAATTGAACTGCAAGTTCACTTTTAAATTTATATCTCATAAAAACAAATGTCAAATAACAACTAATTCCAAAATAAGTAAATAAAGAGTAATTATAAATTAATTTAACTATCTAAAATTTTTAAGAAATAATTATAATTAAAATTATGCAGTTAAAATAGTCATTCAGTTAACAGATTAAAAGTTGTGCTTATAAATAAAAAATGTACATTTAACTTTTCCGAAGTAGAAGAATGTATAATTCTTATTAAATATATAGAGATATTCTTCCTATTCAACTAAGTCAAAGAAAGCGTACATAAAGACACGCAAATTCCAAAGAGTACAAGTTCCTTATTTAAATACGACACAAATTAAAATTGATTGTTAGCAATTTAGTCTCGCAGTACTACCTCATTAGCTTCCAACGAGAATTATAACTACCAATTTTTGTCTCTCATCCAACCAGAAACGTTTCTGTTAATGACCGATTCACTAGGATTTAGTCAATACACTTTGAGGAAGAAAAACCAATGTTTGGTTATAAAATAACGGAGTAACGATAGGTAAATCGAAAACAGTAAAACTTCGTAAAATAATGTAACACATTAAAGGAGTTTTGTTTAAATTATCCTATCTCTCTCAACTTATTTTATTTACTCAACTGAAAGTGAAAGATAAGGTGTTTTAAGTTCTGAGACTGTATTTGGTTAGAGAATATGTTTCAACTGTAATTAATGTAGTAGACAAATAGTAATTGGAAATTATTTTGTATTTAAAAAAGATGGTACTCTTTATTCTTTAACAAATTGCATTTATTTTATTTTATGTTGTTATGACTTCTTTATTCTTATATTTCATGCAGACTAATTGTTTATTAATTAAATCAGACTAAGAAAGATTAATGTTAAAGTTTTTTAAAAAGAAATATTTACAAATCTCATTATTAGCTTTAATCTTTGAATTGCTTTTTTTTCCCCAAAAGCTTTTCTTATAAAATCGCAGTTAAAATAATGTTATACTAATTATAATTACTTTAATCATAGCTCTCGTTATAAAAATTCAAATTAATAATTTGTAAGCAATTAGAATTAATAAACAATGGTATAAATATAAAACTATAGATACAAAATAGTTCAATAATACGTTCAAAACGTACATTCCTTATGTACAAAATACTGTTTTAGTCAGAGCATAACGGAACCATGCCATGGAATATGTGCTTTGCTGGAACAAAGCTATTATATTTAGCTTAATACTGATGATTGAAAGCAATTGATTTAATGAACATTGATGTTTTATCATCTAGAATAAAATAGATTAATAAAACTTTATTTAATGATATGTTATATAAATAAAAAAGAAGAAGGTATTTGATAAATATATTTATGGGAGAAATCGGTTTTTATATTGATATGTTGAAAAATCTTTTACTTAAATTAATATTTTACACACACTTCAGCTGGTAAATTTGACTACATCAATTTAAAGGATTTATTATCTATACCAAAAAATATCAAATTCAAGCAAGATCTTTCCTTTTTCTTTCAACACTAGAAAATGTAATTTATTCGTGATCCATCACAAAATTTTAGCATTTTCCAGTGCCATTGTTTTGAGAAGAAAAGAAAACTAAGTATAAAATGTATCAGCTTTCACACTCATGTTCACTAAAATTATATACTAAGCAAAAACAACCACTGAGCACGAAAACCGGGAGAAACAATGGCTAACTTCATTCATCCGAACAACATTAGTCATTAGACCTTTCAGCAACGACAGTTCTCGAAGTCCTATCCTCCGTCAAGCACCATAAACACGCTATACAGCCAGTTTAATCCTCTTGATAGATGGCCTATGCCTATAGATCCACAGATTCATAGGCTAAGGTCGATGAAGTTTAGTATCTCATCTCCTAAATCACATCTTAGAGGTTTAATGCCTTAGAATCTTCATCGAGCGATTAAAAGTTGATGCATTGATGTGGGTTAACTTCATATTTTAAATCAACGAACCGCATCGGATAGAAGACGGTAATTCAGAGTGGGAGTACTGCAGTTGTTGTTGGAGATACCGTTGCTGGGAATGCCGATAGCAGTGGGTAGTACTAATTGGGTTATTAAGGTGCAGTTTAGTTTCTGGATTGGGATTTTATCTAATTGTGAATGGGTTTAATGAAATAAGTTACTTAGTGTGGATTGGAGATCATTAAATTAATTTCATTTTCATTTTATTTGTTTAAACTGTTGGTGGGAAGGGTTTATTTTATGTTTATTTATTATTTGGTATGGAATGCAGCGATTATAGGCAATTGTTTGTTTTGCGGGTATAAAATTATGCAGTTAGGGTAAAAATAATGACTATGTGGGATTGTGGGAACACTAATGTATTGATGATATTTGATTTTATAAAACCAACTATCCATTTCGTTTAAAAGATATATTTAACCATACTCGCATAACAAAAGTAAAGGTGAAAGCGAAAGTTGGTAAAATAATAAAATAATTACATTTGCGTGTGACAATGTTCTGGTGTAAGACTACTCTAGAAGCATTCTGATTGGTTACCTAAGTAGACATACATTACCTTCGGAGGTTTTTCAGTATTGAAATCAGTCAGTACACGAGAAAAATCAAGTTTGAAAGATATAATACTTTTTGATGGATTAGAAATAAACAAAAAAAATATTGTGTTTTAATTGTATTAAAATTCTTTTTATTTAAGGTATTTATTTCAAAATCAGCTAAAATTAAGTTTATAGTATAACACATTATATTGTAAGCATTTTATACTAGTTAGTACACTCATAAAGTTACTATATTAAATTGAAATAAATGTCCCTTTAACAGTTTCTAATTATTAAACCAAACATTTTTATGTGTATCTTATTTCTTAAAGGAAATATTAACAGCTATTAGTTATTCTATCGAAAAATGGTTATTACACTTACAAATATTGACAAATTACACATTACATTTGATACCGCTGTTTGTCGTGAAATTTCCTTTAAAGTTCCCGAAAGGCAAAATCGATCTTTTGAAAAGCAATGAATTAATTGTCCCTAAAACTAATACACTTGTTTTATAGAAAATAAGGGTACCGTAATAGTTTTATGGCTTCTCGGGAAGGAGTAAATATATGCAAAAAACTGAAACTCCTACTTCTACTTCAACATGATTACATTCTGTTGTCTCAGAAATAATAAGCAAAGAAAATGAGAAGGGATACTAGCATGAGAAAGCCAAAACAAATTCGAGAGAACATTACAAGAAACGTTCTTCGAGCGATCTAAACGCCCATTCAGAATCTTGTCTGTACTTAAGCTGCAAATGTTGACATTAAGATAAAATCAGAAGGAAAGAAAGCAAATGTCTCTTCGTTCGCCGACTAAGTAATGAACAGAAAAAGGACGATTCGCTAAATATCTTCTTTTCTTTTTTTTTTTGGTGAAATAGCTGCTGTTCTAGTTTCTCAAATATTTGCTTTTTTGTAAGTGACATTTATTTCACAGAGAGCTTTGACAAATTTTCATTTGTCAATAAAATTTAGTTGAAATAGGATTTTTATATTTAAGTGTAGGCTAATTAAACTAACTTTAACATTACTTTATTGCAAATGTTTTTGTAGTATTTAATAGTTACTATACTTGGCTTTAA
Source organism: Linyphia triangularis (assembly GCA_963978545.1). Taxonomy (NCBI): domain Eukaryota; kingdom Metazoa; phylum Arthropoda; class Arachnida; order Araneae; family Linyphiidae; genus Linyphia; species Linyphia triangularis. The sequence goes on along the minus strand of OZ021722.1, from coordinate 84,071,022 downwards.
ATAAGACACTATTTTACTTTATTGGTATGATATGGAACAGTTACTAGTCTGTCATATATTATAGAATCAAATTTCTCTCACATGGTCTATGGTCCATGCTAAATCAACTTGACACAGTGCACCTACAATGAATTCATATTACTTACTACATTCATTACTTACGTTAGTGAGGTAAACGTATAACTAAAGATAACTTCAAACTCAAATACGTAGTAACATTACTAAGATATATAGCCGATAAATAATGAACTATATTGTTAAAAAAAACTACTTAAATTAGTGACTTTGCAATTTTAGAATATTGTAATCAATGAAATTGTATAAATATCTCACAATGAATTTTTTTTTAAATAAATGTAAAATACTAAAATTCCCGATGAATAATTATAAGCTAAGAATGACAACATAACCTATTTCCATATTTTGTCTTATTTAGCATTTATCACATGCCTTTTGAAAGGTGACGCGTTTCAAATTCTTAAGACAATTCACAGGATGATGCACGGGATATTTTGCCCTCGTTTTTCTTCTCGTCACCCTATTAGAATTGCAAAACTATGAAACTAATAATTATGCTTTTTTTATATATATAATATTAGTTTGTGTTAAAGTTACATAGAAAAATAATTACTTGAGCATGGTCAAATACATATTTATAAATCACATACGTACAAGACAGGGACATATCCTTTTCAACAAACGTTAGAAATGCTCGTTTCACGTAGATAAAATAACATTTTTATATACTTTTGTCCCAAACTAATACAATGTAAATCAAAAAACATAACTACTAGTTTTATCATAATTGTGCTCTTCTAAACTGTTTACGAGAGGAATAAAAGAGCAAACATATCCCGTGTGTCATCCAAAGAATAGTTCCTTAACTTTGCACACATCCTATGATATTTTATGACTAGCATTTTTTTTAAATCTACATTTATTTTACAAATTTATTTTTTATTGCTTTCAAACTTTCGTATAATATGTTGAAGGTAAAAAAAATTTAATGCTTTAGAAAAAATTGACAGCATAATAATAAATTTTATCAAAATGAAGTGTTAATATTTACGCTTATTACAAGAAATATAATTCTTGAATTAGAACAACACTGCAGAGATTACATTAAAATGTTTTCTACTTGATAGTTCTTAAGTTATTCAAGAATTCATTTTTATCGAATTATAGTGAAAGTTAATCAAATCCTCTTTTCTTCACAAAGTTTCCATCTACTACATATAAGAGCTTTCTCATTGACAAAAAAAAAACTGAAAGTACGCATTAAACTTTTACTTTCAGAAACTTCAAACTTTTTTATGATAATCTCTTTAAGATTTTCTTGATATTTAAGTAATATTGTGTGGGATTACAGATTTGAATAATAATGACTTTCTGGAGATTTTACACCTATTATTTCCATAATCAGTAAAAAAATCCTTTTATGCTGCACAATGAGTTTTTTTCCTGCTTGAGTAGTAGGTGTGCGAATATTAAAAAAAAAAAAAACTTTGAAACAGAATTTTAATCTTCTATATTTATAAAATAAAAAATTGTTTTCTAAAATGTAAAGAGAGAAGTTTTAGTTTTTTATCAAATTTTCTGAATTATTGTTTTAATCATGCTTATTGAATAGCAATTTTTAATTGTTGCCTCAATTTTTGTCCTAATTATAAAACTGATTATGTAATGATTACTACGATCATCGTACATTGTATTAAATGCATTAATTAATGTACTTTGCATTAATTATGCGAATCAATGTATTTTTTACTATCTGTCGCATGTGATTTATGTGATTCCTAAAATAAGTTAAAGTTTGTAATTTAATTAGTAGATACTAATTTAATTATTAAAGAAGAAATTAAATGAAGTCATAGATATAAGTTTAGGTTGTTGTTTTTTTCAATGGAAGATTAAAAAATATAATAAAAATACCCTAATAAGCGAAACTTCATTTCTACATTAAATAAAATGAGTACAATAGGCTTATTACCAAATAGTTTAATAAAAAATTTTAAAAATATCAAGATCAGTAACAGACTTGACTTAAATGCTGACCAAGATTTAAAAAATTTCATCAAATTAATATTAACCAGTACCATATAAAATAGATGTAACATCAATATTTCTTACACGCAGTTAAGAAAAAATTAAACTATAAGATGTGACTTAAATAAAAGTGTTAACAGTAATTAAATTTTATTAATTCGTATCAAAAATTCGAATGCAAAAAAAATAAACTTACAGCTTTTTTAAATTTATCTGTTCGACTTGAAATAGAATTTCTCTTTATATGGTTACAAATATAAATTCTTAAATTGTTTATCTGTAAAATACATAAATTATTCTAATTATTAGCATTTAATATCTATATTTATTTGTGAACGGGGGAGGGGGAGATATATAGAAATGAATGCTCTATAACAATTTTCAATGGAAGCTTTGAAAAACGAGTTATTTATTTCATTATATTTCAATGAATTGCTCATTAAATGATTGGGATTTTTTTACATTTAAAGGTAGTCGTGTTGTAAAAATAAGTATTTTTCTAAATATTTCACATGACTATAAACAGAAATTCAAAAGAAGCATTTTTATTAAGCATCTAGTCGCGGATTATGCAAACTCAAATATATTTATATTATTTGAAATCGATTAAAAAAAAAATTTAAATTTCTCATATTATAAATGATATAATTCAGTACCGTTACTGATAAAAATAGTCTTTAACAATGTTGGCAAAGCTTTACTCAATAAAATATTTAGATTTTGAAATGTAATTATGAAAAATAAAATTTAGTTTATCACTAATACTTTTAACTCATATTTATATTTGTAATATGCTAAGAGAACGTGCATATGAATTTAGCTTGAATAAATGTATTTTTTAAATTTTAGAGGACTCTCTATAAACACTGTTTTCTAAAAGCTCGATTGCCACATATCAAATGAGTTTTATTAATACTGTTATCGTTCGTTGTTTGACTGATAATAATTATTATTTCTATACTTGTATATGTTCCCTTTTGTTCAATAAAAAATTTATGCAATTCTAATAATGAAGATTACATTTTAATACTGTAAGCTACGCAATCTTATATGTTAAGAAATTGCTTAATCAAATTGTTCTGTTTAAAAATGCAACGAAACAGAAATTTTGTGAATTATATCAACTTGTTACTCTTGAATATACTTATTATCGTCCATTTTCATTGGGGTAATCACGTTACGTTCCATTTTTGTTTCTGAAATAATGTGTAGAATTCTAAATAATATAAATTCTTTCATACGCTTTAATATATATTTAGTTCATGTGTTATTCTGAACCGTATTAAGCTCAATAAGCCAAAATGTTTGTAATTTCATATTATTTATTTTTTTAAATATGACGTGAAGATGTCTACATAATTAGAATATTCATGACTCTTTTTATTTCTGAGATAAGAATCTCGAGAATAACATTTAGTTTAATTTCAACTCGTTTTTTTTTCGTTTTCATTATATATAATCAACTTTTAACTTTTCAATTGGAAAGTCCTTTATGCGCTATGTCTTCATTTAAATAATGTTTCATACTTCAGGTAAGAGATGATCTTTGATTATATACAAAAAAAGTGAACAAAATCTTTATACTTATATTGTTAAAGAAATTACATATTTATCTGTGGATAAATTAGTAAAATTTATTTTACGCAGAAAATTCTGAAATTTTCATCAGAAACTATTTGTTATAATGTATTTTAAGTTTTGATCCTGTCAGTTACATAAAGTAATAAACCTCAATCAACAATTTATACATTTAAAACATAATATTCAGTATATTTATAAATGAAGAAGTTTTTTAATGTTAAATACTTGAAAGGATAATTTCACAATAAGTTTATTAGAATATGTGACTTAGCTAGAAAAATAATCACTCATTAATACAACATTAAACTGAGTAAGTCAAATTTTCAAACTTAATTATAATAAACTGTCTTTAATTGATACATTACTTCTCTACATAACCATAAAATTGCACAAAAGTATTTAGTTTATTTGATCACTAACATTCCAATAGCAAGAATTTTAATTCCTTAATGAAATGAAGATTTTTCGGCTTATTAAGATATTCCTGGCCACGGATCTAAAGGAGTGTAAAATTACCATTCTAGCTCCACTCTTAGGGCTGAAGTAATCTCTAAACTGAGGATTAAGCATTTAATTATCTTCTTATCCCACTTGATCTCTCTCTGAGATTGAACTTGTAATGGACCTAGAATCCCTCTTGTCTCTTTGAATGATGCTGTTCCGAAGGGTGCAGTAATGTGAATGTTTTTATTTGATACTAATATTTATTACAGTGTAAACAACCGATCTTATTCCGGCATGATGCGTTAAACGATAACCTTGTTTAGAAGTGACTGAAAAGATTCTTCTTCTTCTGATAAAATGATAATTTTAACTTTTCTCTCATTTAACATTTCCATTCAAATATTTAATCTCATCCTAATTCGAATCGAAGATGATTAATTGTACAGGTACGTGTATTTATATCTGATTGTAAGTAAGTGCAATTGTACGCATGAGGATATTTTAAAGATTAAAATGAAATAAAGTTAGAAAACTTATATGTGAACTCTCTTTACAAGTATAAGTAAAACGTTCACTCATTCATTTAAAAAATAATTTTAATTTTAAGAGTGGTTGCTGAATTTAACTTTTAATAATTTTACTTTAAAAATTTTAAAGAATTATCGAATAATAATTAGATTTATATATAGAAATAATTGATGTTTTAAAACATTTCTCAAAAGTACCACAAGTGCACGTATAAAAACTGTATTGAACACTTATGGTAGTGTGTTGGTGTTTGAAGTGAAAAAAAGTGTAACCTATTTATATTATTTTATATTTCGAATAATTATAAAGATCCTACTTTTAATTGTAGATAATTAAGATAGACGTGTAATATGTATTAGAGTTACAGTCACAGAATTTAAACACATATGCTCCTATAAATGTTGTACTACTTTGGCTGATTAAAAATATCTGGTGAAATATTCCAGAAACATGCGTTTAAAAATCTTTTTATTTCAAAAATGTAACACACAATTTTAAACACGTACTTAATTTTTGATGTCAGGCATCAAATGCACTGCGTCAAAACATCACTTAATTTTATAAGTAAACTAAATGTACGTAATTAAGAATTTCTTCGTGAAGTGTCTTTTTTTATTTTTTTAATGTTAACAAATGATAAATATATATATAAATCTAACTAATGGTAAATCTACTAATACATTAGAAATTATTCTAAATGTAAAAAAAAAAAAAAAAAAAAAAAAAAAAAAAAACATTTTGCTAAATAATTTGAAATTCATGTTCTTGTCTAAATGATATATTAACTGAATAAGTGAATGGTGACCAAATTTAATAATTTCAAATCAGTACGCATTCATTTTGATAAAAATTATATCCTTCCAGATTAATTAAATTTCAAGTTAAGGAAAATTAATTTACCTTGATTGAAAATTATTTTTAAAACAATGAACATGTAACCCTTATTTTCTATGACAAAAGATATGTCAAGTGTAGTATAAAATATAATAAATAGAAAACTAAACTCCATCTTACAAGGATACAGAATTGGCTTTTAGATAATTTTTCAACCTTTTTAAACAAGGCAAAGTGGAAGATTAAAATCATTAACCTGAAAATTAATTAAACTTCCAATTTTGGAAGAAAAGTAAACAATTGAATTACTATTCTTTAAAGGTATGGTGTGAAGCTGTACTTAAAATAACCTTTTCATAAAAATTAAATGAGCAATTAGTATGGTGATCTGATAAGCCTGAGATAGAACAATTAACTTAATTAAATCAGAAGCTTTACTTGATTTAATAGGAAGAAGAAATTTTCCTAATGCAATTCCTTACATATTTGTTATATGATTTTTAAAAACAAATCAGGTTTAAACTTTGAGGATTTTCGTCTTTGAAACCTCCCCATTAATAACTTAACAAACACATTGACAGCTACTTTATTTTGATAAGCAGATAACTTTAAACATTTTATAATTAATAAAATTATATTATGTGTATCTGATTTTTAGAAATATTTATAATTTCATTGTAATATATATAGTAAAATAATTGAAATCTGAGACAGTATAACAAGAGATGAAAAATATTACATATTTTTTTTTTGAAATATCAAATACTTATAAATAATTTTAGTTTCTAGGTAGAAATTTGCTATTTTCACATAGTTATCCGTTTATATTTAGGCAGCATATTATACCGAATGTATTATTAAGCATTTCTATACAAATACAACGTATAAGTAATTGCAAGATATTAAACTTTCATGTTTAACAATTTCACAGTCAATATATTTAAATATTCAGATTTAGAAATGTAGTATTCTTTGAATAAATACCTCCATTCCAGAATTTTTAATTTAATGAATTTAGAATTGGTAGAATTCCTTTTAGTAAAATATGCATTTTACACATCATACTAAGTAAAGTCATTAAAATTAAAAAATAATTCGTTTGGTTAAAAACTTATTGAAACAATAATATTTTCTGATGAGAATTAACAATTACAAAGCAACTTCGCATTTTTAAGTTTAATCGCCATAGCTATAGCTTTAAATTAGAAAAACATTTAAAATTAGATAATATCTATTGAATAAATATAACATAATAATTATGTGAAGTGTCAGGAGTAAAAAAACAGTATTAGTACTTAGTCTAAAACGTTATTTCCGCATATTTACAAAATTTAATTCCACATTCTCCTTAAAATTAGCAACCATCAGGTATTCATTTAATGTTATCAGCTTAATGTCAATACTAAAAAAGAAAATAAATATTATTTACATTTTCAGTAAAATATTTAAATTTGACTTTAAAAGTTTTGTATAAAATGTAGTAGTTATTCTCACTAACAAAAACAAATAAAAATTTAACTTTATTTATATTCTATAAAAAAAAATTCTATTTTTAAACAAAAATCAAATTAAGATATTTTTTATCATGGATTTGAGTTCGGTTGAAGATATTATGCTATTTTTTGTGTTATAAATAATAGGTGTGCATATGATAAAGCTTCAAAGGCGAATATTTTTAAAATGTGACGCAAGGATGAAAAAATTTAGACGTTGATTCTGTAAAATATTTGTCGATCTTTTTGATAATTAAGATTTCTAATATGAGGGTACATTTTGTAAATAATTAAAAATTATATCAAATTACAGTGAAAATAGTATATTTTTAGCCATAATGTTTTTTTAGATTAAATGTTATATCATATTAATTTATTAAAATGATATAATAATATTTACGTCTATACAAATTTTAGGCAATAGAAAAATATTTAACATTTAAAATACAGTAAATCATATTCATATAATAAATCATGCTCTAAAGCTATATTTTTGAATGACAATGTAAGAATTTAGGTTGCTGTATAACCATTATGCACGTTTAAACCACAATATTAATAGCTATACTTCTAAATATATAGTTTTTATTTCCTTTATTTATTTTTTTTATTTATTTTTTGTCAAACAAACCAAAATGGTGACTGAACATACTTTTCTAAAATGACCCTTCAGTATGAAAATATATCGTTGCCGACCAACCATAAAAACTCCATATCGTTCTCCACAGCATAGCATAACAAAAACATAATAGCCATTCCTATTCTTCTCATGACATGGTTCTCCTTTTCCTTAGAGGCATTTTATGAATGCTTTAAGGATGAAATAGTGCCCATTGAAGTGCCTCTTCTGAAGTAAATGTAGAAATTCTCTACACAAAACATACACTTTCTATATGAATCTCATAATATTAATATGTTCCTGAAGTATCCCTCTCGGAATTGCAGATACAAAAACAGTTTTTTGGCAAAACTGCAATCAGGGAAAAGTACTGCGTATAGCAATCTGAACCGCGAAACAGACCAATCAGTTGCAGTCCGATGACCTCAGATTTAATTCAGTCACAATCCCTTTGGGTCTCTTAATATACCGTGGAGCTCGAATAAGATTTCCGCAGGGTCGTATCTGGAAAAATCTAGGCCTATTCTCTGGTCTAGGTAATAAGAAAGTCAGTTTTTATTTATTTAAATTCTTAGAACGTGTCATTTGTTATATAAGTGAAACGAGGTTTTCTATTTAATAGTGGGTAATGTTTCAAAATATTATTTAAAGTGTATAATTATAATTTTATCTAAATTTAGTTACTAAATTTTTTCCAAAATAAAGTACTTAAGTAACTAGTATGTATGTCTGTAATGCTAGTTTTTGCATGTAAATGTACATATTTTAACATGATAAGAACATAGAATATTATTTAAAATTTAAATGACATATTATATTGTCTACTTAATTCTCATAGAGGTATTTCTCTACATCATACAATTTAAGATTACAAATATTTTTTACCTACTTAATAATGCTATAGGTCAGGAGTATTTTTTGTGATAAATTCATAATATGTAGTTTTCTTTGAGAGTTAATTTTAATTTTTATGTTCCTACTAAAAATTTATATAATTAAAAATAGTTAAATTTCTCTTAGACCACTTTTTTCATTAAAAATCAGTAAAACCTTTTTGTTTTTTCATTTGAAATAAAAGAAATTCGACAGAAGTTTATGGCATTATGTTATAGACTTTGTTTAAACTATATAATTTTATAGAGTGATCATTTTTAGTCGTAGATTTATAGTTATTTCATTGTAGTGATTTGTCAAAGCGAATATATTTTTTTGTAGAGTTATTATGTTATTATATTTAGGTTTTTTTTTTTTTTTTTTTTTTTTTTAAAGATTTTCCTTCCAAATGACGATTACATATTTAAATGAGTTAATTGCAAAGTTGTGTTGCTAATATAAAATTTTTCTAACTAAACCTGTATTTTAAAATGAAATATGTAGAAAATATATTTAAGTAATAACTTCTTCTTATCATCTATAAAGATCTTATCAAAATAAATAAACATAGGTTACTAACATTCTTATTAGTACAGACTTAGAAGTAAATACAAGTATTGTGCTAAAATATGTTTTTTTCTTCACAGTAAAATAACTAAAAAATTATTCCATTTTCATTCTAATAAATCTTTGCCAATATTTTATTATATTTACTTGATTTTTACATGTATATGAAAAAGGCTTAATAATCCTATAAATAGCTTTATATAAAAATTACTATATATCTCTTAATATTTACTATATATAAAGCTTAATATAGCTTAAAATTATAGTCTATAATGCCCTGTAATTTGATTATTTGTCTCTCCGTTTAACTGGTTTTACGTTGTTAGGTTTATACGCTATGATATTTCTTATTTCTAAATAACAAAACCGAGTAAAATATAGTATTTTCAAATTATGCATCTGCATTAACAGTAATTTGTATCCAAAAATATCTAAACAACCATCCTTTACAGTTACCGTGAAATGGACCTAACATCTGACACAACTATAATTTTACTATCTCACAAGGAATGTATTTAGTTAAGGATTATTCATCAACCACGAGGAATTTAGTCTTAAAAATTCAATTTATTATCTCAATATAATCCATTAAACTAACGTAGAAACAGAAAGTGTTATATAAATGACATTGATTTAAGTAAAATGTTGTGAAAGTGATTTTAATTAAAATGTATATCACTTGTAAGTCATAAGTCTACATTATTTTGACAATTGATTAATATCCTCAGCAGTGAATTAAATTCAACAGCTATATTTTGAATGTCTCTCTTAAATTTAATTTAACTGAAATCATCATTATGTATTTGAAATCATCATGACTTGTTATCTATTGGATGAATACATTTTGCTTTAATAAAGTGACTTCAGTTTCATGCAAAAATTTGAAAGTTAATAATTTCTTATATATTGTGCAGTTCAATTGTATAAAATATGTCGAATTTAGATAAAGTTCAAAATTTACTGTAGTAGTTTTATCTAAGTTATGCATAATGTCAGATCTGTAGAAAATAAGCTTTTTAAAAATTGCTATTTGTATTAATAAATTTGTATTATAATAAAAAAAAAAATATTTATATATATATATATTTTACATTAGTAAATATTGGCTTATTTTAATAAATGTTTAGCTAATTTTTATTTCATTACTTTTTTAGTTAAAAAATAAATTCTTCAAGAAAGAAATACGCATATTTATTGTTTTGCAATACCTTGGTGTGAATATTTAAGTATTAATGACTTATGACAATGGATATATTGGGAAGAGGATCTTATAGTTTTAAACATTATTTAAAAGCAGCATGACCAAGCTACAAAAATCTGTCATAAGCTCTTAACAACAATATAAAAACACAATGTTTCTGTACTTTATTTAATAGTTTTATGACGTCAGTTAGTAATTAATTTTCATACTTAAAAAAAGCTAATTATAAATCAACAATATTAAAACACTTATCGAAGTATAGAATTTGTTTTCGTTTTCCTTTTAAAATATTTTAAAATGTTTCTTTTAATTTCCTATTTTTACTTTAAACTCATTAAGAACCATGTTTACGTATTACATGTAAGTTTTAAAGTAAGGCATTCATTAGAATATGTTACACTATTTAAGATAATTAAGAATAAAAATTAATTAACAAAGTTCTAAGGTTTAAATTATCTGCTAATGAATCGCAATGTTACACAAACAATTAAATAACTGTCCCAAATCATATTGGACTGTACATTGCAGTCTAATAATAATAAAAATTTAAAGCTACAAATAATAGTAACATAAAACATAAAAATTACATTTAAAATTTTAATTTAAACAAGTACTCACATAAAACAACACAAATCATTTTGATTTAGTATAAATAAAATATCGCATAGAGTTTATTTTTACAACATTAAGCGTAATGTGTTTTAATTTGTAATATTGAACAACAATTAAGTGTTACTCAAAAAGTGAAGCAATTAAAAATTATGAAAAATAAAACTTTTTAAATACAATTTTGTATGTGTTTATTTATAAAGACCTCTTATTAACATGTTAGGAAATTACGTGATAGTAACCAGTGATGAAACTACTAAAGAAACATTACTGTTCAAGTCACGAGCACACTCATACACACTTTTCTCTTTTTCTATTTATAATATGATTTAATAATAAATGATAAGTGGACAGAATACTAAGAAGAAACTTCCGTTAGAATAACCATCTGAAGTACTTGCCGTAAACTCTTAGCTCCTATGATTTTCTTTGTCAAAATAACTCTTAAACACTATGCAGTTTTATATTGGGAAACGATTTCTGAAATTACGCGCAGTATTTTCCCCCTTACAATTTCGTTCATCTTAAATATATCCGTATTGTACACTTTACACCTACATATTCTATTTTACCTTTATCTGTTTTCATTTATAAAAAAACTCTAACATAAATTTAAGCTTACATTGCTTTGTTATTACATTACTCGGAATAGTGAGTTCTCTAGCGTGCGATTTGCAGCCATTTATTTAATGTAATGGAATTCCGATACCTTAAATCGTTTTCTTTGGCTAAAGCATTAATCAAGGTGCACATTGAGTAAGAAATTGCAGTAGTATCGCAAAAGTTGTGGTAATGTTAGAATGCATTTCCTAAACGAAATATACATTCATTTTTTTACAAACTATTCTTTGAAGTCCAAATTAAAGATTCCCCAAACCCAGTTACTTGTTACATCAATATATATACTAACTCTGTGAATAAAAACTATTTATAAGAATTAAATTTTAGACACATTTTTTAACGCAAAAAAAAAAGAATGTTGTAGGCAAAACCTAAATTGAAAATAATTATTTTCATTAAATCAAATGGAAAGATTTTAAATTGTTTACATTGATGTCACATTTTTATTTATTTCAGTAAATAAGACTCATGAAAACTTTATTATTGTCAACGAATGTCATTGAAAAAATATCGACTTTGATCATTGTCCTATTTAAAAAAATTCAAGGGGGTTACGTTAGTAGGCATATTTATACACCTATAATCGGACAATGCATAACGTCTAAAAATACATTACAGCAAATTCATTTTGAAAAACTGTAGAGACGCTTCCTTCTAAATTGCTGGAGAAAAAAAATTCAATAACTTTTGTCATGTGCTTCATTGATAATCTCGTCTCATAAGCGCATGACTTATATAATAGGTTCGAAAACAAAAATAACAAAAATAATCGCAATTAGTTAGAAACTAAACTATCATTTGAACACAACTCGAATCAAATTAAATAAAGTGACATTATTCATAACCTTATAAGAGCGACAATAAATGGTATGAAATAAAACTAGCTCCATATTCGAAAAAGAAAAAGTTAAAAATAATAATAATGCAATCACTCTAAACATCATAATAAATTTACTTTTCTCACACAAATATCTTTCCCGACATTTGCTCTCCAGCATTTTGCAATAATGAGGCACTGATCCTGTACAATACATGATAAACAAGAATAATCAGCTTCTTTAGACAGGGTCACATACTACGACTCGAATCTGCAGTTGCCACCAAATACGCTAGGCTTTCTTTTTTGGTCCAGTCATTGCCGTAAGGAACAACCCTCATGTTGTTGTTGTTTTTTTAGATCTTACTCACTTTCTAGAGGCTCCGTCGTTATCTATGTTGGCAGACGATAAGGCTGACAAGTAATTGGATTCGATCCTCCCACCTCGTAATGCTGCCACTCTGACCATGCTAACAAGTAATGGGATATAGTTTGAGGGATTTTCGGAAAAGATAAGCCTAACTTGTGTAAACATCAGATTTCTCTAACGATGCAATTAGCGTTCAAACTAAACTCGACAAACTGTTGATAATGCGTTAAATAACAGAACTGGAGTAAAATATAGTATAATTAAGCATGTAATCTAATACATGTATGTAATACATTACCATTGGAACTTTTCTTTTCGCTTTAATATCCTCTAGTATTTTCCGAAGTTAACCCGAAACGCCTTTAATCTGGTCTGGTCTATCTCAAACGGGTCTGAACCGGTTCTTTGGCTATTATCCATCAATAAAAACCTCAGTTTTTTGTTAGACTGTGACTTATTGATTTAATCTAAATCTTCACGTTAGCCAATCGTCAACCTTTTCTCCTCCCCTCTCCCGTCTCTAGAAATGCTTCTTATGACTATAAACACCCAATGTACCGTATTATAAAAGTCGATAGGACGTGAACTTTTTGGGAGTTGATTTTTTAAAAATGCAATAAGAACGTAAGTAGAATTTTTAATTTAAAAACTTCAGATATCGCCTTCAGAGACTGGGAGCAGACATGTCAATCACGAGCGAAAAGAGGCATTTGATAGTTCGACCGCTGAATGGACTTGTCAATCACGGAGCCACGGACGGCGTTCAGTTAGATTTTCAATCACCGACAGAAGTCAAGCCGACTTCCGGCTGTGAGTTGTGAGTGGTTGAGATATTTCCCTGAGTGAGATATATTGTGTCTGGCCGAACTCTGCCTTGTGGTGTGCCGCAGGGAAGAACTGCAATTTGCCATCGAGCCGACGGTTGGAATGCCGATCTAAGCCTAACACGGTGAAGAAGCACGGCACTTCACCAATGGACGAATGGAGTTTCGCAGGATTTCAGAGTATGACTTTCAGATCTGTGTGTTTAACTATGCTGAACTACTTAAAGACTTTTTACTCTGAAGAAGAATTACACTTGGATTTTACTGGAACTGGATATGCCAAGGGATATATTAAAATGATAAACACCTATTTTATTTAATTGCTGTGTTTTTTGAAATTTTAATGATAACAGTTAAGTCTTTTATATTGAATGACATTGCTGTGTTTTTTTTTCCATTGAATTATTTTTAAGTATTATTGGTATTGTTTGAGAGTTTAAAGCAGATTAACATTTACTTTACTTTGGTGAAATACTGGTCTTAAGTTTGGATATTTAATTGGTATTTTAAGAAAACAATGTCATTCTGCCTTTTTGAGGTGAGTTTTGAATTTTAAAAATTTTTGGATGAATGTGTCTAGATCTTTAAAATAAATATTTTTGTTGAAATGAAATAATAAGGGTCCACAATATTTGTATTGTTTTTGTGGTACAATTATTATGTTATTAATTTTATTATTATTAGTGTTAATTTGTGTTTTCATTATTGTGAATTCTTGACTTATAATGTGTTCAATATGAATATTTTATAAAGTATTTTTTTGAAAAATGACCGTCAGTAGTATTGCAATATTTTAATTATATTTCTACATTTTTTAGAAGTATAGTGAAATGTTGTATTGTTGAGGATTTTATTAGTCAGAGTAAGAGGAGGTATTATTTGTATTAAATGCTATTATATTTATTTTATTTGTTGGAGATAGTAGTATTAGAAGAAATAAGATAAAAAAAAAATTAGTAATTACTGAATATTTGAGAATGAAGACTAATTATTAATTTTAGTATATTTAGAAGAATCTAAACTGTTACATAAAAGGTCTTATCTGGTTGGTAAGGAAAGTTTTCCAAACTTGCCGCAGAAGTTCTTTTCGTTTAACAAAATGAACTTATCCTTATATAACTGGATTAGTACAAATTCTATGATATTCAGTGAAAGTAGATTCAGTGATAAATAGTGGATTACATAAAAGAAACCAATGGATTATGCTTGTTGTAGGTACTAATTACTTCTTGTCTATACATAGCTAGAAAAAGTCTGAAAGGCCACATGAGTTTAAACAAAATAAAATTGTGTCGTTCATAGTATGACAGAAAATCTTGCTATTTTGTAGATTAAAGAGTTTTAGAATACCGCAGACGTAAAAATTTCCCTAATTACTAATAATACTTCCATCACACAAAAGTATTGAAAATTAATTAAGATAGGATATAAGATAAAAATTTAGGTACTCCTCTTACTGACTATGCAATTTATTTTACACATTTTGAAAAATTCATAGCGTATTATGATTTTTATTTTGAGCGTAATGTTGTATTTTAAGTATTTTGTTATAGTTGTATTTTAAGTCTGTATTCTTGTTTATATTATAATCTTTGTGTCAAGGAAAATTTGTTAAACAAATATTGTGTTCTCAAACCTAAGTTTTAAAAAACATTGTAATTATGATAGTCCTTTCACCCTTGTACTTTAGAGAGAAAGGGGTTGATTTTGGCTATTTTTAGACAAAATTTTTAAAAAAATTGAAATTTTACACATCTTTTCGTTCGGAACCGCGGCCGCCTTGAGGGGATGTTGTAATGTATTTCCATTGGAACTTTCCTTTTCACTTTGTTTGCTTTAGTATTCACTAGTATTTTCCAGAGTTAACCCAAAAAGCCTTTAATCTTGTCTGGTCTAACTCAAACAAGCCTGAACCGGTTCTTTGGCGATAACCCATCTGTAAAAACGTCAGCTTTATGTTCGACTGCGCCTTATTGATTTAATCTAAATCTTCACGCTAGCCAATCGTCAACCCTATCTCCTCTCCAGTCTCTGGAATTAAACTTTTGTTAACTCACCACGACTTGTTTCTTATGATGCTCAACTCCCATTATACCGTTATATGTATCATTTGATTCAACAACATTTTACGATTCTCTTTGATATTGTCCAAATTTTGAAAATATTGTAGAATCTGCAAATGGACTCCCAATAATATATTATAACTAATTAATTTTAAAACTAATAATTACAAAAGTAAAATGTTGCTATAACTTTTTATTAACATATCTTGTACTTGTGTGTAAAAATATATACCGAGTCTTGAGTAACAAACGAATATAATTTGAAGAAATAATTGTATCATCTATTTGGTATTAAGGCACTTTAAATAGACTTTAAAAAATATACGATTTCTAAATCATCAACATGTTTATTACTATGAAATGGATTTTATAAAATCTGGATTGAGATAATTTTGTTAGTACTGTAGGATGAAATACAAGTGTTTTGCTTACTTTTGGGTAAAAATGTAAAAACCTTGAAATAAAAGTGAAGCCATGGCTTACATTTTATACATTAGTGCAAATAGATAATTTTGGAAAAATGTAGAGGTTTGTTTTTATAGTAAGTTTCCTGCACGTATTTTTTGGAGGGTTCAAAATGTACGTGGATCAAAATTATAAGCTTAATGGCATTTCTGTTAAATACCTTATGATTATGCAGAAACAATAATGAACATGGGATGGTTTATAAGAAAAAAATAAAGTTGAAGCATCTCGTTATATACGTTTCATTACCTTCTGCTATACTTCATTAAGATACATGATACAACACATGCAAAGAAAAATATTATTTGATTTTCAAGATTAAAACATCAGTTTTAAGGTGGACTTTATTGGACAACTGTTTGTCCAATACCATTTAGACAGAGACACGAGCTACACACGTAACAGCACGTTAGCTTAATTCCACTTTGAGGTATTGACTTCTCAAGATGAATCACATAGTTCTTTTCTTGATTGTTTGTAAATATGTTATAATAAAAAAAATAAAAAATCATAAAAAGGGTATTACCTATTCTTGATCAACAGTAGTTATTGCAAACATTCATAAATCTGTAAAAATAAAACAAAGATTATGTATGTCTGTCTTTCTCTTCCTCTATATCTAACCTCTCTACCTTTAATCTACTTAAACTAGTTGCAGAGCTCTGGAATTTTCAACGTAAGTTGTTTTGAAATTTTAATTTGTCTTTTGAAAAACATAATGTTAAAATTGTAACTAGTTTTTTTAATTAATTTATTTTAATTAATTTAATTTTTTTACGAAATGACCTCTAATAGGGCTACAGTTCTGCAGTTTCCAACATAAGTTGTTTTAGCTTTCTAATTGGAATTTACGAAAACCGATTGTTAAAATTTTTTAAATTTTCTTTAATTTTATTCTATTTGTTACGAAACGACTTCTAATAGAGCTACAGTTCTGAAATTTTCAACATAAGTAGATTTAGCTTCCTAATTTGACTTTTGAAAAACATTATGTTAAGATTTTAATTACGTTCTTTAATTAATTTTGTTTGAAATATTTTTCATTATTTTTACAAAACGACTCCTTATAGGTCTACATCTATGAAATTTTTAACATAAGCTTTTATAGCTTTCTAATTGGACTTTTGACAAACAAAATGTTAAAATAATCTCAGAGAGGTGAGGAAGGTTGTGTAATTGTATTAACAGGGATTTTTTTCTTTTTTTTTTTTTCTTGACAGGGGTGGAAGTTCTAACATTATGAGTTTATATCACAATTTATCTTTCACCGAGTGATTAATATTTTATGCTTGCTCATTTGGATGAAGTTGATAGTATATGATAAAAAAAAAATATCTTATTTTATTATCTAATAGCATGGAAAAGTTGTTACATAGTGCATTAAATACAGAGTAAAAAATTTCAAAACTCTAATATAAAGTTTTGAGGAGCTCTACAATCAGCTTTAATTTAAAAAAAAAAAAAAAAAAAATATTTCTATATTAAACACCTATAGGAGAAATACGATTCATTACACAAAACTTTTAGTCAAGATTAAATAGTTATAATTAAACATTGGAAAAATAAAACTTCAAAACATTTTAAGCATAAAAAGAGAAACATGAAATGTTACCTTTCAAAAAGGGGAAAGGTACAAACCTTATATCATAACATCACTTTCTAACACGTCATTTAATAACATCATATTACTAAATTGTAAAACTTGTTTTTTATAACAAAATCATTTTATAGGATTGTATAGTAAGTTTAAAATTTTAAGAATTGAAAAAAATTTCAAATAAAATTTACCCATTATTGCGCAGGATTATAATCCTGCTTTGAGTTAAAAATAATTTCAGTTGTTTTCAAAATTAAATTTTTGAACGCATCAAACTATCTCTTGACTTGTATTTACAAACCAGAGTAGAGGACTAGGTCACTACTTTCACACCTCTCTCTATGGCTTGGTTATTATAGCATGAAAATAAAGAAAATTCAACAACTGGCGTTTTTTTATTCTTATTGCAATTTTTTAGTTCAGCTTCGGAAACAGCATATGTTATTGGAGTCTCTATAATGCTTGTATTGACCCAGTCAGTGATGTTAGTAAAATTTTTGGCCTCGAAGTTGAGCTTGGATATCTTAAATTTTCTTACTTAAAAAAAGAAGAAGAAAAAAATTGATTCTACGTAGTGCTAGTTATGTCACGTGAGATCGATTGTCAGTGATTATATAAACTAGTAAGTTTTCTGGGTGACTGAAATACTCGCTAAATAGATTGCTGACATTTCTTAGTTTCTTAGCCAAGTAACTATTTCTGTATGGTGTCGAAATGACAAGCTCCGTCTTTGAAAGAAGGTTTGCATTTGAGTACAAGTTTTTCACAAAAATGTTACAAGTAACTACAAGTTTATTTAAGATGTTGGTGTTCCCACATGTCAATTGCGATTCGCAGCAGTGAGCTACTTAGAATGACACTCCTCCAAAAGGTCATCGGAGCAATTTCCTGTTGAAATAGTGTAGCAACAAGTAGTTATAGTTTTACAGTATATATAGTACAAGAATAGTTTTTTCACACAAATAAAATATTTTATAACTATGTAATATATTTGTTATTCCTTATAAATAATTTATTTGCTCAATTTTAAATTTTAAGCTTGTTTTCAGTAAATTGAAAGCATTCCAAAGACTCAGATTCTTGCCAAGTTTCGTTTTCAAGATTGATTCCATAATTAGTGTTTATAATTTCATTGTGGACCCCTAAAATCTTATTTCAATAGGAAACGAAGATTATATTATATTTTAGTCTGATATGGAACAACTTTTAATGTTATTAGGTATGTTATTTAAATTTTAAAAAAATATAAAATAATAATCACTCTACCCTATTGCGCAACGACGAAACTATCAGCGTGTGAATCGAACCTATGCTTGCGCAGCCATGAACGTTTCAGAGAGCGAAGCAAGCTTGCGCTTTTGTGTCAATGAACTTTTCATCCAAGAATCAAGCTGCGTTTGCGTAATAATGAAACTTTTAGTTGCGTTTGCGTAGTAATGAAACTTTTACTGAGCGAAGCTAGTTTGATTTTAAATAGCAACGAACTTTTTCCCCTTTCAGCAAAGCGAAGCGAGCTTGTTCGTGAACAGCAAATTGCCGGTACCTTTTTGGTACGTTTCAGCATAAAATATAAAATACTTTAAACTGATTTTTGCTATTGATAACAGTTATTCTTTAAATATTTATAAATATATATACATATACATACTGTTATGTACATTATATACATACTGTACTGTTATATACCATACTGTTGCTTTTATAAAGGTTTCAAATCGTTTCAAATTGCAGTGCATCTTTCCCGAAAATCTTTTGCTCAATGATTCTCCAGTTTAACCAGTTTTACATAGATTTACTTTTAATGCGTTCAGTAATAAAAGGCTTAATTTCATTGATCGCACAGTGATTCTCCCAAAAGTAGGACTCTCTTCTAGTTCTAAAACTGCCTCCACATTCAATTCCCGAGCAGTCTTCACTTTTGGCGTAAAAATCAATTTCCGCTCCAGAACTAAACGTTAAGACTAAAGAACTATCAATAAAATTACCAACGTGTCTGAGCAAACTTTAATTATCTACCTGGGAATTCTCTTTCCTCTCAAAGACTATGGTACTAATTATCCGGGCTGTAATGAACAACCCGGGCATAAAGCACTGTCAGGCCAGAATGCATTGGCAGAACCCACTTCAAGTTCGGGATAGGAAGGCCCACGGGGTACTTATCAGAGGTGAAACAGGCAATTTTACACTTGCCTAGCTGAGGCTGCGTCATTAAGGAAGATCTGAGCAACAATCAGACTGAAAAGCACTTGAGGAATTTTTAAATTTAAGGGCTCTACGGGGAATACACTTTGCGGGATTGTGTGGGTTGGTAAAGTCTATGCTATTATTCCTCTGAAACTTGACACTAGGCCTGGGCATGATTTAGTTGATTACGTGCTTTCGTTAGCATTATATATTTTGGTTACGAGTTGCCAGAGACAAATTGTGAAGTTTAGGAAATAATGATCTTTATTCGGGAGATATACTGAGAGAATTTTTGGGTAACTTCTGTTTGGTTTTCTATACAGATTTGTTAGAGTTAGGGGAACAAACGAAATTAAATGCTTATAACAAGCGAGTATACGTAATTGCCCCCCCCCCCCACACACACTTATAAGTTACTAATATCAAAATCATAAATAATGTCAATAAGTTTTGAAAAAATTACTTAAATAAGCTACTGTTAAAAATTAAATAATTCCATGATAATATTTGCAGGATATAATATTTCGTCCTCTTTTGGTAGTCAATAGTATGCTTAAATAATACATATACAAATTATGTTGTATTTGCCTTGAAAAAAAATATTTTTTTTTTCATCACAAGCGTTTAATTCCATTATAAATTAAGTTATTGAATGTTAGTATTTTATATAAGCAATGTTTTATTTATAAAAATAGTAGGGGAGATTTTGAAGATATTGTACTTTTAAAAAAGTCATGTGTGTAATAAAAGATCATGCTCACATTTTGGATAGAATTGTATCGTAGAAGAAAATAAGGCACGAAATGTGGGCTGTTTTTATCAATACAAATGTTTTCAATTTGAAAAGTTTTGTCTTACATTTTTATGACACTAACTTTTCTACTTTTTCAACACCTTACATACTTGAATAAACACTAAAACGAGTTAGAATTCCCATTAAATTTAATTATATCTAACAAACGTTCTGTTTGATAATAGTTAAAAGCACAAGTTTTCTACAATTGCGAATGCACTGAAAAAGTCTTAAGGTAAAGCCATTAAATAGTAAACAATAAAATACAGCACTGTTCTTTTACTCCAGATGGCCAACATTTCCCATCTCAAAAATCGTAATTGAAAACGGTTAATAGCCTCCAAAACAAAATGATGTGGCCATTATGGGAGTCTAATGATTCTTCCGCGAGATTTGTTAAATGTTTTCTCAAATCTTCTCCAAATTGTGTTCCGTTTTTAGCAATTATGTTTTATACCTACTAAAACGATAATGCACTAAAACAATTTCCTGGTTCATTTATCCACTGGAAATGGGAATTCTTATGTTAAAATCTTACGTGAGAAACTTTACATTTTATTCACAGTTGTCTCAATTAGTGGGAACAAAATGGATGTGAGAATAACTCGTTTATTTTTGTGTTCCTGGAATTTTTACGAGTAGTAATAGAAATTTTGAATACGTTTTGCTTAAATAATATTATTAAATGATAAATAAGATTATTAAAATATATCGATATTTTAAAGGTTATACAAATATTTATAAAATATATATTGATATATAGTTATTCATTAATAAAATATATATTAATATTTTACCATTTATTATTATAGTGTCATGCTTTTATTTGTTGTTTATGAACCGAAAAAAACTTAGGTTTATATGAGCTTAAATGAGAAAAAGTACTTTTCCTGATATTTTCTATTACATAAAAAGATAAATAAAAAATAATTTAATTCAATATTTTATTAACATTTAGATTAAAAATATAGTTGGATTATTAGGATTACATTTTTTTAGATTAAAAATGATAAGTTGTTACTCAACTATCATTGTTGACTATCATTAATGTTTTTCTATGTTATTAAAAACTAGCTATGTCATTGATGTGCATTGGATCTGTTGAAAAATTTCTATGACAATCGATACCATAGTTAGAAACACTTCTACAAAAGAATTTGTTGTTACAAATCTTATATAAAAATACGATAGTTACTAAAAAGTGTTATTATTTAAATAGATCTCTTAAGTACTAAAATAGTTGGTTGTTTTCAGATTATCTGCCACCGTCAGCAACACGAGGGCTATAATGCGCCGAAACATTCGTCAAGCCAACATACATTTACAAACACCCACGCCTAACACGGGACTCGAACCCGCAAACCTCGTGGTCTAGAAGTTAGCACGCTAACCACTATACCGTTTGGTCGGCAAGTACTAAAATAGAAATACAGAAATGAATCACTTTAGATACCGTATATACCTATCTCCTGTTATTGTGGATATGCCAAGAGTTATATGGAATACAAAAACCAGACTGAATCTAAAATTCCAATGATAAAAGAACTTGTGTCTAGCTCTACAATTCAGAAGTTTAAAAATAAATTAACGTGCTTATCTTTCTATTTGCAAGGCACTGACTTGTAGGTGATCCCTGAGATGAAAATTATAACTAACGTTTGATCTGGCGGTCAAATTTGTTACGAAAAACACCACTGCACGCGCACAATAATTAAGAAATTCCGCTAATGGAAACCTTTAATGCTGATCTCCTGCTGAGATCATTTAGAGAGGTAAAAAAGTAGCCGGTGATTTTTCAGAAGAAGACTTGTGGTTTTTACAGTCATCACACAAAGACAGTGAGGATACTACTAGTACTATTTCAAAGCCGAGGTGAATGTAAGTTTACCGTGATATCTGATTTGAACATTATCTTTTGGAAGGGTTCAGCTGTACTAACTTGTAACAATTGGTTGGTGTATTTTTTTTTTTTTAATGACCACCAAGGATGCTACAATGCCTTTTCAAAAAAGTTAACACTATTTTATTATGGTCTTTAAGAAGGGAAGTGTTATCAATTCGAGATTAATTTCACGCATTGTAAATATTTCTTCAATTTTGCATTTGCTTTTAGTTATCATTTTATTAATGTAAATGAAGTGACATAAATTAATGATAACGCTAACGCTAGATTGTTTAAATATTTTTGGAAAGATACCAAATTTAGTTAAATTCTAAAGGTCTGGTGGTGGGAGGAATCTGGTTTCAGTTCAGTTCTGTTTAATTATACTTTAGGATGAGTTACTATGATTGCAACTTTGGATTTTCAAACAGCAGGAAACTTCCATTTTTGCTGCTGTTGATCTGTTGTGAGCTAATTTGAGAAATGCTTCTACTTTGTCATAATTTATAATTTTATCTTTTATAAATAAAAAATAACTGTATCTGTAACTACTAATTAGAATTATGCAGGAAACAATATATGGTTTTATTGAACTTCATCTCCTTGTTCCATTTACCAAATCTTATAAACGAACCATCTTTAAATTCAAGTCAAAACTGAAAACAAAATAAATCCTCTCCTTTTTCTTATTATGTTTAAAAAAAGAAGTCTTTTAAATCTCTAAACCTAACTAACTATCATAAAGTTCTTTGATGACAGATAATAATGAATATCGGGTAGAATTAAACCCATAATAGACACTTTCAAAGGGATGGTGCATGGAAATAGAACAATTTCATCTGAAAAGTTCTCTTTGATAATACTCATTTCATACATTCATTTCTAGCATATATAACTTTCGTTTCAGTGAATCCAATGAAAACGGATTTATTCTCGTTTAAGAAGGAGGGATGATAGGGACTTGAGGCTGATTGATGATGGCCAAGTTAGATTAAAATATCCACGAAGAAAAAGAAAAATATATCTTTTACAAGGACAAGATCTTCCCCTTTAAGAAGAAAATTCTAGAAGATATTTTATCGCATCTCTCTCTTTCTCTTAAATAAATCACGGGCAGAATGGAAAAGCTGACAGCATGAATTAATAGGGAGATTGAAAAATCCGCTTTTTATTTCTTACTCTTGTTAGATAGGTTTTGGGAGAGGAGATGGTGATTGAATGGGATGATTATCGGGATCGGGATATCGTAGGTGAGTTGATAGAATAGGCTTATAAACGCATGAGTGAAATTTAATATGTATTCTTAATTAGTTATTTTTTAATATTTTATTTGCATAATAATGATAATGAAATAATTTTCATAATGTTTTCAAGGAATATGAAAAAAATTTGCTTTGGTATCATGAAATTTTAAAAGGAATTTCATATCACCGCTAATTAGATAATTTCGTCAAGGAATTTTTAATCGATAAAAAAATTACTAGTTATAGAAAAAGCAATTTTCGTAAAATATTCTTAAGCAGTATCTAGTAAAGTTAATCTTTATAAGAAATAATTATAAACTACCTAGAAATGATAATTCAATAATTACAGGTTATCAATGCAATTATGACTCACATACATAGTGTAGTCTTTTCATATGTTAACTAGTATTATTAGCTTGAGTCTTTTTTAGTGTTCTTACATTTTTGAAATCCTAATATCAAATTATAAGGGTACAAAAAGTTCTATAAATTGGGATGACTAATTTATAAATTTAGAAAGTAGTATGCATCTGCACAAAAAATTTAATGGTAATTATTAATAAACTTAAATTTCATACGTAAAATGTTACATTAGTCTAAGTTACATTTATACCATTACACAACATTATATTAGTGTTATTTCATTTATAACAAATGTAATTATTATGTTTTTTATACATTTTATTTATAAGATTTTATATTATTGAATACTGAAAACATTTGCTATTTGAATATCAATTGACACCATGATATCAATAAACAATTTTTATCACTACTACAAAAGCATTTGATTTACATTGTTGATTTTTGAAACTTTCTTATGGCGAAAAAAAAAAATAACGTAGTTTATCTTGTCTATTAAAATATAGATTGTTTTGGTGTGCAATAATTTTCAGAGGAATAGATAGACAAAATAACCAATATCACTTTTTACGACTTTCTACAAAAGTATTGTTGCTAATTGAACATTTTTATGTCAAAACTAAAACAAGCCATTTTATTTCGCTATGCAGTACTTTCTCATTAACATGATATAGATCAAATAATATTTATCACTTCTTAAAATTTTAATCACTACAACAAATGCATCATATCAAATTCTATTTAATCGTAATCACAAACAACTGCGATAACTAATTACTGACATATCAGTGATACGACAATGGCGTTGGCTGAACTTGAACAAGTAGATATCGCTTTTAATTAGCAGTTTGTAAATAAACAGTTTAAATCCAAAGAGACTATGTTTTGAGTTGTAATAATTGGTTTTACGCTAACTAGACATTTTCCATGCAGATGAATTTCCACACAAATTTAGCTTTTCACTAATTTACATAAAATAATTTTAATTACAAAGTTTAGAAGTTACAGTTCACAATAACATTGTATTAACATTAATCAAAAATGTAATTGAATATTTATATTTCATGTTTTAAATGTATATTAAATTAGAATTTAAGTAATACTCTAAATGCTTAATTATTTAAACTCCAATTAATTTAACAATGCTCTGTGTTTATCATCGTTGATCGTGATAACATTTATGTTTAGTGGAATAAAAATAATTGAGAATTTTTTTGAAATGGTAGAGTAAACATAATTGATATATATATTAATATTCAATTGCTTCCTGCTAATTTTGTTTTAAAGTAAAAAATAATGAGCTGACTAATCTACAATATTTCAAATATATTTGAATTACAGGAACAACATTTCATTATTACAGTAGATTTAAGATATACATACAGTAGAGTTCAAGTTTGTATGCAAGTGGAATAAATGAAATAAGTAAATTTTTTAAAAAGCAATTTTTTTACCACTAAGCATGGTATTTTGAATAAGTTGTTCAGGATTTAGCATTAAACACGAACACATGAATAAAAAAAATTATATCAAAGAATATTTTATAATTTATATAACGTTGAAGTAGAGTAGCCAGTCTTAAGAAGCAAAATCATGGTTGAGGTAAACAAACATTTATTGCCAGAGAGATGGGAGGCGAGGAGAGACGTTTTTCTAGCGCAAAGAGTTACTTCTTCCAAAAAGTGTGGTCATATCGAAGTATAGGTCTTTTATAGTTTTCTTAGTGACGTTTGAAGATTCAAGGCGCCCCCCGAAAATACTAGAGAATTCTATAGTGAACTAAAGCGAAAAGGAAAGCTCCAACGGGAATACATTACATTTATATTTTCATTTTTTTTTTTAAGTTAAAGTTTTGGTTAGGTAACCTTTTGCACACATATTTCACATTTAAATAATATCATATCTGATTAAAGTCAATACACAACCTTAAGGTCGCAGACCAAGACTAAAACTTCTCCTTCAATATGGCAAGAAATAGTTGAGTGGAATTTAGTTGAATGAATCATTTGAAGAAAATTGAGCCGTTGAGTAAGAAGTTGATGTAAAGATTCCCTATTCTTTACAACAGTAACTTTAAAAAAAAATATTTTTTCCAGTTACCACAAGCTATTGCTATCGCAATGTTGTTATTTTACAGTTTTTTAAAAAGGTTGGGATATTCTATTTGTAAATTCTAAGTGTAAAGAATTTTAAGAAAGAATTGAATATGCACTGGAGGATTATAAAAGGATAATAACTGTGTGAAACTGACTAGGGAAGTTACTTACTTTTTGTATAGTTATATTTGTATGTATTTATTTTGAGTTATTTAGTGTGCTACATTAAAATATTTATATAATTATTTTTGCATGTGGTGATATTTTATAAATTATGTCACCTTGGATTTTGCGTTGCATTATTTCTGTGAAATTTAATGATTTTGTAAACATTAAATTATATATTGAATATTTTCCCACTCCGTTCCAACTTTGCGTTTTGTGTGGAATTATTCCGGTATTTAAGCTATTTATACTTCATGGTTTTCTATTTAAATTAATTGTGAACATACAATAAAATAATTTTTTATATCGTACTGTGTAGTCAAATATTAATACTTTTCTAATCTAGATATCTAAATTCGTATCGTACATTCAGCTTTGGTATCTACTCAAAAACTAGATACTTGAAAACCTTCCCCTCTCTGCTGGGAATACGATAATGTCACAAGTGATTCTCTTTAAAGTGTCCCAATCCAGTTGATCGAAAAGACGCGTTATTTTACAGCTGCTGACACAAAACATCTGCGAACCCTTCCATTGAATGTGTGTTTTCTGTTTAGGTCAGTAGATTCCTCAGGTTTCAACCTCCTCTATAACCCCTATGTCGATTCATCTAAACCATTGGGTCGATACGAAGAGTAGGGAATTCTTCGGAATAAAACTCCGCATCCTCCCTTAGCGAGGAGAAGGGATTGAGTGGATTTGGGGATACCAACTTTCTACCTTCTTTTTCATCTTTTTTTCCTCTTCCGCATCCCACATCTTCTTCATTGTAGGATGATGTCGAGGAGGAATAAGTCGATTAATGAGAGGTCGATGCGTGGTTTGGGATAAGGGGTTTGAAGTAAGACTTGCGTGTTTTTGTCTAAACATGTGGGCGGAAGAATTTTTTTGATTTTATTCAGTTTCATCTGAAGAGAAAAAGCTATGAATGGATTGATAAATCGGGTTTTTTAATTTAAAAAGAAAGTTAGAAAATACTACATTTTGGAATGCATTACAGTTTTTAAATATTTTCCTTTCAGAACTTAATTCCGGTTGTACTAGGAATTAAATGGATGTGAGGAAAACAAATGTTATACCTTATTTTTATCTCTATTTAATCATCTTGCTTAGTCTCAAGACTTCGTTACAAATACTCGTTACCAGTTATCTAAGATGGTGTAAGTAAAGAATCGGTAAATTTATGAGAAGTTGGTGTTGGATTTAGAAAGTAAAATCCTTGGCCAAATTTGCATTGTTTTTCTTGCATTCAAAAATATGCGTAAAATGATCGTATATATTTTTACCTGCTGCTGTTGATGATTTTAAAAAAAAATTCTTCATCATATTTTGCATTCATAAATGTGCGTAGAATTACATAATATATTCTCGTAAATCTGTTGCTATGCATTAACATAATAACATAAAGCCTATAACAATTAAATTTTGAGAGATATTTATAATATTTCTTTTATGACTTTTTAACGATTATATTAGAAAATAAAACCTTTTAATTGGTACTTAAAGGTTTTCACTGAAGTATTGAGAATTTAAGAATAACTTTTTTTAAAAATATATATAAAAATGCGTATATTCTACATTTTATAATTTTTCCGCAATTAAGTACGCAATGAAATTTCCATTTTATTTACGGTTAGCATATTTTTAAAAAGAAAATCATGATAAAATTCTAAGTTGTGGTTGTCTAATTAATTTCTATTTTCATGAAGCAATACTAATTCAAAAATTTAATCATGCCTAGTTTCCCAATACCAGCTTATGCCCCTTTACACCCATGATTCTTATTCAATAATTGAACCCCAACATGTAAGTTACACGTTTACATTCCTAAAGTTTGCTTTGTTTATCTTCAAGGATATCTCTAATATACTATTCATCAGCTTTCCAAGCCATGATTGAGAATAGAAATCCAAAGTGCACAGTTCCTAATGGACAGTTATAGGGTTCACCTTCTGAATAGCAACGTCCTGACAGATACATGTTTTGAAGTGTCATAAATATGAACAAGTACCTTTCAATAACCTCCGCGGCAATCCTTTAACAGGAAAGAGCTCCAGAGGAATCCAATTTTTCTTCTGCCCCACCTTCACGGACTGAAAAAATTGCCCCTTTTTACACTTCATCCTCTGACATGAGTTATTTTAATTTCATTTATGGTTATCATACTTTTAAAAAGAAAATCATGATAAAATTCTAATTCGCCTGCCTAATTAATTTCTATTTTCATGAATCAATAGTCATTCAAAAACTTAATGATGCCTATTTTCCCAATACCACGCTTACTCCCTTAACTGACTCTCATGATTCTTATTCATTAATCGAGTCAAAACTTGCAAATTATACTTTCCATTCCTAACGTTAGCTTCGTACATGTTTATGTACAAGGATATCCCTATACATTGGGAAAAGCTTACTTGAGCTCATTGATTACTGTACAACGGTGAGTGAACCATGATTGGCTGATTAGAATGATGTGTGGCCGATAAGTTAAGACTTATATAGTATCTGTGGTTAGAAAAGTAAAATATTAATTAAAATTTAAACTTAAAAGTACTTATTTTCTTTTTGTTATCGACATATATTTAAGTTTAATTCAAAACTATGTGTGCAGGTTATAAATATTACAATAAAAGTTGTGATTTGGCTGGAACTATATCTTTTACGTGGAAGGATCCATCCTATAGTGTATTCAGTGAAGTTTAGAAGGGCTGTCCGATAGTATAGTATACTATTCGTCTTCTCCCCAAACCATGGTCGAGAACAGAAATCCAAAGTGCACAGCTCCTAATGGCCACTTATTGGAATGATGTGTGGCCGATAAGTTAAGACTCTTATAGTATCTGTGGTTAGAAAAGTAAAATATTAATTAAAATTTAAATTTAAAAGTACTTATTTTCTTTTTGTTATCGACATATATTTAAGTTTAATTCAAAACTATGTGCGCAGGTTATAAATATTACAATAAAAGTTGTGATTTGGCTGGAACTATATCTTTAACTTGGAAGGATCCATCCTATAGTGTATTCAATGAAGTTTAGAAGGCCTGTCCGATAGTATAGTATACTATTCGTCTTCTCCCCAAACCATGGTCGAGAACAGAAATCCAAAGTGCACAGTTCCTAATGGCCACTTATTGGGTTCACCTTCTGAAAAGCAAAGTCTTGACAGATACACGTCTTGAAGTGTCATAAATATGAACTAGCACCTTTCAACGACCTCCGCGGCATTCCTTTAACAAGAAAGAGCTGCAGCGGAATCCAATTTTTCTTCTGCCCCACCTTCACGAACTGAAAAAATTGCCCCTTT
The DNA here is from genome assembly GCA_963978545.1 of Linyphia triangularis. NCBI lineage: Eukaryota > Metazoa > Arthropoda > Arachnida > Araneae > Linyphiidae > Linyphia > Linyphia triangularis. Next base: position 84,041,437 of record OZ021722.1, on the reverse strand, counting down.
TTACACTTCATCCTCTGACACGAGTTATTTCTTTAACACTTTATCAAAGTTGTCAGCGCGAACAAGAAGTGGTTAAGAGAAGAAAAAAAAGTACAGACTAAAAAATAAGATGTATCTGCCATACTCGAGTGTAAGTTCTCTGCCTAACAGTGATTTCTTCGTCAGATGGTTTAGTCATTAAAACAGAGTGTATTATATGAGGAGCAGTACAGCTGACTTGATGTTTTATTTTGTCGCTGGTTGTGAAGGATGAGCTTTTTCAGCCTTAAATTGTAGTTATTATCACCCCTAGGAACTTGACAGAAATATATTTTATTTGATGAGGTAACTGCTTTATTTTGTCTTTTTCAACGAATGCAAAGGATAATTAGACGGTAGTACAATATATATTTGACAAAACTTTTAACATAATATTGGTATTTATGGAACAAGTTTCTTAATTACCAGCGTTTTTCTACTCATATTTTGCCAATGTAGGAAAAATAAAATGCGGAAAACTTAAGCACTTAAATTGTGTTTTAAATATCTAGAAAAGAAACTACAGACTATGAGTTTAGGATATTATTTGGGTACTTAGAAATGTAAATATGTTTCTGCTTCTCAATGATAAAAAATATATATAAATTTGCATGATATTATTAGTTTATAATAGCTATGTGGGTACGCGTGCGAGTGCATGTGTAAACTTAATATCAACGTGATTAAAAAAATTAAATTAGTCTTGTTTATGCATGCATTACATTCATATTAAACTTTTTTGTGAAGTTTAAATACAATAACACTAATTTTAGAAAATTTATATAATTTTAATAATTTAACTGTAACTTATAAATATTTACACCTTTTGGAAAGTGCTTAATTTATATAATGTATCCAAGTATCATGATGTATTCCAAAGTGTCATGCTTGTCATTTTCATATATTCTCCATTTCAGTTTTATATTCTCTCTTACATTGGAATAAACCTAATTGTAATGATCAATTTTAAATTATAAACACTTACTCGTAAGTTATATTCAATAAAGTCGGTAAGGAAAAACTAAAAATGCCCCGAATATTAAACACAAATTGAGTATTTTATTTTAAAACTAAGTAAAAATTCATCCAATTAATTCTTCAAAATAGTTTTAAATGATCAGAATCTTTTCAATCGTAATTCAAATACTTATTATTAATTATGTAAATTATAATTCATGACTTCTTTTAATTATAAAATAATCATTCAATGTAGTATACTTGCAATAAAGTTACTTATGGTAAAGTAAATTTGTATTAATTATCTGAAAGAAATATATATTTTAATTAAAATAATCATTTATGCACATTTAAAAAAAGTTTTAACGTTTAAAACCAGCAAAACAGCTGATTTCATGTTATAAGTTAAATATTTATAAATAAATATGTTAATTTTGTTTAGTTACATTTTAAGTACTTTGCAGTTGCCCTTTAGTTTGTTTATTTTTTCCAGTTTATTAGCATGTATGTTGTACATTTACGGTTATAAAGGTTTTATTACAATAATAATAATAATAATAATAAAAATAATAATAATAATAATAATAATAATAATAATAATAATAATAATAATAATGATAATAATAATAATAATAATAATAATAATAATAATAATAATAAAAACTTTAGTTTGAGACACTTGTATTTTCTTCAGTAAATAGCAACATGTTTAAAAGTGAAAAGTTAAAATCTCTGTCGCAAACATCTGATACTCACTATAGAAAAATCAAAAGGAAAAGTATTCGATGTTTGAAATAAAGCTGTTTTGGTTAAATAAACAAGTATAATATAGCTTTCAGTTTAAGTGTTTAAAATACAACTTTTATCAAATTTCACTGAACTTAGAAACGTATCTATATCCTTTACAATAAATACTTTATTTAAGCACTGCCACTTCTCACTTATCTGCAACTTCTTATTTAATCAGAGTTATTTCAAACTGAGACTATACTTGACAGTGATAATTTATACCGCTCTTTATTGGACTCGACTTGAGATGCATTTAAATATAAAAAGCTTTTTCAAATATTAGATTTTAGATTTTGAATAAAATCACTATAAATTGGGTTACAATCTGCTATATTTGGCACATTGTTGAAAAAAAAATAATAATAAAAAAATAAAAAAAAAAATAATAATAATAATAATGTCCTATATATTTTATATGAACTTGAAAACAATGATCTAAATACAAATATATATATATATATATATATATATATATATATATATATATATATATATATATATATATATATATATATATATATATATATATATATATATATATATATATATATATATATATATATATATATATATATATATATATATATATATATATATATATATATATATATATATATATATATATATATATATATATATATATATACATATATTGAATATATATATTAGAGTGGGTCACCATTCCATGTAAAACATTTATTTTTCAGATTTCTGTCCTGTACAGCAAGAAAAGTGTTCCAAATGATGTTCCTATGTGAATATAAAATTTTATTGAAATGGGATGTCATATTCTGCTTCCAAATTGACGTTAAAAAATTTAAATTTGGGGGGGGGGAAACCTTTTTTTTAATGTTTTGTTACAGAAAGGTTAAAAAGAGTTTAAAAAATGTTTGCACTGTCGAATCCCTATTAAAGCGAGGTTGATGGGGTCGCTGATATTGTTCGCGTTAACCGAATTTCGTGTAAAACAAATAAATTAACGTTTAAGTTTTAAGTGCAGAGAACTGCTTTTACTTCGCGTTAAACGGGATATCATATTAAGCAATTTCATGTTAAAGGGGTGAAAGTTCTTATTAGAGAATTAAATTAGATGAGTAACATTTATATTATTATTATAATATTTCAAATGGCACGAAAATCCTTCTTGCTATCGAATTTCGGCATGGCTTTTTAAGACTGCATTTGGATTTTTTTATGAAGCCTTCTCACAGATTTTTTGCGCTTTGTGGCTGAAGTTTCTGTCATAGTCTTGACTGCATTTTTAAAAAGTGTGTGACATGGTAGGCGTAATAAAGACAGTTCTCCTGCTTTTTCAGCAAAAACCATGGGATATCTTCATTGGGAATGGATTGCAATGTTTGTGGTTCAAATGCTCACTTGACATTCAATAAGATCGGTGTAAGTTAATGCCTAAAATTCAATAGTAGGGAGTTGAAACAGTTGGAATTTATTTGCATGAATGATGTGCAATTTCAAAATGTGACGTGCTTAAATGCGGTCAACATTGCGACATAAATGTTTCTTTAAATTACTGGATCTATTTTAGTTTTCAGTTCAGTAGGGAAATACCTATAGTTGCAGTAATGAGTTTGAACAGGATGTGCTCAATTTTTACAATAAGTGTCAGTTTTGATTACAAGCCAGGTTGGGGCGTAAGCTCTCATCGAAAGTTAGACACATAGAATTTGATTAGCACAAGTTAGCCATAGGGTATAAGATATTTTACCTAGAAATTTGTATGCTAAATCCATAGGAAATATTCCTGTTAAAATAGTTGAGACTATATGTTTGGCCTGTACAAATATGCCAGGCCTGTGCTAATATGTTTAACAAAAAACTTGGATAACTCTGTTGAAACTAAAAAACGGACCTTTTTTCACACATTTCTAGATCTTGCCAATTCTCCCTGAAAATGTATTTGGATCCACTGTGTTGCCATCAATGTCTATAAACAAGTGTCGAAAGGAAAATTCGTTCATATGCAGTAGGCAGATAATTAACTGTAACCGTTTATCTAACCTTTTTCCAAGCAGACGTATGACACCTCTATATTTACCATCATTCACATTAGGTCTATCACACCCAACTACAACCATAGATATTTCTGATTCCAGGAAGAAATCGATGATTCAGATGTACTAGATGATGGTGTAATACAACCCGAGAACATCGACTCTCATTCCATTATAAGGAAATGAGCTCTTCAATAATCCAATGAAATATTCTTCTCAAGAATGTTCTGTAAATATATTTTGCCATCATTTTCTGATGTAATTAAAGTTTTATCATTTCGTCTGTCGAAGTACAAAGCAGGAATTTGTAGAACTTCGTTTTCTTCCGCAGCCAATTTTCGTGCCATCTACCTTTTCCATTGAAAGGTATTTTTAACAATAATTTTCGAAGTGGATGTGTGAAGAACTGCTGAAACAATAACTTCCCCAGCCCTATCTGATACTTCATATCTATTACATACATTCTTGAATGTGGCTAAAATACATCGTAACTGTTCGAATGAATTGATTCAGATAAAGTTGACTCATTATGTGAAACTGTGATTTTTACTTCAGAATTTAGCTTTTCAAAGTTTTCGTTATTTTATTCATTGAAACAATATCTAAGCTTTCTATTACCATTTTGATTGATTAACCTTTAATTTCTGACTGGTACATTTTAGTGTCAGGGACAAATGCACTCATAAAAAAATTTTACACTTGCAAGATAAAATGTCAAATAATATTTTACTAGTCTTCTAGAAGAATAAAGTATAAAGTCTTCTAAATTCTTCTGTAATGAAGGTTGAGATTTAAAATAAATGCGTTTCTCTTGACCATATTTTTTTGGTTTTTGCAACGACAATGTGCTCTACTTCTTTATACGTGAGTTTTTTGTTAGTTTCATTATCATGTACCGGTTCCACTCAGAGAACTTCATAATATCTTTGTAAGCTAGAAACATAATGCATTTAATATTACTTGAATCACGAAACAACAAACATTTCCATTTTGTAAGACTTCGATCCATAAAAAAAAAGAATGGTACAAACCAGCGCGTCACAACCTTACCTTGTTGCAGACGAAGCTATACTAGAAATGTAGGCGGGACACGCGCAAGCGTTGGTGTTCCTCGACTTTACACTACACCCATCAATCCCTCATACTTGATATCATGTATGTAGAAAATAATTTTTATTGGTTGGAACCCTAACTAAAACTTCCCTAAAAAAAATCGAAAAATATGAAAAATAATCGAAAAATTTGAAAAATACCAAAAAATCGATATCAAAACGGAGGCAGTTAGACTTATCAGAGTGTAATCAAATTTCGCATGGGTTATTTTGAGACCATTTAGCACTTTTTTATCGCTGTGCCCCTTGAAAAAGGTAAAAAAGCGTATTTTCGACCCACTGCTCATAAATTGATTTTCTCTATCTACGTATACTTAAAATCTAACGTATGTATTTATGTACGCATATTACTCAAGATCAACTGATCCAATTCAGATCAATTTTGTGTTTATATACTGCATATAGTTTTAAATACTCTTTCAACAAATCTTAAATACATAAAAAACAGTTACTACAAGCGAAATGTAATTATTGTCGTATTGCAGTTGGTTTTTTATTTATGTCAAACAGACAGTTTCTTCAAAACCGTAATATTGTTGGCAAAAGTTTTTTAATGTAAACATATGAATGTTTTGAAATTCAAACTTAAATAATATGGAATTATTGGGGCGGAATACAGCTGATTTTAAAAGGCTTCGTGTTGTTTTCAGATTATCTTGTGCCATCAGCAACACGAGGGCTATAATGCACCGAAACATTCGTCATTAGACAAGCCAACATACATTTACAAACACCTATGCCTAACACGGGACTCGAACCCGCAACCTCGTCGCCTAGAAGCTAGCACGCTAATCACTATACAGTTTGGTCGGCCAAAAAGGCTTCGTGCAATAAGCAATAAGATTTTTTATAAAAATTTAAACAGAAACGTGGCTCAGCGAGTCAATGACTTTTCTTCAGACGTCTTACCCTTCAGACGTCTGGATACATTTTAAATTAAATTTCTGAGCATTTTAATACCTTCTTTAGCATTACAATAATGAGATAAAATAACGTTTAGACTAAAAACTGCATCCATAGAATTTGTCTTTATTAATTTTCGCTGATAACTTTATGTGTGTATACCAGAAAACAAAAATGTTTTATTTTATGCAATTATATAAAAAGAAATAAATTTTTAACTGCATAGTATTCTTTGTAATACGAATATTTTGCAGAAATGCTTGGCTAAAAGTACCAGGCGCATTAGTTTTCAATCATTTTAGAACTGACCTCCATATTGTGTAAATTTTCATTAATTTCAGCAAGGTTCAGAGTTGAAAAATTAGTTGGTTGCATAATGGGTCTGACTCTCTAAAACAAAATAACATTGATAAGATTACAATTAATAACTTCTCAAAAATAATTTACTTTCATTTTTGCATGAAAAAATAAGGGCTTTTAATGAGATTTTCAAATTCAAACTTATATTGAAATTAATTACAATATTCTTTTCGTTTTTATTGAGACGCTTAGCGTCATAAATTATAAAGGTTTAGATTGCATTTTGAGTTAATAAACAAACTATAAACATATGCTTTAAACTAGAAAAAATGTGTTTATTTATTTAAAGTTTTTATATGTCTACTTCTGTATTTCAAGACAATTGCAGATGACATTTTGGAACATAACTCATTATTTAATTTCCCTCCAAAACTGCAGTAACTGTTTCGAAAGCAATTTGTCTTTAACCTTTTCAGATCCCAAAATCCCTCAAACCGGTATTTTACTTTCCCGTTCAAGAAAATCCTACCAAATACCCTTAGTCACGAAAAATAAGATAGTGACTCGTTACTTTTGACAATATTTCACCCGCCAAAACCACACGAAAAAGTAGAAACTAAATTATTCAGGTCTGCCTCTTTATATTTGAGAGACGCCCAGTTATCCCTTTTAGGAACACCATTTGAAGGATTTATTCAAGAAAAAGCGGGAAATCGCCATGAGAAATAGGGAGGAAATTTTGGCTCTTGAAAAGCTATTTTCTACCTCTCTTCCCCCTTTCTTGATCCTTTGGTCGATTTTTGTTTCAAAGAAGTAAAGCAAAGTCATTTCACGCTAGCTTTATTTATTTCTTTCGATTATTTCTTTTCTTCTTTTTCTTTTATCATTCTCTGTTCCGTTTTTCTTATCTACCTCCTCTCAACTCACGCAACGCCCCCTGGAGGAGTACGGAGGAACAGCATCCCAGGGCAACTGTAAGGGGTGAGGCTTTTTAAAAAGGCTAGAATTCCAAGGATGTAGAGGCAACAATAGGGTTACACTGTATTGCATTGTTGGGTCGTTTTCTTTCAAAGTGTAGAGTGTCGCTTCTTTAAAATGACGACAGTAACTTTATTCAAGTTACATCGCATAGAAAAGCTAAATACTTGGAAGTTCAAGAAAAATTTATAGCGATAGATCTTTGATTAGATTTGACTTAATTTTTTAATTTTTATTTCTTTAACTTTAAGATGAAGTTAAGAAAGTTTACACACATCTTCAGTAAAAGCTTTCAAAACAGTTTTAATTTAATGCTTTTAAATTAGTTTTAGCTGTAGAATTATCTGTATATTAAATTTGGAATTTGACTTGTATCAAATCTGGAAATAGTGATAGTGCAAGAATTGAGGTTAAGACAATATATTAGCATATTAAATAGTAATTGTGGCTAAATTATTCAGTTTTACCACAAAGATCAAGTAGTTAGATATACCGAAAAATCACATTAACTTGTGAACAATATTGTAATCCAACTTGGAGAATAGCCGACCAAACGGTATAGGTGGTTAGCGTGCTAGCATCTAGACCACGAGGTTGCGGGTTCGAGTCCCATGTTAGTCATGGGTGTTTGTAAATGTATGTTGGCTTGCCTAATGACGAATGTTTCGGCACATTACAGCCCTCGTGTTGCGCCAGATAATCTGAAAACAACCAAACTTGGAGAATATACTCTAAACGTATATAACCACACAAGGACACTTTAAATGAAAATATAAAAACTTGAAAGGAAAAAGTTCTGAGCAAAATAGAATCATATTATAGTTTTCATAGATAGAAAATAATATCAAAATGTCCTGATTTAGAAATACTAATTAAAAGAATTGTCATAATTCACAAGTTTTTAACTAAATATCATCACATAATTAAACTCTTTCAAAACTAAGCTAAAATTACTCGTACACTATTACTTTTTAACTATGCACCAGAAACGCATAAAAAAACTTGAAAAACTTATTTCCAGATAATTGTGAAGTTACATTTCTAATTAGTTTTTTGAATCAGGAATGGAAATGACCACAACCACATTAATTGAATTCTTAAAACAATAGTAGCCATAAAAAAAACAGTAAAAGTCAATTACTATAAGAAAATGTTTACTTGAGCATTCCAGGATTGTATAGCATTTACATTGCTTTATAAATGGAAAATCTAACTAATAGTAATTTTTTAAGTACAGGATATGGTCATAAAGAAACTTTGCCGATGTATGGACCTCTAGAGGCCGAGAAAACAGATCGAGATGCTGTTTCAGCTATAGGTGTTCAGGGGTATGAGCTCGAGATTCTGTGAAGGGAAACAAAATGACATTCATGGTTACGGTTATAGTTACAGAAACTCGAAATTTTCAAATGGCAATGCCCACTTTTTCTTGTCGCAAAATGCTCAGCGCATGCGAAAACTCTAAAGAGCTTTGGAATAGTACGTGTATCACAAAAAATGGACTCATTATGCACGCACGATAGACCGCTCTACAAACTGTCAGCAGAAACACGATCGACAGATATTCAGCTTAGAAAACAGATAAATTTGCCTGTGATGGCACCCATGTGGAACATGTGTAATCTCAATCTGTGTTGTCGTTAATGATTGGTGTACTTAGCCTTCCTCGTGTGTAAATTCCTCAGAGTACACTGATTGTGTTTCTGTTGACCGTTCGCAGAGCTGTTTTTTGTGCGTGCATAACACATGCGTTTTTTGTGATACTAGTACTGTTTCAACGCTCTTTAGGATTTTCGCATGCGCAGAGCATTTTGCGACCAGAAAAAGTGGGCGTTTCTATTCGAAAATTTCGAGTTTCTGTACCAATAATCGAAACTATGAGCGCCATTTTGTTGCCATTCATAGAATCTCGAACTCATCCCTCTGAATAACTGTACCTAAAATATCATCCCGATCTGTTAAACGGTACAGAAGCGCGAGGTCGATATATCGGCAAAGTGTCTCTGTGACCACCCTGTATATTGAAAACTGAAGCCCTAATTAAAATTAATTTTATTTCATTTTAAATTCCAGCTCATAAAATAAAAACACTTCACATTTTGAGCATACACATCAATAATTAAATTATATATTGATTATTTTAGTCAGTTTTTTCAGGAAAACAATAAAATCAAATAAAATGAAACAAATATAATTAATAAAAATTTACAGAATATTGAAATTAAATAATTACCAATTTCTTTACGTTTTGAACATTGAGGTACTTAAAAATATATTATATTATAAAACGTATATATAAATTGATTTCATACATGCAGAGAAAAGTGATAACTAGAAAATGATTTATCCAATTACGTACATTACCTAAAAATACGATAAGTACGTAGTCCAATACCTACAATATAATGCCACATTCATATAACATTCATGATCCAACCCGATTCATCTCAGATAACCAGAGATAGCACACAAACAAAACCATTCGAAAAAAAAAGAATGCAAGAAATAAACAAAAGTTCTTTCTTCCGAAATCAGACGACTATGGAAACATAAACAAGGACATTGGACGGGCGTGACAGGGAAGCTGAAAGTACTAAGCAGGGAACATTCCCTGCGAATAATAGGTCTTCCAGTAAGGATTTCTTGCTAGCATTGCAAGTGTAGTACTTTTCGTGCGAGTTTTTCTTGGAGCATGAAATGATAATATTCTATGGATAAGTGAGATTATGGAATGGGAAATATAAAAGGGTTAACGAGTTTATGCATCCGCTTTTTATAGGTGTGGATCGAATTGGCGACGTGGGTTATTCTTGAAGTGATAGAAATGTGGAAGAATGGATTTAAGTTTACTTTCATAGGAAAGTCAGGTTTTGTATATTCTCTACGTCTATTTCAATTGGTTTAAACTTATCTTAAAAGTATATAAGTTTTTAAATAAAAAATTGTAAGAAACAGGTTCTTTTTATTAATTTTGCAACATAATTACATATTGAGGGAAATTGTCCAAAAATACTCTTCCATTCAATTTATACGCGGGATAGATATTTTTTTAGTTTTATATAAATAAATAGAAACGTTTTATATTTCAGTTAATTAGCATTCACATTTTGGTCATTATATTTAAAAATATTACAAGCATATATTGTCCCATAAATATTTTTAAAGTTTGTCAAGGAATTATTTCACACTTTATGACACTTTATATGGAGTTCCATAAATTATATCAATAGAGCTAACAAAAAATAAAAAAAATAGGATTTATAAAACATTTACAGTTTAATTTCTCGTATTTTTATTCCATGACCTATATATGTTTTAATTAAAATTTTATACTTTTTCTATAAAACTATCCTATTAGAGTCTGATTTCCATAAAAATGCTATATATACCCTACTTAGGTCAAAATAACCAATAAACGTTTTTGCTTTTCCCTTATTTCATCAAAACACATGATTAATATTTTATGATAAAGCTCAAGGCTCAAATTCAAGAGAAATCTTTGGAAATCTTTGCTTCAAAAAAAAAAAAAAAAAAAAAAAAAAAACTTGCGTCAGTGTTTGTCTCTGTTGACCGAAACTATAAAAAATATCTAAAAGGCTTCTTTCAAGTTTTTTAATTGAAACTTGTCTGAATTTTGAACGTGAGAGGCGGAAAAGGAACATGAGGAGTCCAACAAGTGAACCTAGAAACTATAACTTCAACAACAATCTCGTCAACTAATTTGATCTACAAAAGTAAACACTTGCAAAGCACCGCGAAGTCTAACTCTATAGACTTATTTCATACTACTTAACCATTGGTCGGGTGACCAGGGAAATGAAACGATTAATTGATGACGGCAGTGAAGCTCTTCAGCTCTACATCTAATCACTCGTTATCGTGATGTCCAATGTTTGAAATTGTAGCAGTACTCGTCATGCTGATGGGGTTTGATCACTACTCAAATGATGTATGTCCCCGATGTTTGATCACCTCGTATGTCGGAGTTAAGACCATTGATGTTATGGCAAATGTATTTACGATTGACGGGTGTTTGCTTATGCAGTCATTTATCAGTGTATTAGCATTAGTGATTGTATAAGTATGAAATTATCAAATAAATATGGTATGTCCTTTTTGAGTGTTTTATAATAATTTGATAGTTGAAATGCAAAAAAACATTTCCTAAGATCAAATTATTTAGTAGATACGTTATCAATACCTAATGATCTACTTTTGAAAAGAAAATGTTTGTATTTCAAGTAAAAAAGAACCTAATTTGTATTTGTATTCGTATTAGTAGTATTTATATATAATATAATAATCTTTAAAAAATTCTCAGCAATTTAATGAAATTAAAAAATTATCAAAAAATAAAACATCTTTACATTTATAACCTAATATTTTTTGGCGATTCCTCTTGATCGTATTATATCACCAATAACTACTTTTAGTTGGTATAACGTTATAGTTAGATAATATAAAAAATAACAGCAACACACTAACATTTCAACACATCATTATGAACACAAATTTAAAACAAATAAAATTTTAAGTTTTCAAATTCTATTGATATTTTATGAGAAGTAAATACCGTTAAAAAATTTTAATTTTTAATTTCACTTTTTTAAGTTGATAAGGTAGAATTACATTCAATTGTCCAAGGAAAAAAATTGTTAGACGGTGCCTTGTAAGAGAAAAAATGTGACAAACTAAAGATAACAAAAGATATTTAAAGATGTCTTTGAGAATTTTTTAACTACACTTTCAAACAAATTAATTTGAATGTGTAACTGAAGAATTGGAAATGGCAATTCCTTAAACTGAAATTAAACTTCAAATACAAAAGTATGAGTCATATATAAATGTCATGATGTCAATTAGATTACTATAATTACATATAACTCCTCCAAATACTCTTGAAGTTCTTTGAAATTTGATATAGAGAGTGTTTTGTAGTAACTCGTTAAATTACATCTTGGCTACAAAAGATAATGATATAGAATTTGAACGGGGATAATCGGTGATAAGTTATCCCGCTATTTGTCTCCACACTCACCAATTTAAAGACTTCATTAGAAAAAAAAATACAAATTTGAAGAATTTGTAATATCATTCGTCATCAAAATTAACGGTGGAATATACTCTCCCATTGTTTTTTCTCGGTGTTTTAGTAATTAGGACTGCCATAATCAATTTTTAATTGTATTTAATACTAACTTAAAGCATTCATAATTAACAAATATTTGCCACTATTTAATTTAATTCATGAAATATCATAATGTATATATGACATGCATATTTTCATTTTTGAAATGACATTGACTTCATTCGTTTTTAAAACTGATTACCGTAAAACTGAATTTTACAATTATCGTCAAAAAAAATACTTTCTCCTTTTATTTATTCTTTCATTATAATATTAATCATAAAAGTAAATTTTGAAGTGGATAAAAAAAATTGAAATGCATAGAAAGATTATAAATGATAACAATTGACTTTGGAATTAGGATTCATAAAAGAAGATTGTTTAATGCATATACAAAAAAACTTAACTAATTTATTCAACCTTTGTTGGTAAACATTTTGATATTTTCTCGAAATTTTTTTCTTCACATTTGAGCTTGATTCTATTTTATCATCTTATTGAAGTGCAGTTGAAAATTCTCAAAAACATCTTTAAAGATATTTTACTCCATAAGTGTCTTTATAGTTTATAATTTTGTCTGGTAATGTTGAACCTGAACAGATGGATTACAAAATCTTTGTATTATTAATTATGAATATATATACATTACTATACTGTAGAAGCTGATTTGCATTGCAGAATAAACAAGTATATGAAAAAAAATATATATATTTATCAATGTAGTTCTTCAACTATGAAACAGTTCATTTATTTTTTTTATAAGAGAAATGAAATTTCGAGGCACGAACAACAACAAAAATGAGTTTTTGAAGGTTTCAGAATTAAAATAATTATTTTTTATAAGTAAATAATATTTCACGAATTAAAAAAAATAGGAATGCTTCACCAAATATATTAAATAAGCTTAAATTCAATGTTAGAAACCGCTTTCTTATTTTTCATTTCCATGTAACAATATTTCCACTGGAAGTTGGCTCGCTAATGAAATAATAAAATGAGGTATGAAAAAACATTAGAAAGGATAAAAATAGTAATAATAACTTGAATACTGAAATGCAAAAAAATAATAAAAAAATAATTATAAATGATAAGCAAGGATGTTGAGATTTTAAGCAAAATTTATACTAAAAATGAACCCACCAGTAAACTATTACAAAGGGGGTGAAACAAAGGATATAACTGCAAATGAAAGCACGTGGAGAAAAATAAATTTGTGAGCCTTTTTTTTTTAATAAGACTGCTATAAACGAAACTAAGCGAGGCAAAAAATAGTTGAAGCTGTCTCAAGAAAAAAACAAGTAAATGTTCTGAGTTGCGTTTGTAGAAAAAGTATTGGAAATACGGTTTAATGGGAATAAGAAAGAAACTGTTTAAGCAAAGAGATTTTTTAAATAAAAAAGGACATCAAAGAAAACACTCCGAAGAATAATTGGAAATGCATTGTTAAAACTAAATAAAAGAAATATGAAGCAGTGAAACAAAATCAAAATATATTTCTTTTTTCTCATTTAAATGCAATGAAAAGTGGGAAGAGTTGGGTTTTATTACTATGATTTAAATAGTACTCTATCTTTGATAAAGTAGGGATTTAGTCATTTTAAGTTTTTGCATTAAATAAACTTTTACTTTTTAAATTAATTCTATTCCGAATCGGATAAAGCTTTTTTTTCCCTTCCAGAGTGCCTCTTGCATCCCCAAAGGGTCTTCAAATTAAAAAAAAAAAAATGCTTACAAATGTAATCAATTATATGCTCTAAAATTAATTATGTTCAACTTTAATTAATTAGGTATTACATTGATTAATTTTAATTTATCTTCCGTATGAGTGTAATAGCTTATTAAATATAATATATATTTGTAATAAATTTATATTATATTACAAATATATATTTTTATTGCGAGTTGCATCACACAGGGTGGTTTTATTACACGTTTTGGGTTTTTATTTACTATATACTACAACAAGGTCCTTCCATTTAATAAAGATCCTTTCTGAGTTTAATAAAAAAATGTCCTCTTCTTAGATTCATAGAGAAAAAAGATGCCACGTATTACGTTTGGATTTGTTATGTTTCAAAAATGAATAAAAACTGCAAAATTTCGTTTTTCTAACTTTACAAATTTGTGAATAATTTTGCCCCTAAGTGTCATATGACATTGCTTTTGGTGTCAAAAAAGGTTAAAGTTTGGCATTCGTTATGATGTATAATTTAAGTATATTTCTGAAAATTCCAATTTGAAAGTCAAAATATTGAACCTTTGATCTTGGATATCTCAGAAAAGGTTTTTGTTTGCAATTATACATGTTTTCTAACATTAATTATCGACAAACTCTGTTAATTTCATTTTAGAAACTCTATGGGATGCCAACTTCCGAGTTTAAATCCAAACTGTAGCTCACTCTTATCTATCAATCTATAATAAAGATCTGTTGTGGTTCCATCCCGGAGCCACTATGCATATCGGAAAGGAGCCCGAAGGGCCAAAACACAGTAGTGTAAATAAAAATCGACACATTATGCATGAAGAAAAAAATGTGGATGGACGGAACAAAACAGGACAGACATGTAAATCGCAAAAGAACTTAATTAAATACTTCAAAAATATGGTTAAAAAATATGGTTAAATGCTCACGAGAAATACAGAATACATTCGAATCCAATTCAATCAATAATTAGAGCTTGAAGAGGCACGCTAAACTAAAATACAAGAAAAGAAGAAACTAGGAGGAGGAGCCTACAGTAGTTAAATATCTGTTGGCTAAGATTGCGTCAGATAGCATAAAAGTAGCAAAATCGAATGTTAGTTCACTCATCCTACAAAAAGTGTTTATAAATAGTTTCTCCCTTTAGAGTCTCTTTAGAGACATATAGCAAAGACAAATTGCAAATGTTCATGATTTTGTAATTAGCTCTCTATAATGTGTTCTAAATTATTGAGATATATAATCACTAGCAAAAAGTAATTGTTTATATTTATTTAGAGTAAATAAATTATATCGACATGCATTAGAATTTATCATACATGAGGTATCTAAACATCGTTTCCTTTAAAACTAAAAACATGAACATAAATAAGATTTTGAGATAAATCTTTTAAAAGAAAATGTACACAATATCTGGAAAACTTGTTTGTACATATTGTTTAGAAAAACTCCAATTGCAAATTTAAAAAATTGAAAATAATGATTGCATTATCATTGAGATATCGTCAAAATTAGTTTACTAGAAGTATATCATATCATTAGATGCACTTCCGATTTTGTTCAATTATCCATTAACGTAACGTTACGTAACTGTGCGTCGAAAAAGATTGCTTTGGCATTTATGTGTGTTTCTTTTGGAACATCCCAATTCCAAAAATAATTGGTCGAAAAGGATGTTTCATCCCACTGTAACCAAGCATACAGGTCAGTGGTGACAATGGTGTAATGGAGTCAGTGGTGGCAATTAAGACTTTCTTCAATATAGCGAATTTGCATAACATATCTGCGTTAGAAAAATCTATGTTTTTCAGCTACTTTAAACAATGGGATCGAATGATTTTGATCCAAGTCACCTGTAGTAATACTTTGTAAGCCCTTCAAAATATCTCAATCCCCAAAATAAATTAAAATGTAGGGTAAATGCGAAATAAAAAAAAAAATTAAAAAATAATAATAACTCCCATTTTCAACAAAATCCTCTTACTTTTTGTGCATTGCCTTTCAACGATTGTTCTTCCTCTGTTTCACTTACCAGAAAGAATTATATAATAATTATTTCAAAAAATGTGCCAAGTTGGCTTACATCATCAATGCATATTGTGAAATAAAAAATAGTGCGATATTTACACTAGAGTGGGCCTAAAAGAAAAAAAAAAGTTTTTCGGATCAAAATCTAATAGTGCGGAAAAATTGCCTTTTGTAAACAGAAACTGAGAAAAAAAAATTGAAATCAAACGACATTTGATCTTGCTTATCAAGGTCAAGGTATCGAAAATTTTGCCGTTCTACCCATTTTTCTAAAACATCGCTTATACGATTTTTTATTTCAATGTAGTGATTTCACACCATGAAAATTTATTAGGTAAAAACTGATATTCCTTTAAATGTTCAGACCAGTGTGTATAATTCTCGACTTCCAGTTCACATAATTAAAAAACATATTTTTCGGTAAGGTAAAAAGGGCAAATTTTCATTGATGGGGTAATCTCATCCCATGGATAGAGAAACAGAACAACCTAGTTTTCTCCTTTAGAACCTCTTTAAATGTTTTTGGAACTTCAAATTTCTTCGTATTTCATTCTAAGCATTTGATTTGTCAGAAACCATGATACAAATTTTAACTTCAAAAAACTAATTTCAATGGTATTTCTATAATTGTAAGTACTGAAATAACTGATTATTTCTAACATCAAAAGTTTTAAAGGGTTTCATTGCGGTAGTGACAAAAATTAAACAATACAATATATAAAACACATAAAAAACGTCATAATCTGAGAAAAAGATTAAATTGTATAAAAAATGCTTTTTGTACTATCGTTTGGAAAGATCATGGGAAATGTATTGCAATAGCATAAATAATTATATGCCCACACAAAGTAGTTTTAACAAAGTGGTCCTATTTTAAGAGTGAAAAAGACTATCACATTTCGTTTAAAATTTATTTTTGTTTCCCTAAGTATTTTAGTTTGAGAAAATAAACATCAGATAATTGGCTATAAATTTAATTATTTTATTTGTTTGATGCGAGCTAAAATAAAAAAAAAATATATAATTATTTGTACCGTGAACAAAGTTTTAAAGCAATGTTTTAATTTATTTTAAAAATATTACTTTAAAAATCATAAAACAAAATTTGGTTTAGTTTTAATAAATAGGGTTTACTAATGTTTCAAAAAGCATTCGTCGAAACAAATAAATTAAACCCGCCAATCTTTTTAAGTGATTAAATGAGCCGGACTACAAAGTATTACAAAATAAGATCTTTTTGAAATGTCTTAAGGTATCTGACTACGTTCGGAGTAATTTTTAAAAACACCCTGATTAATAAAAAATTTTATTGAATTAACGTGTGCATTATATGATAAAAACATAAAATTGACAAAAATATTAATATCTTTAATTTTATTTTTCTAAAAAAAGGAGATTTTTAGTCGAAATTGACTGATATTTTGTCAAAACAGTTAAAGTTGCAAAAAAAAAATTTAGAATATATTTTGTTTTACTTTTTACTACATGATTCTATGATATTCATGAGTATAATGAACTAAAATCTAAGTTATATTTTCGAAAATAAATAATATATAGGGTGTTATATAAGATTACGCATAAATTTCAATATTTTCACAATATGTTATTATGTTTATATAAAAGAATACTTTTCGAAAAAAGTAGGTACAATCAAATATGTAGTCCATTATATTCAATATAGTATAACGAACAACCATGCAAAAAATTATTACTCTGTCTCAAATGCATTTTGTGATGCCATATTGCTGTATTAGAGAAACATTTATACTTTAGAAAACAAGATTTTGGAACTTCTCTGCACGGATTTTCTCTATAACAACCGTACTGTAACTAACTAAACTGTAACTAAATTTCTATTAAATGCACAAGAAAAACACAAACTGATTTGAAAACAGAAATGTCCAATTTATATTAAACGAAAGAGAACAAGAAAATTGAAATTTTCATTGATTTTGCTATTTTAAACGTAGTTTTAGACACCTTAAAACTTAGACACGTAGTCGTAGGACACCTTAAAATAGAACTCAAAGTCTAGAGAGAAAAAACAACAGGGCAGCATTTTTCACTTCCACGTTGACTTGGGTTGCTAGCTGACACATATATGCTATCGTTGCCAGAATTTCTTGTGACTTCAACCCCAGACATTTTATAGGTTCTTTTGTGAATTCATATTATCTTATTTTATCATCGCCCTCTGGAAAGAGCCACGGCACGCAAAAAATGAATTCTGGAAAATGTCTGAGATTTTGAAAATAAACCCAATTTATTCCTGCATGTACACTAGTATCTTGTGGCTCAACGACACCGTCTGTCGAGCTTAGATATTCTTCCCCTTCCCCAACTCTCCTTCCCAACATCCCCGACACCAATGCCTTTAAATTTATACTCCGCAGGAAAAGTGAAAAAATGTCATATGTAGGATATATAACTCCTTTCTTCTTCAGCCTTAAGCAAAGATTTGCGCCTTGTTATATCGGTTGGATTTCACAAATAGGTACACGAAGACATGAATACTGAACCCTAGCGGAATAAATTTCTGGAAATGGGGACAATGCCTTTTGGTTTCAAATAATTTAAGAAGAGGCCAGAGTTATAATTTCTGCCATACGCATTTTTAGTTGTACCGTATAGTTAAAGAGAAGTGAAAGCTGTTTATAATAATACAAAAATGTAGTTTTATGCAATAGAAATCGTTGTAAAACATAACGATGAATTATTACAAGTATTGGTAAATGCATCATCCTGTATATCATAATCCCTTTTCTAAGTATTGCTTTGGCATATGAAATATTCATTTAATATTTCTAAATAATTTGTTTTTTTATAAACTTTTTAAAACGGAAATATGTATAATAGGATTTGTAATGATGTGTGAAAGATTCATGTTACATAAAAGATTTTCAATAAAGTTATTTAATGAGTGAAAGACGCAAGTAAGAGAACCATTTAAAATAGTATAGTCTCCAGCTAACAAGTCAGTTGATTACAAAAACCCTGATTCTTAGAATCCCAATTGTAAAATAAAATGCATTTTTTCGAAGAAAAGTACTAAATGAATAAAGGTGTATCTAAATTTGGCCATCTATAAAGTATAAATCAATAAGTTTGTACTCTAGCTTATTAATAATAGAAGAGACAGTGACTAATGTAACACAATAATAAAGGAAAACAATGTATTGTATTCAGTTCAATTGCCAGTAGAGAACAAAATTTCACTTTTTCAAAATCATATTCTAATTATTTTTTGTACTCTTTATACTTCTTTTATAAAGACATTTCGAAAGTAATTTAGATAATTGTATTGCAATTTCAAATACAAATGTAAAAGCATTTCCATTGTATATTAATGCAATACGCTAGGTAGGTTAGGTAATGAAACCTTCAGTTCAAAAGAAAAAGTAGTCACCCTATATACCAATACGTTACGATCGAATTGGATCTCTCAGAATAAAAACAATGCTGTGTGAAAATACCTACTTCCAGAAAAGTAAAGGCTCTAAATCCTTGATTCACCTTGCGCACCACAATAAATTCATGAAACTTCATCGCTAATGCAACCAACAAAAGCTCGCAATCTGGTTAGCTCAATAGTAAAATGCTCCATCGTATTCACACCGAGATTTCTTCCAGCAGATCTCATAAATGATAACAAATATATTATGTAAGCAAACGCAGCTTGGGATTATGGGACATAATTCACCCCTCTTTCGTGATACACCGAAATCCATCGACGTAATGTCCTTTTCCCAACGATTGCCTCTTCACCAGAGTGAGGAGACATGGTAGAGGATCTCTTTAGGGAAATGGGGCCTTCACTGAGAAAGAAGAGTGATTTCTTTGGCGGTGAAGATGAGACTCATCAATCCAGGATATACAGGATATTGTCTTTAGACGAGTGATAGTTTGGTTCATCTTAAAATACCACGCAACTTGCAAACTTTTCTTATCATTACTTTGATGTACTTAAACTATGGATGTCTATAAAAGTATAAAAATCTTGATACATGTAATTACTTACTTTGTTAGTGCAGTTAACTATTGAGTAATTATAAATTAGATACGTGTTTTGCTAAAATTAATATAAACTGCAAATAGTACACAAATGTACGATGTTTGAAACCAAAGATTTCATTGGGTCTAGTTAACATATTACATTCAAATTGTAATTATTGAACATAAATATGGTTTTATTAAAACTCTATTCAATTCCTTAAAACTAAACTAAGTAATAGACATTTTCCATCATATATCAAATCGAATTTCTCGAAAAAATTTCTTGAAATAAATAACAACCAATAGCAACTTTCTACTGGAAGGGCTTTAAAACTCTACTTGACGTGTTCTTTAATAATAACTCTGTTGGAAGTTCAAACCTAAACTTTTATAATCGGTTAAAATTTATCTCACCAACCTCACACAATTTTTAGCATTTTATTTAAAAACTGGTTTAAGTAATCAGGGATTTTGTTATAAGCCATCAATATTAATTGAGAGATAGATTTCTTTTTATTAAATGTCGACATATTATATATGCATGCATGGTATTTGGAATTGTTGTGTCACAATAGAAATGTATAGAAGAGATCTTTTATAGTGACAGACAGTAGAATTAAGTCTAAGAGGAAAAATTCCATTGCATCATGGGGAATCAATTTTATTATTCAAATTACCTCCAGAAACACATTCGTTGAAGGTATTTTTAACTTATACATAAATAGAAAGAACTCCATAGGGATGTATTCATCAACCATCGGTTTTTAAGATCCAGACATTGTTAATTTTGTCCTTTAAAAAAAAAAAAAAGTACTCTTCCTTTAGATGAGTTAATGTTTTAGGTTTTTAAAAGGTTTGCTATAGTAACCCTATAACAGATTGGTATAGGAATTATAAATGATTCGAAGGTTGTTAGTTTTAATGAGTTATCGATGCAGTTTGGGAGTTTTTGTCTGGCACTCGTTTAACGGAAGAGTACATATAAAAAACGTATAAAAAATACAAATTAATCAAATATTATATTGGGATCTCATCTAAATTTATGAATTAATGAGTTTCGCACATAAATTATCTGTTACTTTTTTATAATCCAAATCTTTTAAACCGAGACTATCTAATTATATTATTTAACCCATTCGACTCTATATATGAATATTTTATAGAAATCGGTATACTTTCTTGCTTGAAGTGATTAACTCATATCTCCTTTTCTTTTCATTCTTTACCAAATGCTAATTTAATATTTTTTTTCAGTTTTTTACAATGTAACCTGTGGCTCAGACTCTATGCAGGTGACCCTTAATCTAACATCTCATCCAGCATCTATTGTGTATCTACAGAATCTTAAAGGGTATCCAGGTAATTATAACTTAAATTAGTATTCGTTAAATCCACATAATTTATAACTCATATTAATGATCTATGTTATGCGTTTACAAATACTGATAACATAATTTTTAGCAAATATAATAACTTGAGATATCAGCTTTTTAATCCAATTGCCTATTTCATCCAAAAGGGTGTTTCATAATCAAATATTGAATGTATAGTTTTGAATTAACACTGTATAATACATAGTTTAAATGAAGTAAAATCTCTCGAAAATAATCAGTTATCAATAAATTTTACTAAAATATCAATATATGTATTGTGAAAGGATTTCTTAAAATTTTACGTATATAATGTGCACTATATTTTTTACAATCAATCAACTTATTTTTTCAATATTTATGTGATTATGTTGTGCTGGAAAATTTATGTATCTCTTAAATAACTTCAAACTTCACCATAATTACTTACATGTACATAAATATGTTATATTGAATAAGACATTTTAGTAAATTGAAATGCTAATCAGGAATCATTAGAATATAACAGACAGTTTCCTATTTGGGGCATTCTACGTACTTTAAGGGTAATCAGCACTAAATCTACGTAATATTGAAACATAATTATAGCATTAATGAACCGGTCGGAATGAGATTTATAATCAGCAATTTGAGAAAGTATTTTAATATATTCATCACATTATGTCTGCTATGGAAGTTTTAGTAATACAAAAAGTATACGCCAAAACTAATTTCAACAATACAGCAAATATTATAATAGTGAGAATATTGTGTTTTTGAATTTCAAAAATCTAAGTAATCAAATAGTTAAAAGTTTTGGTTATAATTCTTATAACATCATTTACATATAATAAACATTTGATTGTTAAATATAAGAGCTTTTACTGTTTTTCTGCAAATAAATAATTCAGTTGGTAAGATCGAATACATAAATTATGGTAAAACTAATCAGTACCAGCTTTAAAAAAATTAATATAGCAAATTAATAGCTTTTTTTATGTGCTTATAGTTTTTAATATAGAGAACATAGAATTACATATAGTTTGTCTACTAAAAAAATTTTAAACTTTTAATATCTCTTCTCTATTTCTTTAAGCAAAAGAAAAAAAATATTAATTTGTTCTCTATAAATAGCTATTAGAATGGTTTTGGTGTGGTTAGCATTTGTAAGACTTGGATTTCAGGGATTTTAGTAATGGTTAAAAATAACGATGACAATTTTTAGGAAAAATAAATCCATTTAAGCAATATGTTTTTCAAAAATATTAAGGGGAAGAAATCGGGATTTATATCCAGAGTAATAAAATAGTCAAAATGATTCTTGATTCCCTAGTATCCATTAATTGAAAAACGTTTATAAATAATGAATTAGATAAATATAATATTTTTACTTTACATTTCTTTCAGGTTGCCAGCCTCAAGAGAGGAATAAATTGGTAGTATTTCGAATGAGCCTCAATGAAAGTGGAGTTCATTGTGGAGTGTCAAAGATGCTGAATAAACAGACAGTAAGAGAAAATTATTTCAATAAAAATATAGGAACATAAAATTCAGAAAAAATTTAGATAAATCTTTTGACTGATGGTGGTTGCTTGTCTTGCCCCCAAAATTTAAATGGTGGCCATAATTCACCTGCTTAGAGAATTTAAAAACCAATTCTGATGAATATGTATTGAAAAAGTTCGGTTTGCTTACTAGATAGATCGTGTAAATGGTATACAGGAAAAAATGAACTTAACATCGAATCATAGTTTCGCAACCGGATGGAAAGTAGGAAAAATATATTGATATAAATTTGAATCTAAAAGGAAAATAATCCAATTAAGGTGTGAATATAGTTTATGGAAATGTTTAATTAAAACTAAATTTGTGAAGCATTTTAACTATATCTTTTACATAGAGTCATCAATGGTATAAGAAGTTTTCAGTATATTTCTTGACTGCTTGATAAAATTAAGAGATTTCGAAAACATTCTTGCAACTGATATGATGTAATTTGTTTTTAATGTTACAGGCATAACGTTATCTAATGATGTGCATTTAAGAAAACAAAATTAATTAAAAAAAGGACAGCATAGCTATTTCTTATCTTACAATATTACTTATCGCTATTTCTAAAAACAATTCTAGTAAATGTAAGAAGTAAAAATTCAATGCAGGCATTTTTTTAATAGTTAAAAGCAAGGTCTTTGGTATAAATAACTCGTTTTATGCATTTTTAGTGAAACATTTGTAAATGTATTTCTATGTCTTGATATTGCGGCTGACTGTGCCTCCTGATGAAGTGACCATCCTATTTATTGTGTGTTTTTTATGTTTTGTTGTTGGTCTTCTACTATATTTTTTTCTTCTATATTTCTTTTTCTTGTAACTATTTGATTTACTATTACTCTTTGATTTGTGCTTAAAGTGTGCTTGTAATATATATATAATACAAACAAAAAGAAATGGAAAACGGCAGAAATTTCAAACTTCTTCGGTCCAAATTTCCATAACCGTTTAAACCAAACGCTTTTTCTGTAGATGTTCTTTCGAACATCCCCATCTCCAAAAGCTCAAAAAAAGAAAGAAAGAAAACATGAAAAATGCAAAAAACTTACAAACCAAAATTAAAAAAAAATATATTGCTTTAAAGATTTTCTCTACAACAACTCTACCTATCTACATAATAACAGTTTCCACAACCAAAACGATCTTTTTAAAGCCATACAGGATTTAAGAAACAAATTTACAATTGTTTCTATAGATAAAGCTTCTAATAACTTCTCTTTTATCTGCAAAAAGTTCTATCTTTATCTTCTTGACGATGAACTCATGAACTCTTTCACTTACAAGAAATGCAATGATAATCATAACACAATCATGAAAAAATTCTTGTTCTTAACAAAAGGATTAATATTTCTAATAAAATCATCTTTCTTCCCTACATTACTATTAATCCTAAACTCCACAAAAAAAAACAAAAAAAAACAATTAAATTCAGATTCATTATTTGTGGAGTAAAAAAAAAATTGTTGAGTTCATTAAAAACAATAAAATTTCTGTTCTTGAATCATTCGATTTTAAAGGTCTATTAACTAGCATTCCTCTTGATAAACACAGAGATGTTTTATTCTCTTACTTCTATGACTGCCAGAATCTTTTTGAATTTTATTTTATTTTCTGGGAAATTATTGTTAACTGTTGCTTGTTTAATAACTACATTTTTAATGAGGAAAACATATTTCTGCAAGTCACTGATATACCACAAGGAAGTTCCTTCTCTAGTCTTCTTGCCAACCTCTTTCTCCACTTTTATAAATAAAACTATACATACCAAATTCCTAATGCTTTTCGGTACATTTATGATTTTATTATTTTCAATTTCAATAACTTCAGTAATATTTCTCAAGAAATCTTTCCTACTGAACTTCAACTATTACTAATAATTCTCATAAATCAGATGATTTCCTAGATTTACTTATCATCGTCTACAAAAAATTGTTCTACTGTTGATTTATTTTACAAAGGCAATTCCTTTAATTTTAAAGTCAACAAGATTTTTTCTGGAATTCCAATATTTCAATTAAGTCTATGAAAATGTTATTCCTTCTGAAGTTCTTAGATTAAAATATATTTGCAACAAAAAAGAAAATTTTGATAAACAACTTAATTGCCTTTTTAAGACACTGTTGGCAATAGTTTAGGTTTATAGTATTGGTTTTGTCTATAGGTTGGCTAACTTATTGAACATCACTATAACCAGGTAAATTCCCTCTATATTACCCATTCAAAACAATGTTTTACAAAATAGCCGTCATTCATGTTTGACGTCCCTCACTTGTTTTTTATTATCTTTTATTACTCTTATCATTTAAAACTCTTCCCGGTATCTTTTGGCAACAATGTTTATTATAACTTTTTCAAATAAAAAAAAAAGAAAGCGTAATTTCAATATGAAGATTTTTCCTGCTTCCTGCATTTTAGTTAGGAAGTTTTTTGCATTTTTCTTGTTTTCTTTCTATCTCTTCTCTTCAGCTTTTGGAAATGGGGATGTTCGAAAGAAAATCTACAGAAAAAGTTCTTGGTTTAAATAATTTTGGAAATTTGGAGCATCTCTCTGAAGAAGTTCGAAATTTCTGCCGTTTTCCTTTTCTTTTTGTTTTGATTGTATTATTATTATTATGCGCAACTTTTTAAGCTAGCAGCTTATGCGTAGGCAACTTGTGGTATTTCTTTTTCTTTCATTTGTAATTTAATTTTTTTCCTTTGTTATTTATGTATGTTTGTGTTTTTGTGTATATATATCACTAAGAAGTACAATTATTTCTATTTCTAAGCATAAGCTTGCGTGAAATAAAGCATGCGAGATTCTAGTTTTTATCAATATTTTTATAATATCAACACAGTTACTGATTAATAACAAAGGAACTTTTCTTCACTTAGAGAAAATAAAAAGCTTTAGAATATAATAGGAAAGTAGGAATTTTTACTATAGGCTCTTTCAATAAAAAACATATTCCTTTTAAAAATTTGACATTTGAATTTGTGTTATTTGACATTAAATTTTTGTATTATATTAGAGTATATGTGGTAGTTTAATGCAAATGAAGCACACAAATTCTAAGTTTTTTTCAGGTACCTTTAGAATTAGTCTAAAATACTTATATGAATAAAAATTCTTAAATGAAAGAAAGTTAGTATAAGGTTATGTTACTTAGCTAATTAGAAAATGTATAGAGTGTTAAATATATTCATAATTTAAAAAAGTTCATAACTTAGTTTTATCCATCAAATGCCAAATTCCATTGACTTAATCATGTTTGTGTATTCCTCAAATAGAAATTCTAAGTAATTGGCAATATTCAATTTGACAAGACTTAGGTATACATACTTAATAAATAGTTCTGTTGATGTAATCCCTAGTTGCTGGTTTATTAATTACCTTTAATTCAACAATAATAATTCTCATTAAATGATAACACATTTTAAAGCATTCCAATCACAATTTATGAGAATGTTTATACAGCTCAAATAAAATATCTATAATTACCATAAATTTATCACGATATAAAGCTGAACTGAAAATATTTTTAATTGGCATAATGTTCAATACAGAGGAAGTATTCTGGATTGAACTTTCTGTAAAACAAGTTAGAATTCCATAATTAGATATAAATCAACTGAATAAAAACTAATTATCAATTCAGATTGAAATTAAATTGCAAAAAGTTATAAGCTGTTTTAATATAATGTATAACAAAGTTTTACATAATGCATACAATTACGTAAAATAAACTATACATATTACATAAAATGAAATAAAATTTTACTGTAACAACCACATAATATCAGATAAGAATATGCACTAAGATACAAAATGAAATAATGATTTAGAGAAATGGACGTTTTACATAAATCTATAAAATAAATTATGACAAGTTAAGTATAAAAAAGATATAAAATTTAAAAGTAAATAAAACATGAGCACTGTAAAAATTTTAAATCAACCAAGTTATTGCCGCTAAAGCATTACGAAAACAGTAATACTTACTTGAAACGAAAGTAATGAAATACAAAATAAATCGAAGATGAATTTGAAAATGGCATTTTTTCAAACATAGTGACTTGGTCAGAGAATTAACCGCCTAAAATTTATTTTATATTTAATTACTTGAATAATTTCAAATAAATTAATTAATAGTTTTTATCAACTAAAAGATATATGCAGGGTATTTCAGAGAGATTTCGTAAATTTTAAACGAAATAACTTCGAAATTGAAAGAGAATGAAGGGGCAGTTGTACCGTTGGATACACAGGTATGGAATTTTAAATACACTAATTTGCAAATTTATGTATAAACCGGCTTGCAAAGTTGCAATATTGGGATGCGGCAAAAGATTGTTGATTTTATAACAATTTGTTAACACATTTTGATCATTTCCTTCATGAAAAAGAGCTATATAATCCTTTTAGATAATGTAGACCAAACGGTCACATTTTGAAAATGCAGTGGTTTTGCAAGACACATAGATGAGCTTTCAGTACCCTGCCATTAACCAGTTTTGTTTATTGACAAATCCATTCAAGTGGGCCTCATCGGTAAACCATATGCAGAGCTTCACTCCCCTCAAACAATTCTGCTAACTGTTGTATTTTAAATTCCATACGTGTCCATTCCAGATATTACTTGTGTCTTATTTTAGTCTCTCACTGCTTCTCAGTTATTCCATTTCAAATGCAGGTCTTTGTTCAAGTTCTTTCTGTAAGAAATAACATCACGTTAAATGTTATTATATTAAAAAATGACATGGGTGACAAATGTTTTCGAAGAGAATAAATATACAGTTTCATATTCAGACATAATTTATAGAAATAAGCTATTGCAGAAAATTTTCTGGCCGAAGAATCAAATTGAAAAAGTAATTTTTGAAATATAATATGGATAAATCTATCTTCTAATAATTTAATTTATTTCGTGTCACTTTTGTTTATTATATTTTGTTACTTGTAACTTTTTCGTTCATGTAATAAACCACAAAACAAATTTGAAGATTGCTGAGTACTCAAAAATGAGTTTTTTTTTCCTTCTTCAAATCTAAAAATACACGAAAACGTTTTACAAAATGAGGAAACTTGCTTTGCTTATT
Source organism: Linyphia triangularis (assembly GCA_963978545.1). Taxonomy (NCBI): domain Eukaryota; kingdom Metazoa; phylum Arthropoda; class Arachnida; order Araneae; family Linyphiidae; genus Linyphia; species Linyphia triangularis. The sequence goes on along the minus strand of OZ021722.1, from coordinate 84,013,535 downwards.
CAAACTTTAGATTTCTGACAGTTAACAAAGTTACGTAAATGTAGCAACTGTAGTCTCATAACTTCTGAACCGAAAACAAATTTCAAAATGGATAAACTAAGCTTGATGCAGACATAGACCAGAGAAGTGAACAACCTAATTCAAATCTAAACGACAGTTGCTTAAAGTGGCATACTTTAAATCGATGTATCTCTTTGTCACCAATCCTCAGTATATACATAAAGAGAAAGAGACATTACGCACTTAATCTTTAATAAAATTACAGCCAGTGAATATCCCAGTAAGCCGCAGAATGACCGTACAAGTGAGTGCTTTGTGAAATATACGACTTTCCGGTGTGGGGCGGCACAAGCTTTGGAAGATGCCCCCTAACGAGAAAATGGAAGCTTCTCATTCATCAAACAGTGATTACAGTTGTCTGCTGAAAGGACGTCGATTGATAGTTTAATCGGCTGTCGGATGCCACCGGGAAGATTAGTGGGGTGATTTCCGGTTCCGGTTGAGAGTGCGTATATTTAAACACAACTGCTTCTCTGTGCCATTCCAGCTCATTAGCTTGCTTTGTGAGTGAAGAGCAAAAGGTGGGGATTTGTTTTTCGAATATTTTGGTTTCACTTTTGACATCGTTTGACCAGGTGGTGGTTGTTTTGACAATGGGTTGAATTATCTGAAGAGCGGTTATCATTGAAAAGTTATTAACTTGTGTGTTTATTTATTTTTATTTCATTAGGGTGAATGATATATTTACTGCAACGGTATTTTATTTTTATGGAAGTTTTACGCACCCTTTGCTTCCCTTTATTGTGAACAAGTTTTTAAGGTATTAGACTCGAAGTGTTTTATGTGTATCGTCTTTGCAAAAGGAGGGGGAGGGGGGCGAAAACTTTTAAAAATTAAAAGTTTAGAGACAAGTGAAAAAATACACATAGAAAAGGCATAACACAGGTTGTGTAAAAAGTGTTTAAATTATTTATCTGAACTGAAAATTTATGAATAAATATTATTTAATATGTCATTTGGAAATATAACTCACTTAATATTCACTTAATATTAGGGTGGTAGATCATCGTACAATAGATAACACTATTATTATTATTATTATTATGTCATCGTACATCGTAAGTAAACTATAATTGTGTTTTCTCCTTTAAAATTTTTAATAAGTAGTTATAATTTAGCGTTTAATTATTCAGATTTTTATAAAACCTCGAGATAAAAATTAGTCAAGAATTTTTGCGATAATTATTTTCCCAACTTTCACTAAATTGGCAAACTTGGTGTCTTTTTTGGCTCAAATTACTTGTCAACCTCTATATTTGGCTTAGAAAAATAATGTTGCTGTATTTAATTTTTTTGTGGTTTGCAAAATGAAAAAATAGTTGATATATAAGTTTGTTGAAAATAATATTTTATGTTTAATTCTCCTCCTCCTTCCATAAATAGGTAAAATGTTAAAATTATGTAACGAAACACTTTTAAACCAATTCTTCTTTTAATAAAAAAAAAATTAAAGTTCAATATTTATTTTAAAAGCAAAGGATAAAAATAATTTGAATTTTGCAATATACTTCAAAATGTATTGTTAGCATCTGATAAATTTATACCATAAGGAAAAAAGTTAGCTTAAAATTTACAAATCATAAAATTTAAGAGCGGGTTTTATTTCTAATTTCATCAAATATTTAGAAGAATAGTATTTCAATAGAAATGAGAACAATTAACTTCCGAAATGGGAAAAAAAAATCATCCCACTTTGACTTATTCTTATTATGGGCATTTCATTGATATATGTATATTAATTTATTTTTTTGTATTACTTTTGTTACGTATAATTTTAATAATATTCTCTTCAAATGCACTAACTCCATACCAATTTGAATCACCGAGAACAATAAGAAATCCTCTCGAAATCATATTATTTGTCTAGATGTTTGAGCTATGAATATCATGTCACGCGTAAGAGTATGTTTATATTTATCATCATTTAAATATAAATATTTGAATAATTAATAATTTTGAGAAAAGGAAAAAATAACTCCATAGTAATTTCTGCTATGTACTCAAATATTTCATTATTTATTCAAATTTTACCTAGCTACTAATCATTTTTCATGTAGTCTTTTAAAAGAAATATATAGAATCAATTTTGCCAAAGTAATATTGCCTTTGAAAGAAAAAAGATTAATAGATTAATGTCGGTGATTGTATGTAACCCTCTTTTAGTGAATATTAACTCTTAATATCATTTCTTTAGAGTTTTGTTTGATCTGTATTATATGTGATACATTATTAGTATTATTTACATTGTAAATCATGTGGGTTATAAGTTATATGACAAAAATTATATGAAGTAAAAAACTTATATTATGAATGTTTTTGAACGCATTTTCCGCAGTATCAATACTTTCTTGGTAGTAGTTTGACCAATTAAAATATACAATAGTAAAACTACAACAATTACTTTTTTTTTGTCAATTGGCTTAAAAACATTGATTATTATATGAATTATATCTGCTTACAAAACCTCCTTTTTTACAAGTTCATGTACTTTCAATAACTACTGGTTTTAGCAGTTTTAAATATTTATTTAAAAAAAAAAGTTAAATCATACAAATTGTAATAACATCTGTGACAAGCTTGAATTTTAATAGCTTTATATTTAATATTTTTCTTCATTTCGTTAAATTCTTACATAGAATTATTAATGTATTATAAGAATAATTTAAGCATTTGACAGAACTATTTATGAAAATTATTGTTTTCCTGGTGACTGAATTCAGGTGTTTCCAATGGCTTCTGAAACTCAAGAAAGAAGTTGTGTGATTACTTATTACAATTAACTATGTCTAAAAGCTTCAGAAGTGAAGATTGCGATATATTGTTATACCTGTACAATGGAAAAAGTTAATTTATCCTCCAGAACCTTTCTTCGTCGAAAAAAATACATTATGTTAAGAGTAATAAGAAAAAATATTACTTTTAATATATACCAATTACTGAGAAATATATTTACTTATCTACTTTCCTTTAATTTGATATATATTTATGCATTTAGAGTATTATGGACAACATTGGTTCATTGACTTTTTTCTTCTAAATTTATATTTCTTAATAATGTAAATTTGTTCATCTTAATGTGACATTTAGTTCCAATTAATTTAACTTAGAAAGAGGTTTCTGTAAACATTTCATCGTGTTAAATGCTGCCGTTACTTTCAAAGTAGTTATAAAAGTCATACACAAATATTGAACGTAACAATATTATAAAGTGTTGTTGTTGTTTTTGTATTGAAGACAAATTCGATTAAATTATTTATTCGATAACTTGTTATGTCGGATATATTATGTTATTTACCCCATGGCTCCTTGATTGTAAGTTAAAAAGTTTTTGTTAATGCAACTACTGTTATCGTTGTATATCAAACTAAAGTGTAAAAATCCATAAAAATGCGTTTATTTTTAATAACCTCTACATACAAATGGAAACAACAAACTATAGACTTAAAATGTAGACGGTATTCATACTAATTACAATAATTTAGCTGACTTCGAATACTGTAACATTAATGTTATTAAATGAAGTTACAGTTGAATGAAATGAAACAATACTTCTCAAATCCTACTCATTCCAAATGCTTTATTCTAAGACAATTTCCCCATAACTAAATCATCTTTAACTAAATTATGCTATCATAAATCCATCTCGAAACAGCATAAAACCTCGTATTTACAGAATTTGCTATAGTTATGAGAATATTATCCAATACATTCTTTTCTAATGTATGCATGTGTATGGAAATGTTTTTAATGAAATTACACAACATTGCTAGTCCTCGGAAACAATATACCCACCCCGTTCAACACATTCCCTTGAGATATTCTTACCAACCCTTCTCTGTTTCAGATTTCCTTTCTTCCAAATTATGATTGAGGGGAAATAAACCCTATTAGAAAGGTTTATTTCTCAATTTTTCGCCAAATTCTTTGTCTCTGTCGTTATAACTGCGGGGTATCTCCATTATGAACATTATTTTTCTTGCATCTATGGGAACAGTTCAAATAATGACTACTCCCTGTGTTTGTCCAGAACTCGATTTGTTAATTAATTCCAGAAGGAGTTTGCTTGGCGTGCGATTATTCTTTCTGGTTTTACTTCCACTGATTGAATTCTTCAGATAAGATTAGATCGGAATAAAAGGATATAACTTATTACTTGCTTAGAAAGCGGATGACCTTAATTGAATTCTAAGGAAGTTGGAGAAATGCGTGAAGCATGTTGGATGGAAAGATTCGATGGTTTTTATTAAAAGGTTTGTAAAAGCATTGACTTTGCTCTCAGCCGCATTATAGTTCTGCGTCATATCCACAGTGTGAGTTAGTTTTAAAATTAGAAAGAAGAAACATAGTGAGAAAACTTTTTATTTTGTAGAATATACTATGAATGAAGACACTGTGAATTCCGATGGAAATGTTTAAAAAAAATAAAAAAATTTAAATATATATATATATATATATATATATATATATATATATATATATATATATATATATATATATATATATATATATATATATATATATATATATATATATATATATATATATATATATATATATATATATATATATATATATATATATATATATATATATATATATATATATATATATATATATATATATATATATATATATATATATATATATATATATATATATATATATATATATATATATATATATATATATTATTATATATATATTATATATATATATATTATTATATTATATATATATATATATAATTTCTTTTAAGAATGAAATCTAAAAAAGTTCTTTAGGAATTTATATTAACTTTAATATTTTTAGTAAACTTAAAAACATGTCGATTTTTAAAGTTCATTGTAGATTTATTCAAAATCAACTATTTTATAGCACTAAAAAACTGACGGAAATTTCTTTCATTGGGTTTAATTTCAGTTTGATTTGTCTATTTTAAAAGAAAACATTAAAAACTAAAAATTATATTATATTCCAATGATATGAGTTGAAAATTTATGAATAGTTTGTGCTTTTACTAAATGAAAATCATGTCTATTAAACACAGATAAATTTTTTTCGTCGATTATTCAGCTTTGCCGCGACAAGTTTACCAAAGATATTTAGCCATTTCTTAGTTTCAGGCACCATTCGTACACAAAAGGCTCCTTAAAAGATTCTGAATCGAAAATAAAACAAATAATTTTCAGAATTTTAGTTACACATTTTACAAGTTTTCACAAAAACTTAATGATTGCTTATTACTCAAATTAAGAAATTACGATTTATAGGTTCTTACTTTAAAAGCCCAATATGCTGCTACACTTAAACCATTCTTCACCCAAGGTGTTTAACGGTTTACTCAATAAACCACAATTCACCCGTATCGGTTACCGTTTTTTATTGCACTAATTGGCATAAGAAATGCAACTAAATACAGTAACTTTATCCTCCAGGTAATGAGGCTATTACTTTGACAAGTGAAAACTTGTCAAAACAGTTACTTAAAAAAATGCATTTAGTGCTGAGTGAAGTAATATAAGACGTAAAATTAAATTATCTATGCTTGGCAAATTTTTATAAATTAGCGAATTATTTTAGAAAATAAAAATTGCATTCATTTCTATAAAGTTAGCTTAAAGTCATCATTCTTGGAGTTTAAGAACATCAAATAATCAATTCTGAGATTAATATTAAAAATAATTCTTCAAACACTTCTGAATTCGATAGTGCAACAAGTTTTAATTCTTAGTTTCGTTTTAAATTTAAATGGCATATTTCAAATCAGCAATTTTGTGTATGCAAGAAACAATTATACTGAAACTACAAAATATAAATGCTTAAAATATTTATCATATGTTCTTGCCAATATATTACAAAATTTTAGTGTAGCATTTTTTATATTTTTGAAATTAGAAGAATGTATACAGTTTTATATTCATCAAAAATTAATTTTTTAAAAATTCCTCAGACATTTACAATTTTTTCAACTAAACAAAATATTCAAAAATGCTACACTCAAAATACGTCAAAATGTTTAATAACTATATGTCGGTTTTTTACTTCAAGTTGGTAAGAAGCTGAATATCTGAGAAAATGTTCCTTAAATAAGGGGTATTGTAACATGCGAAGGAGTTATCTGTTGTTGCTTTTCAAGTCAAAAATAATTGCATAAATCATATTTATCTTGTCATTGGTCAATTTTAAATGGCTTTTTTTACTTTCCTATGAAATGTATTTATCTTTTTGGGATTATTTTTCTCTTTTATTGATTCCAAAAGTGTATTTATCTATTTGTTGGTCCATTTTAATTAATTTTTTTTAAAACTTTTTTATAAAATGTATTTATCTCTTTTAGATTATTTTCCTCTTTTATTAATTAATTGCCTACTTTGATTTCTCACTTGCAATTCAATTTACTTGAAGAAACAATGGAACCCAATCTTGCGGTTCTAACATATAGAATATAATAACAAATAACATAACGTATAAGTAACATATGTATCACTCAGATAGTTTTTTCATTGCCTGTTACCCAAGTAATACATCGGTATTGGTCAATGTCGAAAGCAAGAGTTCTGTGAAGATTACTCAGTTCATGCCGAATCTCGAGTTCGTTCCAAAATATATGATTAAAAAATAAAAATGTCACAAAAACATACTTTTTTACCACTCCCGCCTTTCTTATAACACTATATTTTAATGTTAAATTGGCCAAGATTCATAGCAATGGCCAGTCCCTAACGGTCCACATCGGTATTGGTTAGTGTCGAGTTGATATTGGTTAGCGGATTGTGCTACAACTATAGTGTATTGTGTGCTCATGTTTAATAATAAATTCTTGTGTTTTTCCTGTTATTGAGTCAAAGAGAAAGATGCACTGGTATAATCGTGTTTGCTATTTTCTGCTCCTGTAGAAAGAATTTTAAACTTTTTTTTGAATAGTACAGAAAGTGTTCTTATAATCCTGTGCTATTATTCCCATGGGAATAATTTTTTTAAATATATGAATCTCGTTAAACATTAATATTAAATCATATAAATAATGTTTTTTTGCACACTTTTATCTTTCAAAGGACATTAAAAAAATATAATATTATTAGCTATGTTAAATTAGTGTATGTTCGGTTTCATTTAGTTACAATTAAATTTCGAAATTTGTGGTTATGTAAAAAAAAAAATAAATAAAAAAATAAAAAAAATTGAATACCACGAATGGGTTTAGATGGGGGGTTCTAGATCATTAGAGAGCTGCTTTTTATACCGTTTCTATTTTTAAAAAAAATTATAATTGAAACATACCATTTTTATTTTCATGTAATCTGATATGTGTAACATTTTGTTCCAGGGACACACAATATTTTATCAGAGGGTGGTAATTGAGAGTGTAAGCAAGAAGGAACGAGAACTCCTCTTTCTGCAATGTGTAATTCCAGGTGACTTTAACATGGAATTCGTGAGACTCGACTGGTTGAGAGAAAGTGTCCCCTACAACTCAACTACTCTTAAGTATGTTTATTATTATCAAAAAGTAATAATAAAAATTAATTTTAAGTAAAATGTCTCATATTTATCTTGTTCCCATTAATTTAAGCAAATTCTTTTAACTTCTATGCTACACTATTGTAGGAATAATATGTATGTTTGTCTTAAAATGAAGAATCCCAGACAAAACTGCAAATGCTACAGATAACGTGTATTAAATGAAAATTCTCATGACAAAAAGTAAAGACAAGTCTATATAACAAAAGAAAAAACAAATTTATTTAATTTTTAAAAAGTCATAAATATTATACAAAAAGAATTCTTCTTAAAATAAAAAACGCAATGGAAATGTATATAGAAGCTTCTTTTTAGGGAAAGCTACTATCAAACTCCAACTAGTTTATATAGGACAAGCTTTCTGAATACATAAATCTTATTTGTTATAACTTTTAAGGGTTTTTAAAGTATTGATTTTATGTGAATAAATCTAAATCATGGTATTTTCCTGAGCAGAAAATATATCAATGCAGATAAAATATTTCGTTTATGATACCTTTTAAAAGTTTCAAAGGGATATTTTTACTAAATAACTTTTTTCCTTAAAATGTTTCATAACATTTAATAACTCAACAGCAAAGTGTTTTAATTAGCAGAATGTTTTGTTAAAATAATTTCAAACCTCTTCGGGAGATTTAAAAAAAAAAAAAAAAAAAAAAAAAAGTAAATATATTAATTGTGTTAAAGAGGTATGACGCAATTTATTACTATCCGAAATTAAGTTCAATAAAAGCCAAAATTCAAATTTCATAAATAAATCATTAGCATAATGATGAATCATACAAACCAAGTTTTCCGAAATTTCGATTTTTCAAAAGATCAAGATAAGTATACAATACAAAATAAATTTTAAGCAAGTAAAGACATTTTTCATTTTTAGATCATCTCCCATGAGTTCACCATCAGACGTCGTTCCCTATGTCCATATGGCCATCAGAGATAAAGGATTGCAGTTGGACACGAGTGCAGTTGTTCTTCCTGGATCCTTATTAGATCTCCTCATTTATTTGGACAAAGAGTCAGCAGGTGAATTTATATTTACTAACAAATAGTCTTGTAAATAAAATATAAAGTTGGAACTATTAAACAAATTCCTCTATTAAGAAGAGCAATATAACATGTAAAGAAACTAAGGCACTCACATTTACTTAATAAAATATATCAATAATATGTAATAAATTTCTTAATGAAATTGAACTACATTGATCTTTAATAAAGATTTATTTCCAATTGCAAAGTTTTTTAATTGTTTAATTTTTATAAGTATTGTGTATAATTTTTTGTTTGATTACTTGTTTGATTAATTGTAATAATAGTGTCTTGTTTTACGGATGTTTGGTTTTCAAATCAGAGCAGGACAAAAAGCTTTTTCACAAATATTGCAAACTTTTTTTCTTAACTCACTATATAATTTATTTTTATCTAAAACTATGTGTTACCTATGCTTCCGATGATAAATCCAATAAGAACTAATACCTAAAGGAAATTTCTTTATAAAAACTCTGATCTCATACATTTAAAAATTTCATATTAAAATAAATATTTTTCGAAAAATTTGAGTGATACTAATTATAAAATAGTTGTTGGTACAAATCTTTTATAACATTTCCACTTGTGCAAGTACTATATAATCTGAATTTCCTTTGAATTATTAAACAACATTTTCCGAATAAACATTACTGTCAAAACAGGACATCGTGTCATTCGTCATTATTTGTAACTCCATTTGCCTTAAATCTAATCATTAAGCCTACCAGCGGCGAGTAATTAATTCAACATCTACAAACTGATCTTTTCGCTAATATAATACCAACTACTTCCAGAATATTCCTTGTCTCAGTATTAACCGGAGGAACAGTAGCAGGACTCATAATTACTATCATACTCCACCAATCCGATTCTGTGTTGTTCCATGATGGATTATGGCGGGAAAGAGTCACAGTCGAACAAAGAGAATTCGAAATGTTGTGTCGTGCCGATGTAGTGGGCGTGTTCCAATGACGGTGAGAAATTGCGTTACACTCCTGTCTGCCGAAGATATTCGGAAGCAGAAACGAAAATGAGCAAGATGCCTCGTTATAGTTTGGCCTGAAACTTTGTTATGGTTACAGTACATGTGGTAATATGTTGGGGAAAGTTGTTAGCCTTAGGCCGAAGAATAATATTTATGTTCGGGAATATTTTAAATGGGGAACAGAGCCATAGAGAATCTTTAGTTACAACCTTAATGGAAACGATTTTGTTTGTTTCTTAGCGTCATCTAAATGATGATTTGGGATTGAAAAGCATTATTATTATGAGTTTTTATCTATTTTTAGCATTTAAAGCACTACTGCCCCGATTTTTCAATTTAAACAAAGGTTAATTGCTTTTTGAAGAGCAATTAAAATCATGCTAGCAACTATGAAGCTGAATTAAAATTATAATGAATTTTTTTTATATAATGATTTTTTTTATGTTTGTTTTTAACTCTCATGAAAGACATGTTGATATTAATAACTGGAATTCAAAATCTGTAAATTCAAAAGTGAGCTGCATTGGGATTAGTATATTTTAAACTGTTATACCTATAATTTCAATACATATTTAAAACATAATAATTTATTTTTTTAAAGTCCACAAAAATTTTCATTGGAAATCTTCATCTACAAATTTTCAAATTACTTACTTTCACGACGCATTTCCTATGTATCGATGTCTTATAACTGGTCAGCTAGATATTAATACAGTTGATGAAACACTATATGATAAAATGTTAAAAAAAAATTTATTATTATTTCATTAGATAAATATAGTGTTTTTTTTTTAAATTGAAGCATTATGTTCTTATTCAAAATCATATAACATTTAGCAACAAAAATGAAAATTAAATAATTATTTAATTACTTGAAAAATAACTTTAATAGGCTCTGCTTTTCAGACTCATTTTTTGTAGATTCTCATTCATGTTCGATTCGGGCAGAATAGTTCAGATTCCATAAGTAGGAACGGGTTTTTTCTTTTTTGCGTTCACTAAAAATTAAATGAATCCGAGAGATAATTAATTAAAAAATAACTTTCATAAGTAATACTTTTCAGACTAATTTTTTTTGTAGATTTTCCTTTTTATTTAATTCGGGCATTATTTATACAGCTTGTATAACTTTTGCAGCATGTTTGAGGAATAGTATTGCAAGTGGAAAATAAATTAAAAGGATTTAAATTTTCCATAAGATTGAGATAATTTATGGAATTTAATTTTCGTATACAAGATTTACATTGAAATTATAAATCGATGGAGACCATTTGACAATTGGTTTTAATGAATGAAACACTTCATATCATCACCTACAAAATATATACAAAGAAACGAGAAATTCAACTTATGCCTAGAAACTTCCTATTGAAAATACTTGGAGAATATTGTGAACCACAGTTCTAGAATAATTAAATAAAATAAAACTCTACAGAAGCACACATTAAGAAGTAAATGCCCCATAGCTTTCTTTTTTACCATCATATTCCCGTGCTCCAAGTCAATTCAAAACATTCTTACTACAATACTGTACAGGAAATACATTCCAGGCCATTTCCCAAAGACTCTCAAGTGTCACGTCCTGAGAACATCACCGTAAAACAATGACTTTATCACAGACAAAGTGATACGAGTAAGCCAAGTAAAAATGATAGTACCAGTTAAAAAGATGTGGTACTAACAACATACGTAAGCTTTCTTGACGCTCATTAACACAAGATCTGTCTCTAAAGAGTGGCAAGTAATAGAAAGGAAATCTCGCTTTTGAACAATGAAAAGATGTCTTTCTATTCGTTCCTGGTGAGAGTTTTATCCTTTAGTTCGAGACAAAGCGTCATTTGTTTAAGTATTTGTGTCTAAATAGAAAAGTTGAAAGATTGGATTGAAATCATATAGCTGTGAGATTACAACTATTTCGAAACCTGATTTAACGGCTTAAATTCTACTGCCAACTGTGCTCTTATTTAAGCTTATAATTTGGGAATTTGATTAAGTTCAATGGTTTAAGAGGAGTATTCATTTTTATGACATGAGTATGGTATAAGTTGATTGATTTTGTTGTTTATTTATACAAGTATCAAAACTAAAATGTTATTTTTTTTCAATACCAAACTGATAGTAAAGACAGAAAAATAAAAACAAAATCTTAAAAACCAATTTTTTTTTTATTTACACACAAAATTATTTGTTATCTGCCATAGTTGAATGTATCGTAATAATTTATTCATAAAAGTATCTACTCGTGAAACACAGAAGTATATTTAAATAAAGTTATCTAAGAAAGAAAGAACTTAAAGCAAGATAAAAGTAAAAAATAATTTAGTATGAATTGATACGCACCGCAATATTTATATATAAAGATCCCCAAAATTTAATATTAAAAGTTAAGGCTTTTAAAAGCATTTTAAATTAAAAAATTGTATTGTCTCACTAAAAATATCATAAAGGATTAGTGATTAGTCTAAGTCATTCTCTATAAGAAAGTCAGTTATTAGGTTACTTTTCAAAAATTATTATCATTTGAAAATCTAGAAAATATGTTTGCTTATATGACAATAAACATGCATATAAAATCTAATTTTAAGTTTTAAAGAGGTAAACGCAAATTTCGATGGAATCATAATATATTCAAGATGTCTCATAAGTAGCACAACTTCATTAAAAAAAAAATTTTGGTACTTCAAACTCACGTCACGTTTATGTATTGTAATATTTAAACATTCCAAGGAAAAAGCCCACATCAGTACACTTTTTCATCAAACTTAACATTGCTGTACAGGGATGTAATTGTTTTACACATGGATTCTTCATTTGGAATCATTAGCTGTTGAAATGCGGAATAAGTTATTAAAAACGTATTTCAATGTATCATTAAAAGAGTTCAAACGCAGAGTAGATAGTTTTTTCAATCAGTGGAATGAAAGTTTTAGATTTCTTACTAATTTGCATGAACCATGAATAAAATATAATTACTTCTAGTCAGCGTTCTGAAATATACTTGAGAGAAATTATTGTTATGCATAAAAGAAATCCTAATTTGCTCAATTTTAATTGTGTTTCATTCGGAATTCTCTGAAACTAAAGAAATACAAAACTAATGGTTCTAAAATTTTGCTACTTTTATATTATATGCACTATTAAACTTTACAAAAGAGTTGCATATTTAAAAATGAAATATAAATTATAAAATTCTTCATTTAATGCATATGAAACTTTAGTGTTCTTAATTTTTAATTCAGGAAAACAAATCATTTTGAAGTTTTATCATGCTCAACAGTAAGACATCTTTATATTTTGTCATTTCATTCTAAAAATGAAATAATTTGTTTCGATGTATTTTTAAGCTGATTAATTTTATTAAATAAATAATGTAGTATCTTCAAAAGTTATCTCGATAATAACTGCTTGCAATTACAAATGTTTTAAATATTAAAGGAAATGTATAATATTATAGTATATGTATTGCAACAAATGCTCTTAAAATCAATTATAACTACTATATAAATTTTAAATTTTAGAAAACATACATTACACGTAATTTGAATTTTGTTTAATAAATATAATTATACATCAAGAACACATGTATTAAAAAAAAAGGCTTAAGACTCATTTTAGTCTATTTTAATATCAAATGAGGTCAGATGAAGTAGAATATAAAGGAATTGAGCTGTTTTTAACCCACTGGAGGTCATGCACGCATATATGCGTCATTTTATCTCCAGTTTTGTTTGCAATACACATCATTTTTAAATTTATAAATAAAATTTAAATTTAAATATTTTTATTAAAAGGATAGTTTATAGCCTATCAAAAATTAAATAAATAAAAAATAATGTATAAAAATTATATACTTGATTTAGAAATAGATTGCATGGAAAAAACTCTAGATCTTCGCCCATACCCTGTACCGTCAGAGGTTTTTATGTTCTCAAAGGTCATTTTCCTTTTTTATTATTAATATATGTTTCCACTGGGTTCTTTCTCTTTATTTTAAGTGTATTTGCAATTTAAATATTTCAAGTAGTAATATCTCATTGAATTAGTGTTAACTTTTTTAAATTTTATTTACTATACCGTGTAATAAAAGGATTAATAACATAAAAAAATGTAAAATATTAATTAAAAACTCATTTGCATGGTTAAGTTTTCACACTTCTAATTATTTAATAAAATTAAAGGTTCAGTTACTACTGCAACCATTAAATTGCTGTTTCTCAAAAAATTCCCTATTTGATTTCGTAGGAAAATATTTCTAGGACAATGTAAAAATATTATCTTCCAGACTTTGTTAAAAGTTTGTTTAATTAACGTTTTTAGAACTTACTATCTGTACAACAAATTTATATTAAGTTTTATATTTAGCTTGCCGATGGGTTGATCCAAAAACAATAAAAGTCACTTTGCAGTTATTATTGAGATTTAAGACATCTTTATCTTCATTTTCTTATAATTTGAATTTTTATTAGCTTAATTTGTTTCCATATTTAAACTCTAGACTATCCTCCTTTATTAAAAATATTTGAATAATATTTATTCAGAAGTCATACATGTCTTTACTTAGTGCTTTCGTGGAAGCCTCGACTGAGATTTTTTTAACATTTCAAAGAGTAGCCTGTGAAAATGGCTAATCCTAAATACTTAAATAATTTTACCTAATTCTCCCTTCTTATATTAGCTTCATAAAGTTAACTGCCCCCTCTTTAAATTTTCTAGTAGAATGTTTCAAATTTTACTAAGCATAAACTACCTATTTTAATCCCACTTTATCTTAAACAAAGTAACATTAATATATCAGCAGTACAAACTATCCACTATCATGATTATTATTACTATTTCACTGCCATAAAGCAGCAACCTTTCAACTTTTTGAACAGCAAACAAGATATTTACTGGCTTTTGGAAGCATTATGGAGCATTTAAAAATAGAATTAAGCTGATTAATGACTATAACGACAAGTTTTCAAAAAAAAAAATTTTGTTATTATTGGAGTATGTTGATAGAAGTTAATTAAAACACATGACAAGTTTTCATCAGTGACAAATGAATGTTAAAATTGTTATGTGCTGCCAAAAAACACTCATCTCAGAACCCTAATTATAGTTGGCAACGCTGCAGGAAGGTTAGGGGAAAACTGTGGTTTGGAGAGAAGGAAGGGAAGTGAGAGTGGTGACAACTTGTCCAATGGCGAGTCTGAAAGAATTGTCGAATTTCAATGACCATATCTAAAAAGTTAACAACCTGCAATTCAAAACTGTTACGTATATAACAAAAAAATAATTTGCATTTGGAGAAACTTTGAACTTTTTCACCCAAGTTGATATAAAGTGGATGGAATAGAATAGATAGTTAAGAATTCGAAATGTTGTTGATATATATTCAGAAATTAGCTCTAAAAAATATGTTTTTAGTGAAAATTCCCAGTAATACTCAATTTCATTAACTAAAACTCTTAAACATAATAATTGAAAGCCGAAATTTCAGCAAAGAAAATAGGTATTTTAATACGAATATATATTAAAATATTTTTAAGTACGCTTTTGAAAAGCATTACAAGTCAATGTAATATGTCTTTCAATTCATGAATAAATAACACGTCTTGCCTAATGATTCCAAATGACATGATTCACACTTTCAAATTTCTACCATTTTAATCCATTTTCATTTTATTAAGTTTTCTGTATGTTTCAAAAACAAAATTGAAAGTATCGTTTTCTATAACTAGAAACACATACTTCTGAGTTTCTTGAAAATTATTAAAAAAAAAAAAAAAAACTTTAATCCAGAAAGATTAAAATATTCACAGAGCATATTAAATTCTTGTGTCATTATTTTAAGTTTTGAAATTAAATTATATAATCTTAAAATTTTTTCCAAAATATGAAAAATTGAGCGTATTTAGTTAATTAAAATCACTATTCGTCAAAACCATCGTTATACTTGTATATTTGTATTTACTTAGGATTGTTATTTTAGTTGACTCAGAACAAAACGACACTGAATACGAAAGAGAAATCACCAAAACAGAGATTTTCTTAACTCTTTCTTTTCATCTGTGAGATTGTGTTTTCTTCTCTTTTCAGCTCACTATGATGTCTCCCTACGGTATTTGACTCTTTCGGATGCCACTCGGAGTCAAGAAGAAGTCGTCGTTATGAACGGGTAAAGATACAAAATGTCATTACTTTGGAAGAGTGTTAAAAAAGAAATAAAAAAGTCACACTAAAAAGAACACAAAGATAAAGTGTGGGACAGAAGTCAGAAAAAACATAAGAAGTTTATAAAGAGGAAAAAGTTTCGTGTGAATCATAGTTTTAACACATTAACCGAATCAAAAAGAAATGTTAAAAATGATCCACTTAAGAATAGTCACCCAGTAATCATCAAAAGTTATTAATTCAGTATTAATATTTAATTACTAGTATTATATTTGATATTCATTGCATTGATTGTATATTAAATGTTAGTATTAACAAAATATTAAACGTCAAAGTAAATATTTTTAAAGCAGCACATTTATCAAGGATACTACTATATTATTTATTGTGTTAAAGTATTAAACGAATGATAATAAGGCAATAAATTGCAATTAATCGTAATCTATCCAATTACGTATTAAAAATACCACAATCCATTTTTTGTTGAAGTATTGATTTTAAGATGAAAAATTAATTTAATAAATAGCCATTTTTTACTTTATTATATTTTTTTCATCCTATTTAGAAGCATTCTTAATAGGGTGATGCATTTCATTTATAAATTATTTTTTCAAAAAAATTTATTAATACGCAAAGCTAGAACATAAAAAGCTGCAATTTGAAAGTTTTGACGGTGTCATTGATCCAAAAAGTTATGCTTATTTAATAAACTATATTCGAAAAGAATGATTTTTCTTTATTTTCTAAATTTACTTGCAGAATAAATTAGATTTTGCAAGTAAACATTTATTTTTTACAGGAATAAATTAATGATTTGATAGTATGTTCATATAATATTTATAAATAATAAGATAGATTTCCATAAAATAAATGTCTCCTGTTCCAACAGTTAATATTAAATTCATTTCAAAGAGGGTCAAACATTCAAATTAAACCTTTCACAAACTATTCATTAGTATATAAACATAATAAAACAAGCATTGTATCAGGTCAAAAGTCGATTATGAAACCTTCTCTAAAATGCTAAACAATACTATTGACTTAAAATTAGAAGTCAGAGCCTGATTTTAAACAGGGCAATTGGGTCACGTGCTCAATACCGGTGCCCAAATAATTCAGGTTCTCAAACCGAGGGCTTTGGAAATTTAATTTTTTTTTTTTTTTTTTTTTTCTGTAAAGGAGAAAAAAGCTGTAATTTATTTCTGCGAGCATATTTGAATGCATTTAAACATTTGTATGACCTTAAGTATGTATATAGGATTGTAGCGAGGTACACCCATTTAATTCAATTGTATATAATAATTTTTACAGTTTAGCAACTTTTAAAATTTTATGCGTGTTCGTAAGAATATCAATTTTACTATAATAAATGTCATTTCCTGTGTAATTCATTTGAGGCAATTTTTTGCTCATTTAAATAATTATTCAATCTTTATTTATTACAATAGGTATATAAGACCTCTTTTATTGGTATAATGTTCTTACGGAAGTCGTTTATCACGAGAAAAACCGCCCCCCCCCCCCTTTAGAGTTTGTGACCTAGTTCCCTGCATTTGTAAGTCGGGCTCTGATAAAAGCTTAACACGATACTATGTGACCAACCATATCACGTATTTAATGAAATATCTTTCTCTCATTGATATTCAAATATCCTTTTCAATTATGTTAATTTGTAGCAAGTATAGCTGATTTAATTATAACTTGTGAATTTGTGAGTTCATCCCAAGATCTTTATTGTAGTTTTGCCTTTAAAATTAACATATACCTTGTCGAAGTCAGAAAATTTTCTGAAGAATAATTGTTGCAAGTATATCCAGCTCAAAATGTACACTTTAGTTTCACAGACAAAAGTTCGTATCCAACGGTAAACTAATAAACAACTACAATGTTTAACATTAGGTGGCTTTTGCTATGGCTTTGAATTAACAAGTGTCATAAAATTCACTGCAAACTTTCTTGTCACGAAATAATGCCTCTGGGGTTATGAAATAATCAATCTTCAAGAATGAAATCGTTGAAATGTGTTTTACCTGTTTTAAACGATATCACTAATGAGCACGTCTCATTTTAGAAGTAGCACAAATATGCATCTATATTTTCGTATAGTAACGCTTTCGTACAGCTCTTTTAAAATGAAATAAAACATAACTTCAAAAATAAATTCTGTAAAAAAAATACGGAACAACAAATTAAGTCTATTCATAATTCATATAATACGCACGATTTAATCACTTAATCTAATTTATGATACTAACATAAAATTATACATAAAAATCATTGAAAAAGGCTCAAATGCTGGCATTGTAGATATAAAGTACGTTTCATTACTTTGGCATGCGTGTTATTACGTGATGTTTGTAATATTTGCAGCTTATGTTGGAGACTGTTGAACCTGCAAATGAAATTTATATTTTTATTTTTATCATACCATTTAAAAGAAAATCAATTAAACTGTTCATTTAATTCTTTTGAAAACTCACTATAAAACGATTATATTTTATTTTGAAATTTTAGTTATAATGAAAAAAAAAATAATATTATGCCCCAAAACTTAATTCTTAAGGACCGCACCATTCAGACTATGGAAACATAATGATAATGACATGTCTTAAATAATGGATTTCAAAGAGATAGTACAAGAAATGTCCAATTAAACATAATGTTAAAGTATAAAAAAATGTACTTTAAGGAGAGTTGGAGTTTAAGAATCTACTTATCTTTCTCATGTTAAGAAACGTTTTATTTAAGAAACTTTTCTCTTTTTCTTTACATACTTATCAACTAGAAAAGAAAAAAAAGTCCTAAACTTGAAAAACGTGCAGCATTTTAAAGTATTTTGTATTATTCTTTTAAAATTTTAAATGATGTTAAAAAATTGTAATTTTTTTTTGTGACAATAAAATTGTATGAAATTTTTTAAAAATTGTAAACTCAGATCATGTAATATATTACTAAGAATATATGCTATTTATTTTAGACATTTATCTTTAATAATTTTTTAATTAATGTTCCAATAACTAAATTTGCTATTTTGAGATTTTCGTCATTAAGTTTGAAAAATAAAAGTATTAATTAAATTGGAACTTTTTTTTAATAATGTAAAAAAAATACTTCTAATTTAGCAAGATTAAACTTTTTTCACTGTTGAATTACAAAATGCATGAGGGTTTTTTAGAATAATAATCCCAAAATTATATTTTTGACGTTATTAAACTCCGACCCTCTTAATATATTTATTAAAACTACATAAAAGGAATGAACTATAATTAGAATTAAAAAAAAAATTCTGAATTTTAATTTTGAATTTTATATTTAAATAATAAAATTTAAAATTTAATAATGATGTATAATTAAAATTACTAAAAAATATTAAATTATCAAGTAAATCATTTATATTCCAAATAAAAAAATTGGTTTTCAATTTAGAAAACAAGTTGAAAACAATATCATTAATAACATAATCATATTGCAGTTTTCGAAGAAAAATAAGAAATCAAAGTTTCAATTAATTTTGAATGAAGTGTCTTCAAAAATAATTCAAATCAAAAGTAAAACAAAGAAAACTAATATAAAACTAACTACCTCGTATAATTACAAATAGTTTTAAGCAAAATGTTTTGTTGAACAGGTGCTCCGTGGATCCTTTTGTCCTAGAAGTGTTTCCTCCAGAAAACGGAGTACTGAGATCCCAGTTCCGTGCCTTCAAGTTCCAGAGCTCAGATTTTGTCATATTTCTGGCAACCGTCTCGGTCTGCCTGCAACAATGTGTAGAGGTAAGACACTCCATATGTATTATTGAGGTAGATTGAATTTATTGGGGTAGATTGAATTTATTTGGGTAGAAGTGTTTGACATTCCTTTTCTAAAAATGTCTTTGCATTGTCATATTTTAAGGATGTAGGAAATAGCACGAGCAAAATACCCCTGAAGTTACTTTTTTGTGTAAAGCAACTTATAAATGAACTGTTTTAAGTTAATGTACAATGTAAAACTGTTCGAGTAAATTGTTTTCTACTGTTCGTGACAGGTGTTAAAATTAAAAATCAAAATTCAATTATACCTCAATTATTTACTAGACTATGGTCATGGTAATATGCTTATACAAAAGCAATGTATATTTCGGTTTGAATGTTGGGATTCAAAACTATAAATTGGTGAGTTTTGTCTCCATTAAAGTTGTTCCCAATTTATCTAGATTCGTGTTGCAAAGTGACTCCAAAAGTATTGTCAAACACACTAAATTGTTCAAGGATTTTATATTTGAATAAAAAAAATAAAATGTCATCTACACATTATTCCAATCCAATTAACAAATTATTATTATAGCCTTATAAATTAACCACCTTTAATTAATTTTCTATAAAATTTGACAGAATACTTCCCACATAAATTAAACTGCATTTCTTTACTTAAGGCATGTGTTACTGAGTTGAATACACACTGGAGTGTTTAACCATTTATATAAAAAAATGTGAAATTGAAACTATGCTTGCTAAACTTTGTAGCCAAATTAATTTAAAGCCATATTTCCCCACTGTTTGATAAATATCAATTTAAACAAATAAATAAAATACTCTCAAAGCGTAAACAGTTAAACAATACGTAAAATTGCTTTCTCAAGGTAATTAGAAGATATAAATGGTATACAATTAAGTTACGTAAAATTAAGGATTACTATAAAGCCACTAGAATCTAATTCTAAGTTCATTATTTCACTTAAAAGGCTTCTGTAACATGCTTACATAAGTATACGAGATTGAATATTTTAACTGAAGTATATATATATATATATTGAAAAAGGATTGAAGCCACTTTAGTTAAATTATATTTTACTTAATTATAATGAAAGTTTGTCTAAGTTTTCAAAAGCATTTTATGAAGAGACCATCATTTTGATCAATTTACAAATTTCTCATTCGGAATTATTGGCCAGAGACTTCATCCGAAAATCTTGAAGAGTAATTTTTTTTTCTTATTTACCTTTTCTCTTCTTTATAACTTAGTGCATTAACGGACAAATTTTTACCAGACAACATTTTAAGGTGTTCCAAAATATACCTACCAAGATCAAACGTCATTTTCTCGGATAATGCTAAAAGTCGTAGGGAGAGATATTATTAGGAATATGTTCATGACATTACGGCTTGTTCTTGAATATTTCTGTCTCTATGTGTGTGAACAATTTTTGGGAAAAATTCACTACACCTGAATACACAAAGCACTATGAATGTGATATAGACCGACGCCCTTATTTCTCAGAGATGGATTCCCCACACTCCCTCCCGCCCGATAAGTTGAATTCTTTTTTATGGAGTTACTTGTCGGATGTGGTTTATATTCAAAATCCTACGATTTTGTCTGACTTGAAAATGAAGTGAACTTCCCAACAGACGAAGAATTATTAAAGTGGATGAAAAACACATTACAAATATGCTTATATAAATGGCTTGTCATGTTCATTGTAATCTCCCTATAACAACCTTGTCTATTCATCTATGAATGTGTTGAATAAAATATTATTACCGATTGGTTTGTTTTGGAACACCCTATATGCTTAAAAATCCACTAAATTTGTTCATCTTGTACAAAAATTGTGTTTACATTTTTATAACGTATTTTTTTTTTAATGTCAAATGATCCTTTGTTAGAAATATCTATTTAAAAATGTTCTTATTGCATAAAGTTGCATAAAATTCCAGTATCTAAAACACTGTTTTCTTTTAAACCCCCAGAACATTAACAGAATTCAATGCCAAGTACGGTTCATAATACTTGGCATCGTTAATGTAGATTGCGACATATTTTATCTTCGTATATCTTACAATTCCGTACATTGTTTCAAAATTCTCTAAAAGAACAACTATTTCCACACTCAAGCTCTACTCAATAAAGCAGATAAAAGCTTCCCATTTAACGATTCACTATTCCTCGAAGCTTGCATATCATCACCCTCTAAATTGTTGCGGTTAAAATTTTCAATGCCCAGTATTTTTCCTACATATACCTTCCAGATAAACTCACAAGAACACTATTCCCTCACAGAAAACTCTGCTTCTCCTGGAATGCATTTTAATACAACAATCTCGTCTGCTCTCTCCTGTCCCTTCTCCAAGAGCAAACTCAAATCAACTGACAGATATATCCCTTCAAGTTTTCATCTCCCCTCTCTCCCAACGAATTCCTTCCCAACAATCCCAATGTCTCCAACATGTATTACCGTCGGGACCAACTGACGTTATAATTGAAGAGGAATTGAGTACACGACAGGGGAAAAGAAGAGGCGTTGCAGCTGTGATTATTGAAATGTCCTTCACCTTTGAGATCCTCCTGTACTCCCCACCTCCGGAGGTGGAAAGGAAGGGCTACCATTAAATTCACATTATCGTCAACACCAAAATCGGATGGTATCTTACGTCGATAGGGACTGATGGAGATATTCGTCATAACTTTCCTAGATCTGGAAGTTTGCCTGATATCTAATCTAGTGGTTGTTAAATTCCAATTAGTTTTGTATGAATATTTCATTAACCTCTTTTCCCCAAGTATTAATTTGCCAGACACATTAGTTTATTTCAAATGTGAATAAATATGAGTGGCTATGCTAGTTCGGCTGAAGTTAACTTTACAAATAATTAATACGTATAGGCACAGTGTCGATTCGATGTTGATCTGTAAAAACTATTCAAATACGAATTTAAACTGAACTTTATATTACAATTACGAGTAATATCATATAAATGCCTGTTTGCATATCAAGAAATTCTGTTATCTCAAGAAGCTTACATGATTATTTTAATAGCTATTTTTTTAATCTATTGTGTAATTCACGTACTTCACAACATGTTCGCTGGTAAGTTATATCTATGATTTAAAATAGTTAGTAATCAGTTACCTAATGGTTAGTAAATACGAATCCCAGCATATTAATTTCATTCTTGGTATCCTACTTTTCATAATCTTTCGCACTACGAATGGAATTATTTTCTGTCATGTATTTATTTTACAAAATTTTTAAAAGAAATTAACCAAAATATTCTTAAAAATAATTTTATAATATATATATATATATATATATATATATATATATATATATATATATATATATATATATATATATATATATATATATATATATATATATATATATATATATATATATATATATATATATATATATATATATATATATATATATATATATATATATATATATATATATATATATATATATTAAAATAATATTTAAATGCTAATAGCAAGTTTAAAAAATTTTACCCTTGATATCATTATTGGTTAGAAAGTTGAACTGAGAATTGAAGTTGGCTAATTATATCTCTTTGTAAGGCTTCTCAAATGAATATTTCCGAAAAGCTTTGCTCAAGCAAATTCATAATCTCTCTATCATTTACTTCGAATTTTAAAGCAATTATCTTTTCTAAATAAAAAATAATTATTAAAATATAATTAAACGCCTAATACATACGTTCTTACTTAGAACTCATACATAACTTCTTTTAACCATTAGGAAAGTTTAATTAAGTTTTTAAAAGGGAAACTCTGAAGCAATTGCTATTGTACTCAATTTCCATGAATTTGATTAAAATGTAACATTTTAGAATAACTAAATACGTGAAATGTTGTCTGCTTAGATAGAATTGCATAATCATTATATTTGCATTACGAACTATGGAACAATACTTCTTAATTTATTTCAAAATGTCTGATTTAAATATGCATTTTTACAATTATAGGTATAGGCATTACTGTAACTTAATCACCATATTTATTTCATTAATATAAGTAATCAGATACCGATACAATCTTTATGAAAATTCATTAAATTGCAATAGCATTCCTCAATTTTTGAATAAATAAATTTATTGTAATTTAGAGATAAATATCATGCTGCTCGTTATACAGGTTTGATTTTGATCATATATTTTAAATAATTATTATCATTAATTGATTAAAAACAGTGCTCAAATAAAAAGTAAATTGTGGTCTAACAAACAGAAAAAATTTATCAGGTGAAAATTTTGAGACCAATGAGTTATTGAGAAAAAATTGTCTAAATCTTTTGACCTGTGTCAGGAAAAACAAACTATGTCATTTTGATAGTTTTTCACTGTTTCACCAACATAAATTTTATCAAATAAAATAGTAATATTTTTCTATAGTAAATATTGTTTGATTAATGTCTATGTTGTTGTTAATAATGTTAGACAGATGTGTATGCTGTTGTTAATAATGTTAAACTACTACATACTTGTTTCCTGCAAGTCCGAAATATTGTGAAAGCAGTTTACCTTACTCACCCCAGCGAAACAGAATAAACCTTTGTGGGTTAACTTTAGGTATGCATCTCTTACCTCATTATTCAAATGAATTTTAATAAGCATACATGTACTAAAACAAAAGTTATTTTTGAATAGCTTATATGTAGAAACAATTCTCTGTTACATCAGAACTTTAACGTAAACACCAAAAATAATTGCATTTGTCTTTTTCTTCTACTTCTGTTGTTTCCAACGATTACCCTCTTTGCATATCAACCATCCTTCATTTGCCTGCGATCATAAGTAACCATATTCAAGCATTTGGTATCTTTACACCCTTGAATTCTTGATTCTTAAGTGGTCCTTTTAGTTTGCTTTTTGTTGCATTTTTCCCTTTATTTTCATAACTATTGTTTATACCATAATTTGATTTTCTTTTCATTTCTGTGTTCCTGTAAGAGCAATTTGTTCTTTTTCATAGCCTTCGAAGACAATAAATTGTGTTAGCTTTTTATGATACTATCGATCAATACTGATTGAAGCAATACCAATAAAAATCATTTCAACATTTCACTAAAACAAATCATGTCTTAATTGTCGTGAAAATTGGAAACCATATAACTTTATATATCATGGTATGTTTTTTAAAATTGTAAATAATCTTACAGTAAATCAAATATTCTAATACATCTCTGTTTCATTGGATTTTAAATTTTTTTATTTACAGTTTTCGCTAAATAAACTTTAATTCGCACACTGAAAAATAGTATGAGCATAGGCATAGGGGGAGGGGTATGTAAATAAAAGACCCAAGTTCCATGTTTTTCCCTAACATATCGTACTTTATTCTTCCATATGTGCCATCAAGAAAAGATATTCATAAAGCCATCTTATCTTTGTTTGTAAAGGATCTTGTTTTGGAACAAGTTATGCGTTACTGGTTCCATATTATGATTCAGTGTTGAAAATTTATTAACAATTTATGCTATACTTCCATCACTAAAACACAAAATACTGTGAGGAATAAAACTCATGTCAACATTCAATAAAATGTTTACAATATTAATTCCTTTTTAAAACCAGTGTTTTATTGATCCTGTGCACCTGGTGCACCAGTGTTGCCTGGATATCCCACTATTCTCCCACTTTCTTAAGATTTTCTAATATATTTATTATTCAGAAATCAGAACATTTTATTAAACACTTACGTTCATTAAACACTTACATTAAGAAGTTACAGAAAACAACTTTTAGTTTTTGTGAATTCATTTTTTTTAAGACATAAAATCCAAAAACACATAAAAGTGGTTTTGCATTTCTTTCATAAAGGTTTATTTCATAAAATATATTTCTTTACCAATTGATTTATAATCAAATGATTTATGCACATGTAGTTTGAATTTGAAATACTATGTGAATAATTAAATTTTGTCATATTTCTAGAAAGGATTATACTGGAACAGATGTACTTTACGATATGGCCCTCTATTGCAAAATTCTACTGAATAACCTGGTTTTAATAAAACACTGCTATCAATTATTCATTGTCAAATAAGGGATATGTTCTAGACAACTTTTCGGAATTTATTATCTATGTCAATTTAACGATATTTATCTTTTGAAAACTTTCGAACGTGGAATATTCCGTGCTGCCGTGCCTTTAACACATGTTGCGAATAAATGACCCATGATGCTTCCGACTGCAGTTCATTGAAGCTACCTTGAAAAATGATGCTTAATGAATTGTATAATATTCTTACATTCCCATTTATGTATAGAATATTTCATACCAAAATATGTACCATATATTGACAAATAATACCGCATAAAATCAATATTAATGATTATGAAAAGTTAGGTTTCCATGCAAGAGTATTGTCAAAATATCAATAACGATATTAGTGCAATCTTAACTTATGATACACTTAATTTTAACCGCATCCTCTTTATCTCAACTAGGGGTGTGGAACATCGCACAACTTTCAATTACACTATGATACTGACGTGGATCTGTGTTATATACCATTTTTATATTTTCATCTTCCAGTTAGAAAAAATTGCCAGATTGGTGATATTTTTTGCAATAATTCTTATATTATCTTTCCTTATAAGTGAAACAGAGGAGAGGAGAAAAAATGATCGTTGATGAGCCATGTTCAAACAAAGAAAACTCTTGTGTTGAAGGCATTCGTTTTTCAACTTCTTATGCCATTAAATCATTTTTAAGGGAATTTCGGAGGTGGGGATGCGTAGAACACTTTAAGAGACCACAGCGATTTTGATCAAAATCGTTAGAGTCGTTTTTTTGCATTCATTTAAAAAAATGATTTTTTTTCAATGGCAGCTACCTTATGTGCAAGCGCGATTTTGACGAAAAGCTTATTGGTAGGTCTTTGTGCTAACACCAACCCGCACACCAAATTTGAACATCGTAGATCAATTTCTTCAGGAGTTATGTAGACCATGTACACAGATACATACAGACAGACATTTTTTCTGGATCACTCTTTAGGGATCAGGATGTTCCAAAACGTGGAGAAATGCAAAAAAATCGAAATGTTTTTTTGACCGAATACTTTACTTTCATTTCCCTATGTATACCATATGGGTAATTGAAAGCAAAATATTAGACATGTTAATCAAAATTGCATTTCACATTTGTAAAATTTAACTCCTTTTGAAGGCAAAATATGCAAATATGTATATTACGTAATACAAGGTACTAACTGAAAAATCTTTCTAAACAAAGTGATGAAAGATTTTTGTTCTGAAATTTATAATAAAAGTTGTATGAAAACCCAGTAACAAATATCGTCATTAAAATATAAAAAGAAATAAACGTCGTTTCTCTATAATCAGATGTTTATTTTTACAAACTGATATGCGTAATAATATTTGAAGGTAAAATTAAAGAAAGCATTGTTATATTAGAATTGTTGTTGAGCTATCTATACATCCGCTTTGGCATTTTCCACAAAGGTGATGATTTATCAGACTAAACGGTCGTTTCGCCGCCAACCTTAAAAAGGCAGAAACAACAGTAAGTATTTATTCTCTGCACAACTTCCAGCGAAAAAGCCGAAATTGACTATTTTCTAGCGCACTTACGAAACTTCACATAATTATACAAAAAATACCATAGATTCGTCTCGGTGATATCTTTCAAAGAAAAACAAATTGAATACCTAGGATAAAAGACAATGAAGAAAAAAAGTAAGGAAATTTCCAAAACGAAATAAAAAAACTAGTTCTAGCCCGATTTTGATGCAAAAATTTAGACAAACGTCCAGCCCTAACTAAGCTTTAGATCTTCAAACAGATTGAATTATAGGATGGGGAATGTTTCAACTTAAAATCCTACGCTGGTTTGAACTTCATTAAATAATTCATTCTATTTTTAATGAATTTAAAATCACTTTATTTCATTTCATAATTTGGCGTCAGATAAAGGCGATCAGCTTGTAAATGAGGTTCAGATGAGATGAGGCATATATACCAAAAGTTGCCAAACAGGTTTGCTATCATTTCGAAGTTACTTTTTCCAACATGTTAGGCTTAAGTGAGAATGAGCGTAACTTTAAAGTTTAGGCAGAACAAATTGGACTATAACTATATGGCTTATAACAACTTTAAAATTGAAATAATTTAATTTTTGAAGAGACAGAATTAAAGAAAAATATTTGTTCTTCAAGTTGCATGGTGTTATTTGAACTGTATGACAATTGAGAGAGATTTCACTTTCAAAAACATTTTAATTTCGGGAAATCTCCATTGAAAAATGAAAACAATCACATTTTGTTGCAAGATACTATGGGCTGAATACAAAGTATAAATGTGGAGGCTATGTGAGTTGACGTCACAGTCAATTCATTACAGAGGACTAAATCAACCACGTATTGCGATTGGCTAATGGAATTTGCAAAAATGTCATTCGTTTTTAAAGATGTGTTGATTTTGTTTACTTTCAGTTGTAAAATGAAATCGTAGAATCAAATATCATACAAAACTGTAATTTTAAAGTGAATTTTAAAATTGTTGTTAAGAAAGTATTTAAAATTTTGTCAAATATCAATGGGTTATTATGTGAACCAAAATAATGTTTGGTATAATAAAAATAATTTATATTGCAATATTTAGACTTTAAAAAACTTGTAATATTTATTTGTAACAATTTATTAGAATAAATTTTCAGTGGGATGAACGCTCTGGGCTTGTATGTTAAAGGTGCCGGATTTGATTCCTGGGTTAGGTGTGGATGTTCGTTGTGATTCGGAATTCAAGTTAAGCTGTGGGTCCCGGACTGATTAGTCGTTATTTATGCACTAAAATAGGTCGTTGTGCGTACAAAGTAACCAATCGAGCTGAAACTTGGCAGATAGGCTCTTTGTCGATGGCAACTTATTTCTTTAAGTTTTGGGAGTTGAGTTGCCTTACACAAGTTTCTATTACTCGTTCGTGGTCGATTTTGATGGTTACTGCAGTCCGCATTCAACCAATTTGTCAATTTTCAAGTAGATTTTGGCATGTAAGATATCATTGAACTCAACTTTAAAAATTATGAATATTCATGGTACCAGGTGTACCATAGGTGGTACTACTTCTGGTTTATCAATTTTGAAGATAAATATGGCATGTTGGGTGTCGTTGGGCTTGTCTTGAAAAATTATGAATGTTTAAGGTACCAGGTATAGCATAGGTAGTACCACTTTCGGTTTATCATTTTCCAAGATAAGTATGGCATGTTGGACTTTTGTTTTGATGAATTATGATGTTTAAAGGACCAGGTATGCTATTGGTACCACTTCCGGTTTATCAATTTTAAAGATACTTATGGCATGTAAGGTATCGTCGAACTCAGTTTGAAGAATTATGAATATCCCTGGTACCAGGTGTACCATAGGTGATAAATAGAAAAACGATGAAACGGACAAATTCAAAAAAGAGAAGTCACCAGTGTTTAAAAAAATTATGACATCCCTAAAAAAAAAACACTTTTGAAAAGTAGAAGAACCACCAACCTCAAAAACACAAAAAACTTTCTTACAATAAAAAAATCATAAACATGATGAAAATTTTCAGCCACAAACCCAGTGATATAAAAAATGGCCAACCTCTGATTACAACTCTCGGGTGTGACTCGCTTAAGAATGTATGCTTACTTAGTTTATTTTTAAAATTTAAGTTCCGCTCTCATAAAAATTTACGCTGGTTGAGGTTGGCGCCCGTTTTAATTACTAACCCTTAAAGCCCCCCACACAATAAAAACTTTCCAAAATATATGTATCAACCAAACAAAAGCTTACCACAAACACTTCAGTTTCCTGCTTACAAAATTCTTAATAACGATTCAAATGCAAGCGTTTGAGCACAGTTTCTCTATGCTATTTTGAAAATTACAAGAACATGAAGATTTACATCACTTTGTATTTCCTACCCATCCAAATGAAATCGTAAACTCGAACAGCCATAAATTACTTTAAACGCAAGCATTGTTAATATTCCTATGACGGGCGCCAACCTCAAGCAGCGTAAATTTTTATGGGAGCGGAACTTAAATTTTAAAAATAAACTAAGTAAGCATACATTCTTAAGCGAGTCACAACCGAGAGTTGTAATCAGAGGTTGGCCATTTTTTATATCACTGTGTTTGTGGCTGAAAATTGTCATCATGTTTATGATTTTTTTATTGTAAGAAAGTTTTTTGTGTTTTTGAGGTTGGTGGTTCTTCTACTTTTCAAAAGTGTTTTTTTGGGGGTTGATTATTTACATAGCATATAAGTATTGATTGCTTGGTAAGTGTTCTGCTTTATATGGACTCTAAAAGTATGGAATAATATATTTTTGGAAACTAATCTTCGTTTCCTAATACCACTGTACCTTTTTCTTAAAGTATATGAAAATATATATTTTTTTACATAAATTATATTGTTTAGTATCTAAAACAGTCTGTCACTCACTCCAAGTTCACAGGAATCACTTAACTGACTGCGCTTCAATTACATTTCAAATATTCGATTTCCGTCTTATAATACCTAAGTAGAATCTAATTACAAGTGTATTAGATTAATTTTACAATTAGCTCACTATCTAGACTTCTATTGCTTATCTGAAATCTAAAACTGTAACACAAGAAATGAAGATTAGCTTATTGCTTTAAAAGATACGGTTGGTTTCCTTTTGTTTTCATGTTGCCTTATATTCTTATAGGAATCACTAATAGAATTTGAAATATTTTCAAACACATGACAAAAAAGATGCGAAAAACTAGTAAAATTTGTTTAAAATTAATGTATAATAATTTAACTTATATATATATATATATAAATACATGCGCTTTTATTAATATACAAAATATTTTATACTATATTAATGGATATTGATTTTTTGGCTTGACTTTTGTCTGTTTCAGCAAATTTCTTCACCAAACAAGGTATTTTTCAATATTGTAAATAGATTTTAACTTTAATATACAAGTATAAACAAGCTCATTAGCACATTGAATTACCTTTTATTTGTCATCATTAAATGTTTGTGATATCTTAGTTTTTTGAAAAATTATTTTCACACTGTATAATTACTAATTATACAATGTTAAGTCCGGTATTATCAACAGTCATGTTTTTCAGCGAAATCATTAATGGAAATGAAGCAACGAGACTTAATACACAACCAATGAGTAAATTTCAATTAATGATTCAACCCCAAAACAAAAGACTCAAAAGTTTTAAGGATGAAAATAAGTACGTGTACTTCCAAGAATTACGGATCTAGAAGTTCAATGAGGGAAATTTCGGAACGAGTTAGAACTCGAAGTTGGAGCAATCCAATAATAATCCCTGTGGTCTAATTAGGCACGTTCCTTTAGAGATTAAAGAGGGATATCACCAAGGGAGAAGAAAGGAGCTCTGGGAGGAGGTCTTATGTTTTTAATTAAAGTGGATGAGTTTCAGAAGTGTCACTAGGTCCCAGGAGATGAGGCAACTGTTGTAGCAAATAATCTGTGTTGGAATATGATCAGAGTGCAAGAGTTCTCAGTTTTCTATCAGTTAGGAAACAAACAAGGCTTTAAAATCATTTGATACAATGATATCAAGGGTGAAAGGGAATGGATTCAAATGTGAGTGTAAATCTAACGTTTGTGACAAAATAATCTTTTTCTTTTTAAGTTATTAATTTTTGTGGATTTATACGGCGATATTTATTTTATTTGTGGATGAATTAGAGATTACTATGCGGTGGATATGCGGAAATCCCATATTAACATAAAAGTGTGTCTTTCAGTCATTAATTTCATTTATCATCCACGTGTGATAAAATTTCTAAATATAAGCCCGTTTGAATATATGGGAATACCTCGTACATAAATTTCATTTAGGAATAAAATGTAAGGGAATTTGTTTTATTAGTGACATATAAACTGTAAAATAAAGAGCATTTGTACTTGCATATATTTAAGCTAATTTTGTCGTTTTCTCATATAAGTTGTTAAATATAAGTTGTTTCTCATATAAGTTTGTATTGATGTCTTCTTTAATTGCTCTGCAAATGTTTTAATTGTTATTGAATACAAAGCATTTTTAATATTTTGTTTCAAGAAATTCTGCAGTAAAAATAAAATACATTCAAAAACAAAATATGAAATTTTAGCTCACACCTAGTAATTAGTGTAAAAGTTACTTTACGGTCTATCTTGATTAAAAAAAAATTGTAATTCGTGTACAAAATATTTGTGCTGCAGCGATTAATTCTACCAAATATCTATTATTCTTACTAAAATCAATAAACAGGATAGATATAAAATACTGTGAAAAAAATAAATTTACGTTTGACTAAGTAAATCTTTCAAAGTAAATATAATTCATGAATATTTTTAGACTCTTATATGTATGTATTCATAAATATCCTTTCGTTTTAGTTGTTATATTTTGAAGTAAGGATATGCTTACAGGGTCAATTTTATTTATAACTCTGATACTTTTTTTCATAATATTGTGGGTTTATTAATTCCGAAAGAGAAATATTATGAAACATAAGTAAAAGAATATAAATTATTCAAGACTTATCTAATTTTTACTTCATAATTAATGCCTTTGAAAATAAATAAAACTGTCATTTCTTTGAAAAGTGACCAAACACTAAAGTCGTTACTGCAGTGAAACTTATTTTAAAACTGAAATTTCCATTGTGGAATAAATAAATGTTTAATAAGTTAACTAAAAATAAATCTTCTTAAAAAATATTCTGCATGATAAGCAATTTTAAATAAGCGCACAACAATTTTAACAAAGTCCCAGTATCCCTAACCACTTATTTTTTCATAAATTTAGTAACATAATTGATAATTTATTGGATATTTTTATCTTTCAAATTATATTATAGCAATCTTAAATTATCAGAAAATGTTGAGTATACATTCAAGCCCGAAACTCTTGAATTACTTGTTTTATAATCTTCTTTCTGAAAGAAATTTTCATATAAATAAAATATTTCTTTTTAACAATTTATTGTAATTTAAACTCAAGAGATTCGATTACCTGAAAGTGTGTTTCGTTTAAATTGATCACAAATTTCATCGTAAAATGCCATTCATTTTTAAAAAAAGGGGGGAAAAAACAGTTTCATTTTCCCACTTGAGATTTATTTCCTTTTTTTACGACGTGGCAAAAGAGAATTTCTGAAATGGCATTTCTACGACCAAATATCATTGCTTCTTCTTCCTCGGTAAGTGCTCAATATTTTTTGTTTATTATTACTAAGCAATCAAGTAGTAAAACGTTTGATGACTTTGAGGCTATCTGATATTTTCTCGAACTTGCAAGATGAGAATGTTTTAAAAGTCCAACTTTTCTGGAAATATCTAGACGTAAGTCATTTGCTGTTTTATGATATCTACAACGACCCTCTTCCATTCGATCAAGTAAAGTCGTAAATATATATTTTACATTAATACTTTTAAGCAAAATAATTGTAATCAAACTACATAGAGCTTCATTACATAATTGACTCACTACAGTGCAACTCTTCATTGAATAATAAATATCTCCATTTCAAGGATTATATAAAATTTTGCTTCTTTTCATACATAAAAAATTAGCTGTAATTTTTCTTCATAAAAATATTATTAATAATCGAAAGTTAGGATAACTTTTAATAATATTTATATAATATTTTTTGGAGGAATTATATACATTTCCTTTATAAAGTGTGAAGTGTTTGATTTGATGGTTATTTGATTCTGAAAAAATTCAAAGACTATAAAAATTGTATTTAATCCAAGGTTTTGTGTAATACATTTCAGTAATAATGTTTCATGTACATTTAAAAGTATATATTAAAAGTATTAATTAAAGTATGTACATTTAAAAGATAATAATTTAGTACATTCAAAGCTTCATTTATAATACAGGGCTGTATTGCATTGTAGGAATTTGATCAAGGCATTATGTATGATTTAAATAAATAGTATAAAAAATATAAGTAAAACATTTAAAAAGTATAATTTATAGTTTTTTTAATACAAAAAATTAACCTAAAAAATCTTTTAAGTACAATAGCATATATCTACTATTATACTGAAAAGTGAAATTTTATTATTTCTCTCGTTATAAATTATCACTTAGATTTAAAAACGTAGATTCAATAATCACTTAGATTAAATTAATAAACAATCTATACATTGTGTTATTTTATTTACTATCTATACCATTTTTTATGCAATAATTTTCTTAAATAGTGGAAAAAACAATTGCATTTTTTAAGAATTACTGTTCAAAGAATATAATTCAACCATGCTGAAAATAATTAAAACGGAATTTTTCTCTGATGCATTTACAAAAGCTCGAAGTAAAAGCAAAAAGGGGAAAAAATTCTAAAAAAAATCTAAACTTTATCCTTCCCTTCCTGCAATCAAAACAGGACATTATCCAACACAAAGAAGAATGAAATATTTTCTGAGATATGAGAATTGATGCTACTAAAACAGAAGTAAAAATGTTTCAAACCCATAAAAAAATCTTGAAATTACAGCTTGAAAAACATTATGGAATTCACTCCAGTCATTACGCTTTCACAACAAAACTCCATTCTTTGTTCAGATGATAATTTTATTTGTTTCTTTTTTACTGTATGTCAATGGTTTTTGTGCATTTCCGACCGGACAACAACCATTTTAAACAGCTGTGTTTTCTAACAAAGCGTATATATTCTTTGCATTTTTCCAGTTCATACTTTTTTGTTATTGGACCGGAAGAATTTTGGGAAAGGCAATAAGAGGAGGGTTTTTTGGCGAATTAAACTTACCGAATAACATAAATCAACTGAACGAACTTGAAGAGAAGATTATTTTTTTTTTTTTCAATTTAAATCCGATTTCTTGATTTTGATCTTATTTTGAGGAAATAAAAGAAACTTCTTTTTTTTTTTAATCAGTAGCAAAAGTTTGAATTAACGATAAGTAAACTAATATTGAAATTTTACGTTTTTCTTCCAAAAATATACTAAACAATTTTTTATACTAATATCTTTAAGAAAAATAAATCTGGATAAAACTAATTTAAAATATTAATTCAGTTTGTTACTGATTCTGAGACTTTGCTTGTTAAAAATTTCATTAAAAATTACTGTTTGTTATAAATCATATTATAATATTTCATTCATTCAAAAATCCTTACTTAACAATAAAAGTGTTATGTAATTAAATATTAGCCGATTCTCAGATAAAAAGTTTGCCATAAATACATTTTGGTTCATCATTACCTACTTTTTTACTTATTTTATCATTCAAAAGTAGTGTTCTAATAGTTTATTGTATAGTGTGACACTATATACGTATGGAATAATAATACAAAACCCTAAAAAATTTCTATACTAATTAATATTTATAGATCCTTATATTATTTAATTTTACTTGACAATTAATATAATGCCTTTAAACATAAATTTCTATAGTTATAAACGTGTTTATGATTAATGATACTGGCATACAATTCTATGATATACTTTAAATAATATATTTTAAGTAGTAAATCTCAGTATCAAAATTGAACTGATTCATAAAGTTAATAAAATATTATGGCATACAATGTTGCATATCATAGTGCGAAGGAGGAATTTGTATTTAGGAAACCTACTTTCTTTTTACTTTCATTAACGCGATCAAGAAATTCACACAATTTACGAAATTATCAAACATGTAGAGGTTTCCAAAATCCCCCTGATTCTTAAACTTGCGTAAAAGTTTGAATTAATGCAACATGAAGAACCGAGGTGACCCATCTGTTTTCGACATGCTCAAAACACATTAAACAGCATAAACGCGCGTTTAAACTAACAAAACTGAATTCAGTTTTCGCTCATTACTTTCTTTGTCCACGGAGGTTTTAAATTAAAACCAAACCTCTATCCCTGCAAATTCCCCTTTGGATTCAATTAAAAGACCATTTGTTCGCCTCACACTTCTAGTGGCAGACGAATAATTAATTTGACACGACCCTTTTCGGAAAGTGATTCGAAGTGAATTGAACACGGCGTTGAAATTGATTTAATAATATTGCCAGGCTGAACTGCGTCGATTTTTATTGGATCGTAAAATGGCGGAAGTAATATATTAAATCCGGAGGAATTTTTTTAATTAAAAAATTCTGCTCGAAATTCATTTTTCTTGTGCAGCAAAATTAAGGAGAGTGAAAAAAATAGAGTTTAAGATAAAATTGAAATATTTCTCTTCTAATAAATAAGTTTTTGGAAGTTTTATGGTGATAGTTTATGATAAGGATATTATTTCTTCAACAATTTAATTTTTTGTAGCTTTTAATGGCACAATATTTTGAGTTTATATGACATATAATTGAGTTTGTCTTGAAGCTATAAATTATAACTCATCTTTAAAATAAAAGTTCGAGAAATGATCTATTTTATAAATTTTGAAGTCTCACGCATTTGACAAAAACTTATCTGGGGTTTTAAGATAAGTAATTTACAAAAATTACATAAATACAAGTAGAAATACTAATATTTTTTACGTGCTTTAGAGCAGAAGTAATGATATTTAAAATAATAGAAGAAAGTGGGCATCTATACTACAGTTATTTGTCAATGAGCCCTAAATTTAAAAAAATAATAATATCAAATGTATATTTTGAAACTTTCTGATTTATTCTTAGAAGATAATATTTTTATTTCATTGAATATCTCAATTTCTTAAGTCATACAAACCTACACAATAAGAAAAAAAATATGTAATTTCAAAGGACAAATGTTAAAGCATAAAAAATCCATTTGTGTTTGTTTGGATTCAGGTATTTTTAACTTGGACTTCGGTATAGAGTGTATTGTCATTTAATTGAAAACTGTATAGATTTAAGGAAAACCTAATAATTTTTTTCCAAGAGGGCATTTTAATCAGTAGCCCAAAAAAATTTTAGGTAAAATTTTGTTCATCAACAGTGCAATCCACTTTAGCTTAAAATATTTTTTACAAATGTCATACTCCGTCTGATAAAACATAGTTTAAAGAGAGAGAAATTGGATTCTTAAATTTAATTATATACAGACGTCTAAAGATGACAAAGAAACAATTAACGTGAATTTTTAAACAGTCATTCATTTGTGTTTTGTGCTCCTCTTCATTCATTAAATACCTTTAAATATCGTAGTAATCTATACTTATCACTGTGGATTATAGGAACTAAAATTTATAAATCACAATTTTATTATTTTTATTTTTATAATTGATAATGTTTACAATTATCTATATGTAATTTTTTTTAGTCTTTAAAAAACTGTTAAATTTCCTTTAAAAATACTCATAAAACGTTGACCAAACTATAAATCAATAGAAAATAAGTATTCAAAAACAAAATGTTAAATCCAAATGATTTTTACGATATACTTTTGATCGTACCACAAAAAAATTTCAACTATTTCAATTCCATTTATATAATTTTCAATAGAGCTGGGTTTTGGTATTTGGTGTTCCATTTATAAAAAATGGTTAAATCTAAGGAAGTGTGATATCAGACATTTCTTTAGAAGTGTGATATCAGACACACAAATCGATATATCGTAGGTTTTTCAAATGAATCAGTTAGAAAAAATGAAGTAGTGGATGAGGAATGTGGAAAAAGGTTTTTATATTAGCTTTTTATAAAAGGGTAATGGTTAAGTAATTTGGGTTTGGAAATTCTTGTTGGGTTT
The DNA here is from genome assembly GCA_963978545.1 of Linyphia triangularis. NCBI lineage: Eukaryota > Metazoa > Arthropoda > Arachnida > Araneae > Linyphiidae > Linyphia > Linyphia triangularis. The sequence continues at coordinate 83,976,314 of OZ021722.1, read as the reverse complement.
TTTATTCTTTTTAACAGTATCTCTTTATTTACAGTACACTGTTTAATACAAATAAAGTGACAAAGAAAACAGGCACATTCTATGAAAAAAAGTTAATGCTCTCCACAGTGTTTTTAAGAAAACGTCGACTAGAAAATATAACAAATTACTTTTTTGGCTACAATAAGTACACAACTACATTCATTTGAGCTAGATTGTATGGACAACATTTCAGCCACTTGATCATGCTGTTTCTTTTCCTTTTGTAACAAAACATATTGATTTAATTTTAGATTTGAATTTTCCTAATGTACTGATAGTTGTTTAGTTGCACGTAGTTTCCTACATATGGTTAGGAAACCATCATTAGTAATGCTCCAGATATGCCTTGCGACCCAGGAAGGGCGCATAACTAATAACTGGCAAACCATTTGAAAATGCGTTCATGTATATTTGATTTTAAAATTCTTATAAATGATAGCATATCTTCTATTGATCTGGTTCAAACCTTTTGGGGGGAATTTAAAGAACTAATTCAACAATTAAAATATTTACATAGTGAATAAATATCATTGTGAACGTATGGAAGAAGACATTTAGCCCATAGTTTGAGGGTTTTTTTTTTTTTTTTTTTTTTTTTTTTATATTATTATTTTCAGATGTAAAATTTAATCAACGGATACAATTTATTGATAATTGTTTTTAATTATTTATAAATGAATGTATAATTATTGGTTCCAATATCAATAAATTCAGACAATCTGACCAGAAACCAATTTTTCCATTTTTGGTTTTTTGAAAATATGGAAGTGAATTCTGCACATAAGTGGATTGTTTATGTCCTATATTTATAACCTAATAACAGGAATTTACTGCCATTGTCTTTAAATTATCATACATGTTTTATAACTTGAATAAATTATAGGCATCATTCTTTTCATTAATTTAAAGAAATATCAAAAAAATTTATACGGCGGTTTTTTTTGGTGTTGTTCAACAAGAACAAGGAGTATCGTCTTTTATAAGAAGTAAAAGCAAATAAGGAAATCACTGCTAGAGAAGGAGTTATTGCTTCATAGTTTGAGTATTAATATTGTTAGTTGATATACAATTTGATTTCAATAAATAGAAAATCTCACTTTTATAGCACAAAATAGTTTTATCTAAAATATATTATAATTGTATCTATCATTGTCAGAATGGTCAACAAATAATTTTCAATGCAGAGAACTTTGCTATTTAGCACCACAATAAAGAGTAGATTTTTTTATTCAACCGTAGCAAACCACTACTACAATATGTGATTGATTTAAGGTGAACATTTTGACCACTTTTCAATTACTTAAGCACCTATTACTACCTTTTAAAATGAAAATAAAACGCATAATATAATTAAGCACGCCAACTCCCTACTTATCAAAAATAACTTATATTTAATTTCTAAAATATAGTTTCAACGTATACATATTTATACTATATAGTTAACTAAGCAAAGATGTGAACCGGTTCATCTTAATGAAACAAAAAAGAAAGAAGTAATAATATTAACTAACGCTTCTTATAGTATATAATTTAAATTTTATAAAACTATAAGCCACATTAAAATCTCAATAAAAATTGCTAACACTGAACTCCAATATCTTCAAATCTCATTAAGAAAAACCGCTTTGAAAATCTAGCTTACAGACCAAATGAGATTTCTTAGATTTGAATTAACGCATTTCTAGAAACAACGGCAGTTCGAAAAGGAAACGATTTCCATTTATCATTCTTAAATCTCCTTTCTAAAAATGAAATTAGTAGCAGAACGCCAAATAATTCTCAGAGGTGTTGTTAATGATACCGTCTTAATAATGGCCATAAAAGAGTTACCAACAATTCTCCTGTGAGGTTTTGATAGGAGATTATCATTAAACAGATGACACATTTTACTCAATCTTCATCTTGTGTTTTTTATTCTTACTGTCCGACATACTTTGCAGTTTCGGTAAAGTATTTATTCTGTTCCTGCATTTAATTTACCAGGAAAAAGGTTTGAATCTTTATCGTAGAAAGTTGATTGTTGGGATTTATTGTTAGCAGTGACTAGTTCAAAAAGAAGGATTTTGCGGGACAACTAAAACTCATTAAGAAAATCAGCAAGTGATTACACAATGATTTTATGGAAGAGAATTACGATTGAATCATTCATTTTACTATCTAGACTATTAACTTTATATCTTTAAGAGAAAATTGAGCTTTGGATAATATTGAGTTTTTGATAGTCGTATGTTCATGTGGTGTTGATAGTAATATGGAAATATATTATTTTGGTCACGTGGCGTGTGTTAAAAAACACTCTATGTATAAAAAGATATGAGTTAGATCTACTTAAATATGCATGTGAAATTGCGTTTATACCCTGATATTTATTATATCAAAATCGATTGGGTTCAGATCAGCAATGTCTGTTTTTTATGGGTCTAGAGGCATTAAATGGTTCATAAAAAATGCTTTTCAGGACAAAATGGGCTTTTAGGATAAAATTGAGTGTATAAATGACAAGAATCTATCGGTTGTGACAATCAAAGTATAGTTTGTATTCAACATTTTGAAGAAGAAAAAAAAAAGGCTGAGAGTGTTGATCCAACTCATTTTGCTAACTTATTTTTAAGTGCTCTTATCACTGATACTACAGGAAAACAAATAGAAATGCGCCATCGTAAAATTTTAATTGTATTCTAGCATACGTTGTATTCTAGCTATATTTTGTTACGTGCATTTAAAACTGCACCAAGAGTGTCAAAGCACGAATTAATTTAAATTAAGTTTCAAGTATAACATTACCCTTTGCAATACGTTCATTCGGTTAAAAAGCTTACAAGGCATCAATGAAATTCTTCTTTGTAGGAGAATCATAACTAAATGTGTTTCCACTCAAGTTTATAAAATAAAAAATAAAAAAGTATTTCAACAGCTTAAAAAAAAAAAAAAAAAACTCACAAACCTTAGTTTTATTTGGAATAAAGTGTAAACAACATCTCTTCATGTAAGCCTAAATCACATTAATCTAAAACATTCCCCCACAATTTCTTTCAGTATTACATCAAGTTCTAGAATCCATAGGTTCTAACCTATCTCCCCTAGCACTTAGTATCATATTAGAAACTAGATTAATCCCAACAGACACCCAAAGTAATAGAAAATTCCACCTTTTCCACTGACCGAATCTTTCTTTCTCTTCAGGTGGACTGCTACGGGGATGCGGATTCATCCGGGAGGCGCAAGAGGGAGATCCCAAAGTTCCTCCCCCACTACTCCAACGAGGCTTTCGAGGTGGAAATCTCCGCCTTCCTCAAGATAGAGGCCAATGTCGAGGGAGAGATCATTATTGAAGAGAGTAAGTTGTGTATTTTTTTGCTAGACTCAGGTAATTCAGTATACTGGAGTAATTCACTGATCACTGTTGGGATGATATGAGATGACTTTTGGTGTTTGTTTGGAGTGCGATTGGTGTGTTATTATTGGGATAGATTCTTTTGTTGTAGGGATTGCAATTTACTTTTGTAGTTTGATTGTAAGTAAACCCTTTTAGTTTTCACAGGTGTAGGAAAGTTATATTTGTGTAATGGGGAGGGGATATTATGTGTTATTTTTTTTTAGTTATTTTATATACCCTAACCCTACTGGAAATAAAAATTTTAAAGTGAAATGTATTCTATTGTTAGTTTCTCATATGTAAGAAGTATCTTTGTTAATGCATTCAACAAATTTTTTTTTTTTTTTTAATGTTGATTTGAAATAAGTTAAAAAAGTGTTAAATAAAATTAGTAATTCAATTTACGTTATAAATTAAACTTTATTGTATAGTCCTCATTTTTTATTGCATTTGAAAATTAACACAATAACTTAGAAGGGGGATCTGCAATTGTGTTGAAATCAATATTATGGAAACAAAATCAGCTGGATCCCAGAATTTCTTTGGATTTCTTCCTTAAAAATCTAGTTTCTATTTGTTCATGCTATCTTATCGATTTACAAATTCTGTTTATTTTAAGAATACTATAGCAGTTGAAACAATTGCTACTTTCTGTTTAAAAAAAAAATGCCCCATGCGTTTATCTCTAGTCCATCACTAAATCACCTTTTAACAAATTCATGTTTATGTACAGAACGTTTTTAGGGATTGAAGATTTAACGCAACCCTTATAAAAAATCTAAATCACATTTGCTTTACTATTACCTAAATCTTTGTATTTTCACTACTAATTAAATTTTTAATAATAAATCGCAGTTATAAATAATAAAAATATTTCCGAAGAGCCGAATAAATTACAATTAAACTTTTTGAAAAACCTACACAATGAAGAGTCATTTGCAAAATGTCTTTTATATCAATATTATAATAATACAGTCCTTCAAATTTCTATTTTGGAAGATTTTTTAATTTAGAAGTCAATGTTTGTTTTATAATTTCAACTACTATAATTGCATCAACTATAATTACAACTATTGTAGCACATTTCTATTCTTTTCCGAAAATAGTAAAAAACACCAATTTTCAATTATACTTTCAAATTTTTCCTATTCGGAAAGCAACTGATCTGAAAACAAAACCATGCAAAACGTTACATATAACGGAAGTCAAACAAGACTCTAAATTAATCTGCATCCACCTTTACAACGACATCTTCAGCAGCGCATGTGACTTGCGACTATCCAAACATGACACAAATTAAACCTCACTCACCACCAGTCGCGGTCGAGCATGCATCATGTCATATAACCATCTGTCCTGACGGTGCATCAAAACTCGAGTGCCCTTCAACCATCCTTCACGCAGGGCTCAGAGGCAGGCGAAATTACTAATCCTACCAACCTGCATTTAGGAATATTTAAATGAGGAGCCTACGCGAATAAGTTCATTTGCATTCGTCATTCGGATAGATGCCCTGTGGCATCCTTTCACACGCAACGTATAGCATGCATATGTGTAATATTCTACAAACAGTCGTTTCTGAGTTATGCCAACCAGAAGGTGTATATGCAGGGAGAAGGGGAGGGGGGGGAGCTATGCATCCGCTACCAAGGGTTTTGTAGTAGACAGGATAGTCATTATTGCGCCATTTTGGAGAAATTCCAGTCACTGGGCATTGTTGGGTGTACTAGATATTAAATAATTTTGGATGGGTAATGTTTAGAAAGTGGAAAATGATACAATGGGAAATCGACCTTTGGCTATACTTGTGATCAGTGTAAACCTCCGGCTATTAGTCTGATAAAGCTTGTTTGGTGTCGAAATAAATGAGAGTTATTGTTCATTAAACTTGAAACTAATTCAGGTTTAATGAATAACCTGCTCTTTGATTTTAATGGATTACGAAAACTAAGTTGCAACATTGTATTTAGTTAGTACAATTTATTTCTTTTGGAAAAACTTTTTTTTTTTTTTTTTTTTTAAACTTAAACTTTAAAATGGGGGGGGGGGATTAATAAATCAAATATCACTCATGTATCTTAAATATCTAATATATCTAATAACTGTCCCTATATATTATCCTGAACTAGGCATCTTATTTTATATTGGAATTTGAGACTTAAAATATTAATTTATAAATTTACTTCCACACCAAGAGGCATAAATATTTCATGAAATAAAAATTTGAAATCGATACAAAATTGTTTTACTAATTATCCCAAAAAAATGTTTCTACTAGAAAGTTATTTCATAATACCTCAATGTATTGAGAAAAAGTCTATAAAAATTTTGTGAGGATTATATTCATATATACAGTAATAATTTCATAGATAAGTTTATTTTCAATAAAAAAAAATTGCGAAGGAAAGTAACTAAATTTAAATATTAAATATATCTTGGAAAGTAAAGAATCACTGAATATGTACAATAAACGTTATCTGTAAATAAGATAAATTATCAATTATCTATAATCTTTAAAGCAGCTTATGAAAATTTGGACCTAATGAAAATTCGGACCTAAATATATATTATTAATTTTTTACGTTAAAATACTCTAAAAAAGTTTAGTAACTGTCTCCATCGATTAAGTTTTTATTTTTAAGGTAAATTCTCTACAATTTATGCATATTTAGTGAAAGCCTCGAGTTGGATGATTAACTAAAGCGTAAGTAAAAAGTTCAGTCTATTTCAAATGTAGATTTGTATAACTACCAATCTGTGTTTTTTTTTTAATATTACTCTGTGAAATGTAAACTACTATGATTATTATGTGTTTTTTTTAATACGACTTTTAGTTGATACAAAATGAATAGAGGAAATTGAAACAAACTGCTTTAAAATGCAGTGAACTAAGTATCAGCTAAATAACACAAATAAGTCATTTGAACTTTAAACTTTACTTAAGAAACGAGTGAACACATCAGCCATTTCCAGTGTTTCAAAAGATAGTGATATCAAGCTTCAGTGAATAATTTGCATGACAATAAACTTCTAAGAAGTTGAAGTCAGAATATTGGATTCCTATCTTCTGGTAACAAGCATAGAATGCTTATGCCAGGAATATCAATTTACACCATCAATTCCCAGACGCTAGCAGGTCTACAAAGTCTGTAGAATACGGTGTGAACTAGAATATTTAAATGAGCATTAGATTTATACTCATGCATTTGCATTCCACTATTCATGGGATACAAACGAAAATAGGTCTTTCTTTGGTGAGTGTCAAATGAAAATGCAGCTTATAATAAGTTGTCTCCAAAGAGAACTTAAAATCAATTGATACCAGTTTTGGAAGTTGAAGTGAATTAAATTTCAAAAATTATTAAAATAAGGATTTATTTAAAGGTTTTGAACTGTGAGATTTTTTATTTACTGACAAATAGTAAATGGTTTTATTTATAATAAATTTGACGTAGTGCGTTACGTGTAAGTATCACATTTAGTTATATATAATAAACAATGGAAGTTGTGTAATAATAAAACATAGGGAAGTCGGTACTGAAAATTTTTTTAAATCTCCAATTCATTCCCTTTCTAATCATCTCTAATCTAATTCAAAGTATAAAAAAAATTATTTTTGTAATTGATTTATTTGTAAAGTGAATTATGTTTTTTTTTTTTTTTTTTTTTTTAGTTTAAAATTAAAAAACTAAAAGTACATTTTTAAAAGCCCATGTTTGTAAAATTGTATGTGTTCATTTTTTATGCAAACAAAAAAATCATCTGTACGTGTGGGGAGTTCTGAGAAAAGGTAGACTTAATACAGAAAGACATATTTTGAAATAAATGCATTTAAAGAAAAGAAAAAAAAAATTGTTCCCGTTACACTAATTTAGTTACATAAAACACATTTTTAATACTTCTATTTAGGTTACAATAAACCGATACATAATTGGAAAAGGAATAAATTAGATATTCAAAATATATAAAAATCATAAAACAGGTAATTGAAGAAAAAAAAAAGTTTTCAACTTCCCTTAAAGTACACATATTTATTATTGTACTCTTATATTGAATTTTAATTACATTAAGCATAATTATCTACATAATACTTAATATACTCATACATAGTATTAGGTGCTTTTATTTAAGAACTATATTAGACAAACTTTAAACTATACTTGCTTTATACCAATTTAGAATGGTACCTAACCTGTAGTTTGACGTATAAAAAATATTTCATGATTGGTTGTACAATATACTATTCATATCAGACACTGCACAATATATTATACTTATTGTACAACTGCACACTATACTACACGTCAATTATCCAATGAACAAGGCAATTTGAAAATTATATGACTTGGATTTAGTAAAAGTATACTGGCTTGGGTCTGGTATAAATAAAGCATATAAATTCACGTTTCAAGATAATTTAAGAAAAATAACTATAAAAAAAATGAAACGTTTCTCCGTCTTAAGAGCACTGCTTTGTATATGATGGCTCATTTTGCTTATTGTGAACTGAGTGCACTTACAGGTATAAAGACAAAATAATAGGAATACCTGTAAAAATATGTAAAATATTTATTAGTTGGGAGTTGGGCCGCCATTGGACCGAATGACAGCTTGTATCCGACTTTTGATGGACAAATAAAGGTCGTGCACAACGTTTAAAGGAATTCGCATCCATTCTTTCTGCAGAGCGGTCTCGAATTCAGGTAGTGTTCGTGGAGGAGGAATCCGAGTACGTACTGTGTTCTCTAAAATCCCTCACAATGGCTCAATGATGTTGAGATCAGGAGACTGATGACATCACGTAAGATGCTTCACTTCATCATTATTCTCATCTAACCATATTTGAGCACAGAGAGTCGTGTGTACAGGGCGTTGTCATGTTGGAATAGAGAACGTTCTAAAAGAAACAGAGTCTGAAGCATAGGGTGTAAATGATCTGTGATAATACAGTGATAATGCTCGTCTGTGAACGTCCCTTTCAGGACTTTGAGTGGCTCCAAGCTATGCCAAGATATCATTCCCCACACCATCACAGAGCCCCTCCATGCTTCACGGTAGGAACCTTACAGTTGATGTGGAATGCCTCTGCCGGTGTTCGCCAGACGAATACATGTCCTGTGATCTGAAATAATGTACATGAGGATTCGTCAGACCAGATTACCTGTCCCCATTGCTGTTGTGTCTAGTTTTGGCTGTTTCGACACTACGTCGTCGCTTCCTAGTATTCTTCGGTGACACTAACGGTTTTGGGATGGCTACTCTGTCATGAATGTTTGCAGCATGCTTAGCAGAGGTTTTCTGTTGCAGTGTAGTCTGGCGTTTTCGGGCGACTATCCTCTTCAATGCTAACCTATCCCGGTCGGTCAACTGCGACTTTCGCCCACTTTTTTTCTTCGCATGAGACACCTTTCCCAGTTTTGTGTAGGCTGTCATAACCCTTGACACAGTGAACCTTGAAACATCCATAAGGTTGGCCGTTTTAGAGACGTAAGCTCCATTGAGGGGGGGCTTCAATAATAATGCCTCTTTGCACATCGGGAAGGTTGAACATAATGGCGCTTTGCTGGGAGCATAATTTCACACAACTCTTAAAGCGGCAAATACTCAACTGATACCCTTCCCTTTCGTCACAATTAGGTGGCCGACTGTTGCGACATGTGGCGAATCTGTATTGAACTGTCGAAATTCTGCACATTTTGAAATGGCTGCTCCTATTATTTAATCATATACCTGTAGTCGATAATCATTTAGATACAATGAAATATTCTGACCATACTGCCAACCTATCTTTCCATACAATAGCAATTAGTTGATACCTTATATCAACCACTCACTGGCTCATATTGGGCTGTTGTAAGAGTTCTTTATTTTACATTGATGTCATTTCAACTCAAAAATATGGAAAATTAAATAGTTAATTGTCATTCAAACGGTCCTCTTAATCATTAATAAAATAATATTTGTTATTTCATTTCAGTAAATAAAAAATAATACTATAAATATTTAAAAAATAATAATATATATATATATATATATATATATATATATATATATATATATATATATATATATATATATATATATATATATATATATATATATATATATATATATATATATATATATATATACTGTTTTTCTTTACGTTACTATCCGGGGAATAAATAAATGTATGATATACAGCGTGTCCCCGTATAACCTGGCCGACCTTTATTTCCGACACCGTTGGTCCTAGATGCATAGTCCCAATTGAAGAAATGTTTTAAATCGTTCAAATATTTTACTGAATAGTTTTTAAGTTAAAAAAGGGGTTGGTATAAAAATTACGGATTGTAAATTTTTATATGGTCCCCAGTTCCACCAACTCATGTTTAGAAAAATGTTGCCCATGAAAAAACATTTCAAACAAAAAAAAAAATGAAATTTGAATGACCAATATTCATGAAGATATGAAAAATGGAATTTAGTGACTTATACTACTTTACACCCGTGGTCATTAACATATTTTAGAGGGCATGTACACAAAATGAAATACAGAGAAAAAGGAATTGCGTTCGAAAAATTATTCTGTAATCAAATGCATGAATACGATCTATCAATGTCTATAGTGAATTGTGGATGCTGAACTCGTTTGAAAGAGATAATAGGTGCCATACTCCCTAAAACTAACAAAAATCTTTCGACCATGTAGGATGAAAAAAAAAAAAAAAAAAAAAGAAAGAAAAAAAAATCTGTCGAGGCCGAACAAATTCACACTCTTGTGTTGTGCAGGGGTCGCATTCGCCCTGAAATTCCTATAATTCCTTAAATTTCCGTTTCTCCCTAAAATTGTACTTAAATTTTTCGTCTATAACTAAAATTTTAGAAATAACGGGAAAATGTTCTGTTAGTGGTCAAAAAAAAAAAAAAAAAAAAAAAAAAAATTCCGAAGTGAAGCATGTGGAATGTGGATACTCAAAAGCCCATGTGGAGAGTCTTAAACCGACACGGTGCACCTCCTTATCGCCCGTGATTGGTGCAAGAGTTTTTGCCCTGGGATGAAAATAGACGGTTTGATTTCTGCAATTTCATCATGAACAAACTAGAATTGGATTCATCATTTGTGAATAACACTCAATTTTATGATGAGTGTACGTTTTCAAGAACTGGAGTAGTAAATAGGCAAAACTCACACTTTTGGTCCCAGCAAAATCCTCATGTGATCTGACCAAACAAGCATCAAGTGCAATAGTCCGTTTGTGTGGCATACGGAAGGGAGCGTTAGTAGGACCTTTCTTTTTTGCTGATACATCAACAGGTTAAAAAGTATACGAACCTGTTACAGGGACCTTTATCTGATTTTCTGGATGGCTATGTCGTGTTAGCAGACCTTAAAATGATGTGGTTTCAACAGGATGGTGCACCACCCCGAGATTCAAGACAACATTATCGGCTATGGAGGTCCGGTAGAATAGCCTCCTAGATTTCCAGATCTAAATCCTTTAGAATTCTTTCTTTGGGGATTTTTGAAAAGCAAGATATATGAAAAAGAATCGACGAGTCTATTAGATATGCAGAATCGAATTTTATCCGCTGCCAGGTATATTACGCCTTTAATGCTGAAAAATATTGAAGATGAATTTGAATGGCGTGTGCGCTTAGGTATTTTAGTCGAAGGAAAACACTTCGAGCATATGTAATTAAGAAAGAGGTTATTTATCCTTTTCACTTTGTTTATTTCTGTCACCTTTTATTTTTGTTTGTGTAACAAAAAGCGCTGCTTTCTGATTATGTTATTATTTAAAATTAATTAAAATTGTTTATAAGTTTGTTTGCTAAAACTTTAAACTCCAATAACACCGTTGCTATTGGTCTAACAAATTTTTTTTTTTTTAATTTGAATTTTTTTTTCATGGTCTACCTTTGTCTAAATATGAGTTGGGGGAACTGGGGACCGTATAAAAATTTACAATCCGTAATTTTTATACCAACCCCTTTGCTAACTTAAAAACCATTCAGTAAAAATATTTTAACGATTTAAAACATTTCTTCAATTGGGACTATGCATCTAGGACCAACGGTGTCAAAAATAAAGGTCGGCCAGGTTATACGGGGACACGCTATATTATTTTTTAAATATTGTAAAAATCTACATGAAAAATTTATATGGTTATGATTGTTTTATAAAGTTATATTTATCCAACTTCTTAGCTTAATCTAAAGGGAAAATTTCTTTTGTCTTACTTCAAATAAAACTTATCAAAAGTCAAACCACGGATCGAGGGAGAAATTGAAGTCCCAGGGGACACTCTCCCACAATTCAGACTTCAAAACACGAATGCACAGACACGTTTGTAGTGTGATCGATTTTTATCAAACGTGCCATGCATTCGATTCTTGTTGAAAGTATTCGATGTCTTCAGATCTCTAAAGGTAGGAAACCCCTACACTTTTTTGAATCGCGTATTGATTCAATTATATATACCCATCAGGAAATTTCAAGTTTGGAAAAAGTTCTTCAAGAAAAATGATTGTGTGGTCATGACATCCAACAGGGATATCATATCGAATTGTTTTCGAATATTGATCTTGCACTACTTTAAAACTCATAATTTCAGTACAGAAGGAAATATTTACTAATTTTTTTATATTCTATTTAGTAACCACTATGTATGATGACTGAATATTTGGTTGTAGATTATAATCATTTTTAATATAAATGATGCTAGTAGTAATTTAAATGCAAGTTATGATACTCTATTGGTTTCAAATAAAAATAACTTTTTGGCACTTAAAAGACATTTTTGTTATAGAACAAACAACGAGTATTAGAAGTAGAGTCAATAAATGTTTTTGTAATATTTGTGTCCCACATTGGTAGACAAAACTTAGGCAACTATCAGTTTTATACTAAAACCATTTTTGTGAGATAGCTCAGACCCCTGAAATTCATATCAAAGTAGCATTTTTGTGTAACATTATAACTGAAAAATACAGTCACGAAATGGTGTACGAAATGTACAATGAGAATATATGTAACCAAAATGAGTACTAGAGGGGAGTGCAGTTGTAAATCCTTGAAACAATAAACACACTAAAGAAGTTGGTTTCCATATCAAATATAAAAGGTTTGTTTTCATAGCAGATATGATCTCTCCAAACATCCCATTTACCTTCACTGAATTCTCATACGTTATATGAGGTTCTTGATATGCTCTCAACAAATCATTAACTTTAACTCATGTTTGCTGTGTAAAACTACGTTCTCAATTTTCTGAATACTATGTGAAATAAAATATTACTTATGCGGCTTGGATATATTTTTCTAGAAAGAGAAACACTTGGTCCAACTGTTTTGATATGGGGATGCAATATATCGGGTTACCAAATTCAACTTTCCTGAAAATAATAATAACAGAAAACATTAACTTTAATTAAAGTTCCTAGTTTTTTGAATGTCTATAAAACTGAAGTATAGATGTAGAAGTGTTTATAGAAATTTATCGAATCTTTTATTATATTGTTGTTTTACATGAATTATTAAAAATTTAAATATGAATGGCATACTTACGCCAGACCTTTACTCTAATCGAAAATTCAACCTTATTTGAGGTCTTCTTGAATTCATGTGATAAGAATCAGTGCATTGGGAACTGACCATCACTTGAAAAGAGGTGTAAAGCGAGAATGCATTGATAATGTGGTCGCCATTAAAGAGCCTCATGTTAAGTATATGAATGCATATTAAAACCAACACGTATGTTAGGGGATATCATAATTGCTACTAAAGATTAACTTATTTGTTTGATTTTGGCAAGGATGTATCTCTACAATTGCACACTAATGGCTCTCCATTCTTTTACATATAACCCAACTATACACTTTGTATTTCATTACCCGATTCTGCGATTTAAAGTATTGCCATAATATGTATAAATGATCCGCTTATGTTATTTTTTATGTATTTAAGCTGATCCCTGGTCAGTTATTTGTGAAAAGTTTGTTGTTACTTGAGTTTTGTTCACCAGTGTAGTATATATTTCACTTATAAAAGTACCTTAAAAATTAAAACAACTGTATTTAAAATGATTATGTACGTAAAAGTAACATAAATAAAAACATTTCATATACATTCAGATTTTAAATGTTCTTTTATCTTACAATCCTTTTTAGAAGTGATATAATTGATATCAATGAGTTTTCTAAGTTCTTTTTTAAAAATACCATGTTGCTTTAAGTAAAAATGTGTGTAATATAAAATACTTGCAGATTTCTGATGAGGTTATACAAATAACGAGACTTTTTTTTAATATATAAATCCATATTTTATTATGTAAGTTTCCTTACATAAGTGTTGTTATGTTGTTCCTTGTTTTTAGTAGTAGTAGAATAAGATATTTAGTAGAATAAGATACAAGATATATTAGTAGTAGAATAAGATATTTCATATAAAGAACGAATAATAATGCTAGTTAAATGTTTTTAATATTGTGTTCCTTTATTGGCAGTAATAAATTTATTTTATAATTGTATCATTGAGTTTTATTTTGGTATTTGTATGATTAGAAATAGGGTGTTTTTTGAAATGCTATTACTTAAAGTAATATTCATTTCAGCTTCTAAATTGAAAAACAACAATAAAATTCAATACAATAACTATAGTGTGTTCTAGTTATGGTTCCATATTTCCACTACTAGGGCAATTTTGAGAGAAAAATTGAGTGAATAAAGAGATTGATAGAAATAGAGGTTACAGTTTCGGTCTTGCCAAAAAAACAATCAATGACATGAAATAAGGAAACAAGTAAATGCTGAATTAGTTATGACTTTGTGTTAAGTGAAAAAATTTCAAAAATATGCCAGACAATTACGTAGTGAGTTAATTAGAAAAACCAATATTATCTGTATTCAAAAAAATGGGAGATTTCAAAAAAAGCTTTTTTCAATTAACAAAGCATTTTGGCTTAAAATATATCTAATCATCTTCAGACAATTCCATTTTATCAAAAAAATTAAATACAGCTATGTGAAATAATAGTTTATTATCATTTAAATTAAATTCTTTGCACATATTTTGTCTACCCATTCTGGAGTTATTAGCAGAGTTGGAGTGGAAAATTTAATTTCAATAATCTTATGAATCAATAAAGTTGAAAAAACGTAAACTTCTAATTCTCAATATGTGTTAAATACGTAAACCCTTGCAACTCCACATTTCTATATCCTGGTTACTATGAAAGTAAAACTAGGTTTAAAAATAAACACATGATATTTAAAAACAAAATTCACGTCTTCCTATTTTTCAGGTACAAACGACACTCTGGACATGTATGATACGGAGTACTCGTCTGGAGAGTTTGGCGATATCGTTGCAGGAAGCTTGACAGCCAATTCCCAGACATCTATCTCTCTTCACTTTGCTCATGCGATGATCCTTACATTTTGTCTGGTCCTCAATAAAATGACCCAACTTATGTTATGAAAATGAGTAACTTATGACCACATCCAAATCACTCAATAAACTGTTGGATGTACTGACTCCTGAAAAACAAACGTTTTTTTTCTTTTCATTTGTACTCAACTGATGCGGCATGACACAATGCAGCATTTTAAAGATTACTGACTGAAAATTTGATGCATTGCGAAGCTGAGAAGAAAAGTTTTTCAGCCAAGTGATGAATAGAAGGGGACATAACTGGAAAAGTCAATGCAAGAAAAGAAAGGGGGAAAAAAAAAAAAAAAACTCTAACTATGTCGAAACAAGTGTGACATTTATAAACGAGTCTAACTCTTGTTGTGTAAAATGGCTTATAATCATGGTTCAAGTCACTGATTAAACCCAAACGGAGATATAGTTTATGATAAACATTTATTGCTGATGGTTTTGGACAAAGAATTTGTTCGGAAAGACAAAATGTTGAAGTAAAAAAGGATTAAATCTTCTGGAATGAGGAGAGAAGATATAAAGGTGGTCCTACTTCTTTGAAAGAATGCAATTCTAATAAGGGATTGAAGTGGTGATATTTTCATTGTGCTAAAAGTTGAACAATGTCTAAAATGTTTTGAAATTACTTTATTCATCTTTCGATGTGTGCATAATATCGTTAGGTTGAAGTTTTAAGAGTTATAAAAGAAATGAAAGCGATATATGTATGACATACATGTAATTCATCAAATAAATACTTTTATTGAGTGCATCGTTTGTCTTTTTTCAATATTTAATTTGAAATTTGACAAAAATAATTACCTTCCACTTAGTTTGCTTATTTTGAAAATTAAGTTACACAATATTTCCTTATATTTACTGTGTTATAATTATTTGCACATTATTTAAGGGAAACCTAAATATTTTACTGTAATCATGCCATA
Source organism: Linyphia triangularis (assembly GCA_963978545.1). Lineage (NCBI taxonomy): Eukaryota > Metazoa > Arthropoda > Arachnida > Araneae > Linyphiidae > Linyphia > Linyphia triangularis. The sequence continues at coordinate 83,960,569 of OZ021722.1, read as the reverse complement.
TTTAAAATATTTAGACTTCATGTTTATGAAAAAATAAAATTAAATAAAAGCATTAAGCTACTTTTATTTTTATTTATTGACATACAAAATTTTTTAACTAGTAATCTGTTTCAAATTTAATTGTCACACTATTTAGCTTACATTACGTATTTATATGTGGTTATATTTTGAGGTTTAAAACATGACAGCCAAAGATTTGAAGACACGTAGAACTAAAGCATAACATAAAGCTAAGATAAAAAATTATATATTTTCTCCAATTAAATAAGACTAATCAAATTACGAACATAAAAGGAGCATGATAGAATTATGAGATTGTAGATCATAACTTCATATGCTATCGATTTATAAATAGATAGAATGACATCTCAACTTTGTATGCCTAGAGCTAAATTATTTTTCAATTAGACAATATAAAACCAGTAGTGGAAAAATGAAGCACAGTGAAACCGCTTTTACATAAATTCATAATTTTTGGTTTTTAGTTTATTCTGTTGTTAACATTTCAATAATTCCTCATCTCCCTCAAGAACATTTGCCATCATATTTAATGTTTTTATACGATGGGAATTAATAAAAACATTAAAGCAGTTTTATATCTTTCCACCATAGGGACATAATAAAAAAATTAACCAACTGTTAATATGAAGCAACTTTATTTAAGCTAAACATGAGAAAACAGTTGTCAATACACAATCAAGTCCTCTTCTCAACTTTTTTTACATATCTCATCACTTTAATTGACATTAACACTCTGCATTTTAATTAATCTTTTTTTTTACATTTTCATATATTCCACACTTTATAGAACTTTGAAATATTTCCTTGTAACCCACAATAAAATATTTCAAAGTGTTCCATATACCATCGTTTTTTATAACTATTATATTTCTCTGTTTAAAATTTAGTGTAATTAAAAGTTGAAAATCAGTCTTTATACAATCAGTTTACTAGTAGGTAAAAATGAAGTGTTAAAAGAATATGCCTGAAATTATTTATGCTTATCTTAGAAATAAGAATTTCCGCAGGTGGCAAAAATTACTTTTCCAACTTGATATTAGATCCAAATGCTATCACCTTGGAGAAGAGGTTAACTATTGCACTATTTCTCTTACTAAAACAGACAATTTATCCTTCTCATTTCAAATCTACAATTACTGTTTCAACTTACACTACACTTCCTTACATCAAAATGAATATCGTTCAATTTTAAATGATCGAACATCGTTTGCAATGTGTCAAGAAGCAGCTTTTAACGACCAATACCACATGACTTAAAATTTATCGTAAGACCACGTAACCTAATAACTTGTTATTGAAGCAAACTCTTCTCATCCTCCGTTGCTCCGAATTTTTATGTAAAATGTGGATCTTTAAAAGTGCGAGGAACTAATTAGGCATATGCATTTTAAAAGTTAACGATGGTGAAGTATCTTGTTAAACTTCGGTATTGAATTACCCCGAGATCCCATTTCTAAGAATGCATAAAATAGCAGGTGATGTTATGGCTTGAGCTCAAACTTTAAAAGTGCTCAAGTTTGAGAATGAACAAATTTTATGATATACGTTTTATTAAACATACAATGTGCTTTGAATCTCAGGTAAAATTGGAACGGCACCTAGTTGTATAATTTTAGAAATCATGCGTATGTTTTTTCTCTTTATATTAGAGGATGTGAGGCCTATCTTCAAATGCTTATGGGGCCGTTATAATTATTTAGGTTGTTCTGCATACATTTTAGAAGTATTAATTAAATAAAATGATTTAAAGGAGAACGTACTTGAACTATGGGAGTATGGGTATCAGCTCTTTTCATTCTATTACACTTCCTTTTTATAATTCTTCTGTAGCTTATGAACTCTCAAATTTTCAGGGCTAAAAATTTTTGCTACGATTAAATACCACACCACTTGAATGTAATCAATTATGTAAATATATAATTATTTTCAATTACATTAAATTTATATTGATCTGAAACTATACAGTTTTTTACATTTTTGGTCAAAGCATCAGAAGGTATGAGTTGAATGACAGAGAAAGGGGATTTCCTCCAAACTCTATTTTTCTCACTTATGAATTCATAACAGGTATTACTTATGTATTCCTAACAGAATTGACATTGTAGTTCTGTGGATGTCTTAAAACCGTCCAAAACTTGACCTCAAAAATTCGTAACAAACTGAGGCAGGTATCATTGACTCCGTCACAGCTCTATTTCTTCCACCGGATCATCCTTAGGACATTTTGTTGATCTTCAATAGTCAGACATCCCAACTTTAACGAGAGTTCGAATTCATATTGTAGGAAAAATTTTTTACTTCCTGGGCATAATCCTGTCATCCTGAAATGATGTACTTCGAATATATTGACAATCATTTCTACTGTTTGGAAATGGTTTTCTTAATTAAAAGTTTCGTTTCAACTAAACCTGCTAACTGGGCAAGTTGTAGCAGTTAAACGAGTAATTAGTAACATATATAACAATGAGATAACGTTAAAAAAAATTAGTTACCTACCTGACTTTTTTTGCTGGTTTCAGAGGCCTTTGATTTGTTATTTCTTCCATTCGTTGTCTTCTCATAGCGAAAACTTCCTTCTTCATCCACCAGCGCATTATGTATAGGTGAATCCTTAAAACTTGCCTAATATCTCATTTTTCTTTCGCGCTTTCAATGTCCTTGTCTCTCCATGGCTTTTGGAAAAAATGAACTTTATCTGGATTAAAATCTTATGAATAGTTAGATACAATAAGGATGCTACTGATGTAGATGGAAAATTCAGTATGGTTTGTAACAATTTAATGATTTAGACGTGGTTCTAGAGTGGATTGATGCTTCAATATAATTTTTTTCTTTTATATACATTTTTATAAGTTTTAAGATCATCTACTTCTTGATTATTTACAATAAAAAAAAATTATATCTGTTACAAATTAAGGTGTAAAATCTTCTTTTATGGAAATCTCATTATCATTAAAGGGATAAATTCACGTTACCGATAGACAATTTGTTATACTGTATGTACTTGAATAAGCTTATATTTATAATAGACAACATGCTGTATATCAATATAGATTCAGGTGTGTTTTCCCTGGCGCTAGGGCAATTTTCAGTGGTCCATAAACAACCTTTCTAAAAGTTGTAATCGTAGCAAACAGTCTGGTGATATTTATAGCATTATCACACAAATTATTTACCAGTTTTCAGAATATCTATTTCTAAATGTGTCTTAGATATATCAAGCAGCAAAAGTACCATCTTATCTGCAGTTGTTCGTGTAAAAAATGCTTCAGGAATTCTTAAAAATAACTTCCCCTTTCTTTAGATTCCAGTCATAAATACTGTTAAGCTATAACCAACCGATCAATCTCTGATGAAATTTTACTTTTTCCTGAGGAAAATAAATATCGATAGCAACATGTTCCGAGCCAATTGCATTGTGACTTATACTTTTCTTTCAGCTCTTGTTACAACTCCGACTTCCTTCACCCTTTCGAAAGCCAAAACATTTGAGTGTTTGAACATTTACTATTCTCATTTCACTAATAATCAAAACATAACTTGTGCAGAATTAACATAGACCATAGTAATTAAGATTTCATTTAGTAATTTTGTGAATCAGTCTGGTAAATCGTACCTTTATTCTTTCCAAATATTTTAACATTAAATACAGTTGCTCTTTTATACACAAGTATACAAACATCTTTTTGCATTCTGCTTTGCAGGCATATAGGAGTTGTTATTTGCAAGTAGTCCACAAAAGTTTTGTTTCGTCACTAAATAATAAACTTATTTTAACTTCAGTAGTATACGATGGCAATGAATTTGCAACAATGAAGGTCAACTAGAGGAGGCCAATGTTCTCTTTTTCAAAATGTTTAACAAATACACACAAGACATTAAAAATGCAGTAGCCAAAGGCTGAATGCTCCTTTATTCGTCAGTGACTTTAATTGCGGCGCGCGACGTGATGTCAGATGGAGTTTTGCCGTGATCGGATTTGCGAGTATTGTTTCTGAGAATCTGTGAATAAAATAATATTGCTTAATAGTTGAATAATCTCTCAATTCAATATAACGTTATTTAATCGTGGAAAAAATAGGTGGATGGCATGCTCTACGAATGTCGGATGAACAATATAAAAAAATTAGATTTTCCACAAAAGTTAAACACTTTACAAACTAGACCTAGTACCTTGTAATTTGCACAAAGATGTGGGAAGCTTACGGAATTCTTTTAATTTTAAAGCTTCAATTGAAAACAGTTCGATTGTATTCCAAATCGGTATTTAGATTTATTATTATGCTACAGATATTGTTAAAATATTCTATCATGGAGTCAAAACAATCCTCAAAAGAAGATATAGGATGCCTTTCCCCTTCAAAGAGTCCAAACATTATTTAAAGTCAACTGATTAGTACTGAACAATTCGTCACACCATGAACAAATATCCACAATCGTCTTTCTCTTCCAAACTCATTAGAATATTTGTATCCAATGCGGTTCCATCCAAGATCTGTAGGGAAGAATAAGTTTGAATAGTTATTCTTAAAATTTTATATGTTCAAAGTCTTCTGTTATAAAAACAATAATAAATAACTATAAAAATATACTAAAAGCACGGAGCGGTATAATGTATAATGGTCATTTATTTCCCATGCACGGAAGAATATTGGAATTTGTTGGTGTGAAGAATAAAATAAGATCAATTTGATCTTTAAGATCAAATTGATAAGCCAACGTTTATTTAACGTCAAATAAAAAGAACCACACCCTTTAGGAACACATCACCAAGAATATATATACGTACACAAGTAGAAAAGAAATTTGCATAGACAGTTATAGTGAATGCAGTTAACAGTTAAATATTCCTAGACCGACAACAAATTTAAAATTACCATCATACGGCCCCATCGGTCAAGGAATATGGCAGATATACATAATAAATATTACAATGCATAAATTTCATTTGTTACCAATTCAAATTTAGTTTTTAACAAAGGTTTCGTTAAGAAATCAGCTAAATTATTCTGAGATTTAACAAATTTTAAATTAAATACTTGATCATTTAACAACTGTCGTACAAATTGGTATTTGATGTCAATGTGTTTTGTTTTAACACTTTCTTGGCCATTCTTTACAAAAAGTATTGCAGCTTGGTTATCACAAAATTGTATAGGAACAAAATCTGGAGTTAAATCTACCTCTTGTAGAATTCGTTTGTACCATAAAAGTTCTTTAACACACTCTGTTAAAGCTACGAACTCCGATTCCATGGAACTGAGAGCTATTGATCTTTGCTTTGATGATTTCCAAGCTATCGGAACACCACAAAAATAAACCAAATAACATGTAACCGAGTACCTTTTATTGAGGTTACACCCCCAATTAGCATCAGAATATGCATAAAGTAAAGAATTATTTCTTAAAGATAAACTAATTTTATGGTCTTTACTTTGAAAAACATAATTTAGAATATCCACAATAATAAGCCAATGCTTATAGGTATATCCATTGTTAAATTGAGCCATTGTGTTTACTGCAAAATCAATGTCTGGCCTAGATCTATTCGATAAAAATGATAAACAACCAATTATTGAACGATATGGGTATTTTTTCATTAGGTAATTTTCCTCAATTTCATTTACTTTATCTGGTAAAACACAACCGATTTTAAAAGGCAAACTTGGAAAGCTTTTTGGTAATTCTTCAAATCTTCGCATTAATTTATTAATGTAAGTTGCTTGATGTAAATAAATATTACCGTTTATTTCTTCAAAATTTACTCCTAATAAATATCTGATCTTTTCTAACTCAGTTATATCCAATTTAGATTTAATCAAATAAATTGCCTCATTTAATACCTTTTCATTTTCCCCAAAAATAACCATATCGTCAACATAAACCACAAGTATAACATTTTGATTCAACATATAGGTACAATTAACCCACTTCAATTTTACAAAACCAATATCTTCTAACAACTTATTTAGCGTATTATTCCAATACCTACTAGACTCGTGTAATCCATAAATACTTTTATGTAGTAAACACACTTTAGTTTCAGCTCCTTTGGCTACATGACCAACTGGTTGTTCCATATAAACCTCCTTGTCTAAACGTCCATACAAATAAGCAGCTTTATCATCCAGTTGAGCATGTCTCCAACTCAACATTGAAACTAACAATACAAAAAGAAATTTGATTATTGAAAAATTTACAACGGGTGAAAAGACATCACTGTAGTCTATTCCCCTAGTTTGAGAATAAACTTTTGCTACTAATCTAGCTTTAAACTTTAATATTATTCTTTTCGTCCCTTTTAGTCGAAAATATCCACCTGCTGCCTATAATTCTAGCGTTTGGTGGTGGATCAACCAAATCCCAAACTTCCCTTTCACGCATAGTCTGCAATTCATCTGTCATTGCCCTGTCCCAATGTGCTTTATTAGGCGAATTTTGCGTGTCTTGAAAAGTTTGAGGCGATTCAATCATATACAGTTCTTGCTGAAAAATATCACTCAAATGATTATCTATAAATTTTGAGTCATTTTCAAATACCAAATTAGATTCTTTATTATCAACTTCAGTCGTTGTCGTTTTAAAATCAAACTTTTCAGGATTAAACAAAATATTGTTTAGTTTACAATATTTTTCTGCATCATTTAAAGATCGTAATCTTTCATTACTTCCAGGCGGATAGTAATAAACATCGATTCTATCACTATTATTTCTCGGCCTTTCAACTCTATTCCAATTACTAACATCTAGAGGTAACATTTCGGTCTTAACCGGTAAATCGTTAGTAACATCAGATACAATCTTAATGGGTTGAGTGTTAGTGGTTTCAATAACATCAAGATCAGAATCACAATTGTCCAACAAAAAATGCACATTACTACATACATTTGTACTTCCGAATAAACTAGATACCCCTTTTCTGTTTTCATCTATATATACATGAATTGTTTCCTCAACAGTACGTTTCTTTGGAATATAAATTCTATAGCCCTTGCGTTTAGTAGCATAACCAACTAGAATTCCCATTAGGGCTTTAGGTTGCAATTTATTTCTTTTAGTACTAGGAATATGAACATATGCCAAAGAACCAAAAATTTTCAGATGCTTAACTGAAGGTTTATACCCTTTCCAAATTTCTATTGGAGTTTTACCCTCGGTTAATTTATGGGTACACCGATTTCTGACATACACAAAGGTCTTAAGAGCTTCTGCCCAAAAACTAGGTTTAAGACCGCTATCTTGCAACATGGCTCTGACGGCATCTAAAGCAGTATGGTTAAATTTCTCGGCAATACCATTCATTTCCGGGGAATAAATTGATGTACGCTCAATTTTAATGCCTAAATCATTAAGAAATTTTTCGAATTCTGAACTACAGAACTCCAGCCCGTTATCAGTTCTTACTGTTTTAACTTTCTTGCCTAATTCTAGCTCTACTCGCGTTAGATATGATTTAAAACAACTAAATACATCATTTTTATTTCGAATCACAAAGACATCAATTTTACGTGAATAATCATCAACTAGGGTTAAAAAGTACTTATTTCCACCTATTGATTTAACTGGAGCTGGTCCCCATATATCCATGTGAACCCTTTCTAATACATTTTTAGTATTACGTCTATATACATAATTTCGCTTAAATGACGTTCTTTTCGACTTAGAAATTAAACAAGTTTGACAATTTTTGCAGTTTTTAGTCAATGATAAATTTTCTAAACCTTTCACACTTTTATCTGAACTCATTTCCCTTAATAGAGGATAGTTAACATGACAAAACCTTCTATGAATCAGTTCAGGGCTTAAACTACTATACATTGCTGAAGTTTGAATTTGAGGATAAGCATACAAAATATAAAAATTCTCTTTTCGATGAACAGTTAATATAAAATTTTCATATTTATCATATATAATCATCTTTGAATTTCCCCATACGACTTTATAACCAGCAATATCCAAATTAGCACCACCTATTAAATTGCGTCTCATATTTGGAGAATAAAGTACATTTTCAAGGGTAATATAAACGTTACCTGATGAGTCTTTAACTTCCAAAGAAATATCACCAACTCCACATATCACAGAGGTAGCATCTTTGTCACCAATCAAAGCCTCAGTATCCGGTAATTTCTTGAAGTTTTGGAACAGCGATAAGTCGTTGCAAAAATGGGATGTAGCTGCTGTGTCCACTAAGAATTCGACCATGTTGACACCAGTGTTAAACGCTTCACTGTCATTTTGAGGGTTGACTTCACTGTAAAAATTCAGTGGTCGTTTAGACTCTTCTTCCAGCAATTTTCTTCGGAATGATTTGACATCTTACAGAACCTGCACGGCCCCATTCTTCGATATCGCTCGTTTGATGAGCTGGGTTCTTCATTACTTCTGGGTCCCAGTGCACTTCCACTGCTTGCGTTAGGTTTCGTTGTGCTTCTGGATTGGAAAGGTGGACGTCTTGACCAAGCCAAGTATGCGTCACCTACTATTGACGATTCAAGTAGATCATCTTTCTTCTTTAATAATATTCTTCCCGATTCTGTAACAAGGTCATCTTGAACTCTGTCAAATTTGAAATCTTCATCTTTTAGTCGATACAGTTGTTGAACAATGTTTTCATAGTCAGTTGGCAGTCTGCGTATTAGTTGAAAACATACTAAAAGTTCCGGTAACTCGAAACCTGCTTCGATTATCATCTCTTTCTTTTCATACACTCGTTTACAGTAAATACCTATAGTTTCTTCTGCCGGGTTGAATCTTAGTTCGTAGAACTCGTCCAATAGACCTGCTAATCTGGCTCTTGACTTCGGTTCAAAATTTAGTTGCAAAATTTCCCAAGCCTCTTTTCCATCCGTTGTTTGAGAAATTAACGTTTGAAATTTTGGCTCTAATCCTTGATAAATGGAAGTGTACGCTCGTTGCCTTCGAAGATTATACGACCGTTTTTCTGCTGATGAAGCACTCGCACCAAGTTATTCCTCTTTACCTTCTACAAAACTCCAGGAATCACGATCCATCAAATACACTTTCATATCAGTCTTCCATCGGGCGTAATTCGTCCCGTTCAATTTAGGAAAACTCAATCCAGCCACGTACTCGGTCATACTTTTGAAAAAAGTTTAAACTACGGCAACTTACTTCATATAGTTCAAAGTTACGCGGGGCCACGTTGCTCGGCCCATAACCCACTATTGTTGGTGAGAAGAATAAAATAAGATCCAGTCTTGATAAGCCAACGTTTATTTAACGTCAAATAAAAAGAACCACACCCTTTAGGAACACATCACCAAGAATATATATACGTACACAAGTAGAAAAGAAATTTGCATAGACAGTTATAGTGAATGCAGTTAACAGTTAAATATTCCTAGACCGACAACCAATTTAAAATTACCATCAGAATTTTTGTATGTTGTTCAGAACATCAAATATAACTACTGTATACACATTCAGCTGAATGGAAATTTAAAATTTAAATGACTGGGGTAAAAGGATGATAATATTTCATGATGTTTTTTTTTTTTATTATTATTTTTTTTTTTTTTTTTATCGGTATATACAAAATGCCCAACCACCCAACCATAGATGTTTTACAAGTGCAGTAAAAATTAAGCAAAAATTGCTGAGCTAGAACAATAAAAAAACTGTATGGGAGCAATTTAAGTTATAAAAGATCAAATTTGAATAAATATTATTTAAAAATAATATTTATTCAACTCGACGTCATAAATAAACTAAATATATGTTGTATGATGAAGGGGTAAAAGTGAAAGAGGCCAATTAAATGGACAGCAGGTTTATTCGTGCAAAAGATAGAAATAGGTTCTTAAACCTAAACTAGGAGAGGCTACTTCCACGTCCGTTCACCTCCACTCCTTCAATCATACTCTCTCTCTCTGGCGACGAAGTCGCCGCTAGGGGATTACATTAGCAGCGCCCTCTACAACACTGGGGATAACACTCCGCCATCCTGATTGAGGAGGACCACCGACTCATTGATATATACTAAACCTGTAAATAAAGATATTGAAAAATACACCACAATAATAAAATTTAAACAACATTAATGTCTTGAAGATCACAACGTGTAGTTCTTAAAAATTTAAAGTCTGTGGAAAAAGTTCTTGCCCCATGAAAAGTTTGTAGAAAGGGAAAAAAAGTCTCTCTTTAAAAAGTTTGTGTGAAAGAAAAAAAAAATCTTCTTTCAAAAGTCCATAAAAAGAAAAAAAAAAGTATCTTCTTTAAAAAGTTTGTATGATGGAAAAAAAAGTCTCTTCTTTCAAAAGTTCATAAAAAGAAAAAAAAAGTCTCTTCATTCAAAAGTTCATAAAAAGAAAAAAAGTCTCTTCATTCAAAAGTTCATAAAAAGAAAAAAAAAGTCTCTTCTGTAAAAAGTTCTTGTAGAAGAAAATTGAAGAAACTTAAGTATCTTCCCAGCACTTCATCATATCAGCTGATGTAGATGTGAGAAGTGGTCCTTCAGTTGTCCCCAGTTTACGGACATCATATCGGTCATTTGGCCGAATCTTTACCACCTCGTATGGGCCGAAAAACTTTTGACGCAGTTTTAAACCAGTACCAAACTGCGTTCTTTTGATGGCTACTTTGTCGTGGAGTTTGTACTTGTTTGCTGTCTTGCGTCGAGTATTATAGTTGTGCTTGCTTCTTTCTTGCAGCTGTAGTATATTGGTTTTTGCTTGTTCGCGCATTTGTCGTTTATTTTGGACGAAGGTATGTATGTGTTCTTCTTCGAGGATTTTCTTGATGTTAAGGTCTTCCTTATTTTTCATTTTAATCCCTATTAAGAGCTCGAAAGGTGTGTACTTTGTTGCTGAAGAAACGGTGCTGTTGATTACGCGTTGGACTGCTAGCACATGTTTAAACCATTTATTGGGGTCATCGAGGGATAACTTTGTGATGACAGGGATAAGTGTTCCATGAAACTTCTCTACTTGTCCATTTCCACGAGGCTGACCAGTGGTGATTGTGACATGTTCAATTTCCTCATCTTCGCAGTATTTCTTAAATTCTATTGCTGTAAAAGCTGATCCGTGGTCTGATATTATTCGTTTAGGATTTCCGAGGGTAATTTGTTGGAGTTGAAGTTTATCCAAAGCATCTTTTGTTGACGTTGACTTAACAGGGTATATCCATATGAATTTGCTAAAGGCACATACCACGGTAAAGATGTATTTGTAATTTTTATTTGTACTTGGAAGTGGGCCGAGAAAATCGACATGGTAAGTGTTCAACGGGACGTCGCCTTTTGGGATTGGGTGTAGAAATCCTTCTTGTTTTCCAACTTTACGTGAAGAAAGTATGCATGGAATGCAGTTGGATATTACGCTTTCGACGGTTTTTCTTATATGCGGGAACCAGAATTGTTGTTTCACCAATGCTTCAGTTTTATTGATCCCGAAATGGCCTTTATTGTGTTCTATTTGGACTATTTGTTTTTGCATGTCTTGTGGTATAACTAACAGTTCTTGGTCATTGACCAGTTTGTAAAGAATGTTGTTCTTGTATTTGTATTCTGTAGTTGAAGAGTGATCGATTAGATTTTTAATGTTTTGTGTGAATTCGTCCTTTGACTGAGAATCGCAGATTTTCTGGGTTGTTGCATCAACTTGGATTGACATGACTGGGTAACGACTGAGAGCATCAACATGTGTCATCTGCTTGCCTGATCTGTGTACTATCTCGTAGTCAAAATCCTCTAACAACATTGCCCATCTGGCAATTTTTGGTGGAACTTCTTTCCTTGACATGGTCTTTTGGAAGGCTTGGCAGTCTGTAATAATTTTGAACTTGGTACCTACAAGGTAGTGTCTGAATTTCTTTAGTGCTTGAACTATGGCGAGAACTTCTAATTCGTACGATGAATATTTCTCTTCTTGTGGTGATGTCTTATGGCTCATATAATGTATAGGATGGAAGATGTTATCCGAGTCTGCTTGAAGAAGAATAGCACCAAATCCTTTTGAGGATGCATCACAATGTAACTGTAAAGGCGAGCCTTGTTTATATAGATGTAGCACAGGCTCTGTTGACAGTGCCTGTTTCAGTGTTAGAAAAGCTTGTTTTTGGTCTGTACCAAAATAAAAAGGAGTATTGTTCCGTAAAAGATCACTTAAGGGTCTTGCAATGGCAGCATAATCCCTTATAAACTTCCTAAAAAATCCACTTAGACCCAAGAATGATTGAACATCTTTTGTTGTTTTGGGCTGTGGAAAACCTAAAACAGCGTTTGTTTTGGCTGTCGAGGGACGAATTGTACCTTTTTCTAAAATGTGCCCGAGAAAGTTGATTTTTCTTTGTAGAAAATTGCATTTTTTAAAGTTAAACTCAAGTCCATAGTCGGAAGCTACTTTGAAGACTTGCTTGAGTTTTTCGACACCCTCTAACTCATTGATTGATGGGATGATCAAATCGTCTAAGTACAAGATCAGTGTATTAGTTTCTAAAAGTTCTCGAAAAACAATCTGTATGAATCTTTGAAAAGCAGACGGCGAGTTGCAAAGTCCAAACGGGACTTTATTAAATTGATACTGATTATCTGGTGTAATAAAGCTCGTATACTTGCGGCTTGCAGGATCAACGTCTACTTGGTAAAACGAATTTTTGAGATCTAAATTTGTGTACACGGTAGCCCCTTGTAGCCTGTCGAAGACGTCGTCTATAATAGGAATTGGAAATCGTTCTTTGATTACCACTTTATTCAAACGTCTGTAATCAATACACATGCGTGTTGAGCCATCTTGTTTTTTGCACAAAACTATTGGTGAGCAAAAGTCAGAAGTACTTTCTGAAATAATTCCGTCGTTCAATAGTTGTTTGATTTGCCTGTTAACTTCCAATTTCTCGGTGATTGATAAACGGCGTGCCCGCTGAAAGATTGGCGTTTCATCCGATAAAAAAATCTTCATTTGAAAATTTGTACTTTTTATTTTATTTGGTTTATAAAATTTTACCATATTCGTAACAGTATCCCGCACGTTATCGTCGTTAATGTGCAAGAAATCCGCTTCGTTTAAACTCACGCTATCCCCAATCGTAAACAGAAAAGGTAAACAGTCAACGTGTGCTGTTTGTTTACATTCTGGACCAGGAGCTTCTGGTTTTGAGCCTTTTCCTCCGTCTTCTGTTCTAACACAAACTTCGCCTACTTCATCAGGATCTTCCAATGACCGCTCGTCTATTCTTCTGGGGACATTAAGCCCCGCCTCCATCAACGAAGAGCCCGTATTTTCCGTTGAGTTATCCTTTGTATGACCTTGACACGTGCCTTCTTTTTGAGTTTCCGGAATCGTAAGGATTTCAGAAGCATTTAAAATTTCGTTATTGTTGTCAGCAGGAAAAGTGATATATTCCGAGTTCTTTTTTGAAGCAACATAGCATTTTTTTCCCGCGCGGGTTTCGAATTGGTTTACAATCGGAAGTGGGTGTCGTGTTTTTATGCTTTCGTATACGTTAGGTGGAATTATTAAATTCGAACATAAGTCGTCACAAGCTGCTGCCGTAACTAGAATTGGATTTTTTTTCTTTGGATGAGCTAGATTTATTTTTGTCAACTTCGCTTTTTGTGTGGAACCGAAAGCTCCTGTGAGGGTTATTGATCCGTCATAGACTGTTGAGGGTGGTAATACACTGGTTTTTACACAAGTTATATTAGTACCTCCATCGATCAAAGTTTTTATTTTTTTATCATCGATAAGAACATCTTCGTACTGTAGCTTATTGAAATATTTATCGCGGTTGTAATTTCTTCCGGTTTCTATTTCGCAGACGTGATTATTTGGTGCATTTGGCCTAAAATTATCGTTGTTGTTACGGTGATTGTAAGAACCCCTTGGCGGTCTGTTAAATGACCCTCTGTATTGGTTTTGCTTATTTTTGTTTTGGAAATTCTGCCCGCTGTTGTATGTTTGTTGCTGATGATTTGTTTCGCTTAGAGATTTACGTTTTGACGTAAAGTAAATATCACACTCTTTTGCAAGTTCTTTAGGTTCTAGCCAATCTTCCCCTTGGCGAACGGCGATGTGTGCTTGTGTTTGGCGGTCAAGTGTGCTGAAAAGTTTATCCGACACCATTAATTTACATAGTGTTTCGTAGTCAGTGGCGTTGCGTACCTTACAGTAATATGCGAATGATTGTGATAGCCTTGACCCAAATTGCGTATGCGACTCGTTCGGCATGCGTTGGCTCCTTCGAAAATTAAGAAGACATTCTTGTGGAGTGCGTTGAAATTAGCGCAGGACAATACTTTTGACTTGTTCGTAATTTTTTAGGTCGTTCTCCGAAATATTTAGTAAAATGTAACTAGCCTGTTCGCCCAGTATGCTAATCAAAATTTCCGATTTTGCATCATCTGGGACATTTTTTGTCGTAAACGCACGTTCCAGAGACTGAAAGAATAAATTGTAGTTTTCTGGTCTCGACGGGACTGGCATGCTTAGCGTTCGAACACTGCGAAGAAGACTTTCGATATTTGGACTTGCTTCGGTTGCTGTGGTACTTCCAGTACTAGTTTGGTTTAATGCAGTAGTATTTTTAAGAGCTGTGAGCTCGAGTTGTCGTTCTATATGTGCGAGTTTAACTTCTTCGATTTCTTTTTGTTTTTCAAGCTTAATTTTTTCGATTTCTTTTTGCTTTTCATTAGCCTCTTGGGTTTTTCTTTCAGCTACAACTGTTGTTATTAAATCTTGAACGAAATCTGGATCTTTAACGAAAACTTCACTTTTTTCGATTAAGTCTTTTAATTTTAGAATTGTGGCACCATCCGGTACAACGATATCTAACTCAGCGGCGATAAATACGAGATCTTGCTTTCTGATATTTTTAAACATAATTAATAATAAGATGGATCCTACCTGCGTTTCTTGATTTTACTTCGCTTTTGGAGCTGTATCCGTTTTATGTTGTTGCTCTTTCGAAGAGTACTCGTTGCTTCTGGTTTCTGGTTCGTAGTAGTTGGTCGATGTGGAATAACTTTGCTGACTTCGTAGAACTTCTGCTTGACGGCTGAAGTGGGACTTGTTCGGCGAAGCGACAGTGTTGTGGTTGCAGGTTCGAGTTGGCTCAGGATTCTGTATTCTTGCTGGCTATGTGGAATAACCGATGCTAGCTTCGTTGAACTTCTGCTTGACGGCTGAAGTGGGACTTGTTCGGCGAAGCGAGTGTTATGCAGTTGTATAATGACGACGCTGGTTGATGAGTTTTCCTTTTATTTGTAGATTCCACTGGTGGTCGCTGACTGCTGCGGTAATTCGTGAAGAGGATTTTGGTTTGACCTCTGGATGCGTAGAAGTGCAGTTTTTATTTCGTGAAGAGGATTTTGGTTTGACCTCTGTATGCGTGGAAGTAAAGGTTTTTTTTCGTGAAGAGGATTTTGGTTTGACCTCTGGATGCGTGGAAGTAAAGGTGTTTTTTTTTCGTGAAGAGGATTTTGGTTTGACCTCTGGATGCGTGGAAGTGCAGTTTTTTAAATATTTTTTTCATCGTATTCTCGCGGGTAAAAAGCACGGCGAGCCCCCATGTTGTATGATGAAGGGGTAAAAGTGAAAGAGGCCAATTAAATGGACAGCAGGTTTATTCGTGCAAAAGATAGAAATAGGTTCTTAAACCTAAACTAGGAGAGGCTACTTCCACGTCCGTTCACCTCCACTCCTTCAACCATACTCTCTCTCTCTGGCGACGAAGTCGCCGCTAGGGGATTACATTAGCAGCGCCCTCTACATCACTGGGGATAACATATATGAGGTGGGTTGTTGTGGTTAAGTTTTTCATCGACTAAATGCAAATCCTTTTTTTTTTACAAAATTTTGGATTCGGTGAAACATAACAATATTCTGAAGCTTTTATAATTTATTACATTAAAATCTTCTCTTCTTCATCAAAAAGTTTTGACTTTATTATGAAATTTAAAAACTATGTAACTTCATAATGACTTGTAATACTTCTTTAAAATTCAATCTGCAAGTTTTTAATTTGATGTAAAAATAGAGTTCTAAAATTTTCTTTGTTCATTATGTGGATATTAAAAAATTTAGAAAATTAATGTTCATTGATTTCTGTAAGCAGCATTAGTACAATAAGTGCATTTTTCACACAATTTCGAAAAATTTAATTGTTACATTATAACACCCTCATAAACAACGCTATTTGATAAAATTTCTAAAGTAGTTAGCATTTTCAGTATTCATTACATTTAAGTTAAATATCGGCTTGAATCAAATTACTTTGGTATATTCTTGTGCAATGAAAATTCACAAAAAAACACCACATATATTTAGTTTATTTTTGACGTCGAGTTGAATAAATATTATTTTTAAATAATATTTATTCAACTTTGATCTCTTATAACTTAAGTTGCTCCGATACACCCAAAACAAACAACCACAAATACTATGGTTTTTGATTAGTATATGACAATTTTAAGCTTTCAATTTTTAACAAAATTAATAAAAAATTATATTATTTAAATAATATAAACTTATGCTATATAAAAACGTTCTAAATTAGTAAATTAATATAAATTAAATTAAAAATAAAATAATACTCAAAAAATTAAAAAAGGTAATAAGTTTTCTATCAGATTATATAATTATCTCAAGTACTGCAATATACCATTTTCAAGTAATGCGAATGATTAATTTAACATGCACTGCTTGAAAATAGCATTTTATAATTGACATTTAAATGTCTGAGGCAATAGACCTGTGTTGTATACGTGATAATTTATAATGTATTAACATCAAATTCAAATTGCCAGCTACAAGCAGAATGATGCAGAATTAATTGCCTGGATGCATTTCAATCTCGAATGTTCAGTAATATAGCAAATTGCGACATTAAAATATGGATGGTTACTAGGGAGATAGACTACATCTCTTGATGCATGCTACATTACGCATTTGGAATATATTACTATACATTAATGCATTATATAAATTTAACTTATATGTATACATTGCTGTTGTTGACACTTATACAAAGTCTGCTCTGTAACTTGTTAATATAAGAGTAATGCACATTTATATCTCTCAGGTATTTGTAATCGAAATACAAGTGTGATTAAACAATACATCTATTTACAATTACATATTATAATGAACAATATTGCTTATATCTGTAAACAGATAAAGATTATTTACTTGTTCAATGAAAATATTATTTGAAAAATTTAACATATTTGTCATCGAAAAGTGTTCGAAAGATTGCTACGTAAGTAAAGTATCAGCTTATTAGATATTAGGAATTTAAACACTGGAACAACAATTTGAAGATTATTTTGTATTTAGTTTTGAAAAACAAATTAAAGATATGAAATTTTCCAATTTTTTGTAAAATTATAAATATTTAAAAGATGCGTTGATTCAAAATTTGGTATTGCATCATTCATATTAAATATAGTGTAATATAAAAATAATATAATCATAAATGCATACAATGACATCAATACTAACAAACGCAATATAACACTTCGCACGAAAACAATAGGATACTAGATTCAGTTTAAAGTAAACACAAATTAAATTATACATATGTAATGTAATGAAAACAATAAAAGCCCTAAGACCTCTTGACTTCCTTAGATAAAATTTCATTTCTACTAATAAAATTAAGTCCTTTTTATAAAACAATGAAGGATTTAAATGTCTGAGTGGGATTGTTTTAATAATGTATAAATGTAATAATAAGGATAAAATATTACAAGCAATTACATATGTATAATTCTACAGCGTTGAAGTTTCTTCGTCTGTAATAAAATATATTTTACTTGAAGATTAGGAGTTAGTTAAAAATTAGTTTACGAACACGGTTAAAATTTAATATCAACAAAGATTAGTACACTAAAAATGAGTTTTAGGGTTTTATGTACTAACTTTATTTCATAAGAAAATAAATCGAATATGAATGGAACCAATTTCAAACATTTACTGTATTCAGAATAGGATATATTTTTTAACTCCAAAAACAAAACTATCTATTGATCTCATCTGAATAATACTTTATTCATACCGGGGACTCAGTATCCTTAAAATGAAAAAAAAAAAAAAAAATCGATTTTGCAATTTTTATTTCGTGTTGTTTTATGCTTTTTTGACTTTCCATTGATGCATTATTTTAGTTATGCCTCAAATTAGAAATATGTTGTATCTTCTTTTAAAAAGAAAACAGTCAATTATTAAGCACGTTAAACTTTGGCCTTTAACTTTTTCTCTAAACGCGATATTTTAATCTTCAATGTACCTTTCCTAACTAGTACATATACCATTAATTTTCTTATCAAATTCTTTAACAAGTCTTAGTTAAATATTTGAGCATAGGAATAATTAATATCAATATGACTCCCTCCCCAGTATCTAAATTATGTGCACCTAAACAGTACGTAATATATTTTAGTATAGTATATATTTTAGTATATATAATATGTAATATAAGTAAAAGAAATCAGAGTGGGGAGTGTCTTTTCATGATGCCGAAGAACACAAACAACACAGAAATAAAAGAAATCTTAAAAACACTTCAAAACAGATTATTCCAACCTATCATTCAATAACAGAAAAATATTGCAGTAGAAGAACAAACCAATCCACAGCCATTTGATTTTTAAAAAATAGGATGGTCCAGCCAAGGAAGTGGTGCTATCAGTTGGCCATTAGATAAACTACATTTGGTCCATTCTGACATAAATGGTTTTAACAAAATGGAGTAGAAACAGTCACCACGTAGAAAATTAAAAATTGTGGGAAGATCCGTTTTGGTGCTCAACGCCACATATATTAATCCTATTCAAAATTATACAAGAAATTAGTCATACAGAAAATTAAAATAATAATAAATTACTACTAAAAATACATTTTACACAGGAAGTGTGGTTTCCCTACACTAAGCATCTAAACATTATATCAATACTTTCAAAATATATTTTAGCAATGGCAACCCATTTTCTCAAGACTTTCGAAAGTCTTATTGAATGACTATATTTCTACACCAAACTTCTCCCCATCGATCCTCTAGTACAGATCTGAATCATAACTATAGCGAAATTATTAATAACTACCATAAAATTGGTTTTAAAAGCAGAAAGCAGAACCTAAATTATTAATATTGTTATAAATTACGTACGATTAGTCTAAGTGCCAACCAACTTACACCTCATACCAATACTCCACTTCTCCTTCAAAATAGTCTAGCAATACCACTTTCTCTAGACTTTCGAAAGGCTTATTGAGCGCCAAATGTCACTTTGCCAAACTTCTCGCCATTTGATGGCCCTCTAGCAGAGATCTAAATCCTCTTATTAATGACCCAGGGAATTCGGAATTGGCATTATAAATAAAGTATCGCGACCAGGCATTCGAGGACTATTCCAGCCCCTTGAGGACTTGGTAATGGCTAACCCTTTTCTGCGAAGTGTGCCGACTGCCGTGCCCGGGCAATTACTCTTAATTGCCAGTTTATAGTCGCTTTGTTGAGTGGACGTTTTCCAAACAGGAAGTCGATTGGGAATGAAAGCGGGTAGAAGTCGTTATCGATGTGATAACAGAGTTCGTATGGGGTAAGTAGAGTTAAGTTTATGCTTGGACTTTGAATTCTTTAAAATACGATTCCATTTCAAACTTTAGAAGTCAGCATTAAGATATCAATATTTGTTGAATAGTAATTGATAATGTGATCATACAGAATGGCTAAACTTGAAGTGCACCTGTTCTGATCCATTCTTCATACAACTTATTATACAGACTCTTGGAAAAGATATCTAATTAAAGAAATTTCATTGGGATTATGTAATAATTTCGATTTCAAATAGAACTTTCAATTGCAAATAGAACTTTGCATTTTGAATCTTATCCAGAAAATTGTGAACGATGTTTTAGATCAAAAAGAAAACAATCCAATAAAGTTTAAAGTCGCAGTTAAAAAAAATTTTAGCTAGTGTTAGTAAATATTTGAACTATTTATTTCATTAATTTTATTTTTTGAAGGTTGTTTATCAATACCAGTAGTAAGTATACAATGTTTTATGATGCTTGGTTGGTTGGTTTCATTTCAAAAGAATATAAACTGCTATTAACAGCAGCTTCAGTTTATAAATATCCTGTGTTAGTTAAAAGGTTCACCCACAATTAAAATATTGAAAAATTTATTAAATAATTTTTCCAGGTAATCTAGTAAAGTTTAAATGATTCTTAATACCACACACATTACAGCGGGCAATGCAGGTAAAAAAATTCTGAAATTTTTAACACGTAAAAAAATCTCGAACAATGCTGAAGTTGTCATGATTGACCAATTATGAATCTTATTTCAGACATTGGTCAATGCGACATTTGTCATTTTGTCGTTTTAGTTTCAATTACCTATGTGTTAAAATCGGGTAAAAGTATTTTTTCAGGTTTTTTTTTTTTTTTTTTTTTTTTTTTTTGCATTTCTATATGTTTTGAAACATCTTGACTTCAAAAAATTGGTCCAGATAAAACATCTGCCTGTGTGCACTTGGTCAGCATAACTCCTCAACAATATGTTGAGGAGTTATGCTGAATTTTCAAATTTGGTGTGCTGGTTAGTGGTGGCCATGGGACCAACCATTTAGGTTTTCATCAAAATTACCCAAGAGCATAAATTTGAAATCAAGAAAAAATCATGTTTTTCAGCAATTGCTAAAAAATGGCTCTAAAGATTTTTTTTTTAATTTCTTTGCTAATGCCTTTTAAGATGTTATAAACGACCTCACCAGTGAAATTTAAGTAGAAATACGATAAAAGCAAAAAAGTTGAAAAGCGAGTGCCTTTAACATATACTTTTTTCCCTTGAGCCTCGCCTATCAACGATTGATTTTTTTTCTGTTTCACGCACAAGAAAGAACAATGCAATATCTATCAAATTAACATCACCAATTATGTCATTTGGCGATTTTTTTTTTTGCCCATGTGAAAATTATTGCCAATATTATCGCCAAACTGGCCATTCTTATTTATATAATGGAAAATATGAAAACGGTAAATAACACCATATCCAAATTTGAATGCAATGATCAATATTGTAGTGTAATTGAAAGTTGTGCGATGATCCACACCCCTAGTTTTTGAGAAAATTGTCTGTGATTGCTACGCACAAATCCGCCACAGTGAAGGAAAGTAGGTTATGATATTCGAAAAATCATGCTTCTTTCGAACTTAATGCATTCTTTCTATGTAAAGTTTATGGTATAAAATTTCTATAATACTAAATATATACATACCTTGTAGTTCACTGAATTATTTTAATAAATGGAAAGCGTTAACAGAATTATACATCTAATTTTTCTTCAAACACATTTAAGTTAAGTCGATTCTTCTATTAACAGCTGTATACCAGTATCTGCAAAATTGCAATCGATATGCAAAGTAATCTAAAAGTAACAGAACATTTAAAAATCAAAATAAAATATATTTTCTAATCAAATTTTTTTTTTTTTTAGTATCAACTGAAAGCTCTTTACTTCGAAATCTTACTGATTATCAGCCAACAGTACCTTTACCCCTATTGTGTTCTCGCAGATACCTACAAACCTCCATCGTCATCTCTGATGAAAAAAATAACTGCCGTTTTCCTAGGGATATAACTCCAACTTTTTATGAAGAGTGCATTTCCTTACTCCTAAATATTTAAAATTTATCATATTTTAAAATATTAATTTGCTTTTAGGAATGTTTTGTATATGTTAGCACAACACAAGTCCAAACTACTTAGGATTTTTTTTTTTTTACTTAAAAATATCAATAAACAAACTATGGTTTTACTAGGCTAATTAATTTTCTCAAAGTAATAATCATGGCTTTATAAAAATTATTTTTCACTTAATATATTCAAGAACAAATTGTTATAAGCCTACTTCCCCCATCCTTTCCCAGTTTCAACTACAAATTTCAATTGTACTTTACTCTCCCAAAATAAGTTTCCTAGGTCAGTATAAGCAGTTTCTTGGTCATATGATACTACAGGAAGAAATCTTCTTTTAAGAAAAAGACAACGTTCTAAGAATATGGTTATTTAAGACATTAAGATAATGATTAACATTATTTATGTTATACGTATTATAGAAAAAATACACACATCACCTTTTCCAATGGAAATTATTATTTTTAAGACATCTATTAAGAAACATAATTAGGAATACATTGCAAAAGTTAATAAAATGACTTTTAATATACAAATCCAAAAATAAGATTACTTTTGAAAAAATATTGTAATTTCAATTCAGCAGTCATGAGATACTATTTTCAAAGAAATGGTAAAAATAAATTTGTCCTCAAACAAAAAAAAATCAAATAATTATTTTCCACATCAACAGATAACTGAGATATGTTATGCAATGTTATTTAAGTTCATTGAGGTCAGCTAATCATTAAGACGGGACTATTAAGATTAAGGAGGGAGCCCTCTGTTGACAAAAAAAAGACAAAAAAAAAAACTATGTTTCACTTTGTGTCGATAAAATAAGATTTATTTCAAACTTTTTTTTATATTAATATTCTTAAAAGTACACAGTATCATTGTCGACATTTATGAAACTTAAAAATATTTTTAAGGATTTTTATTATTTATTTCCTTTCCTTATTTTCAAAGCTCAAAATCAGAGTAATCAATGATAACTCCTCTTATAAAATAATTCGCAATCATTTAATTCGAGAAGAGAAGCAAAGATAAATTCATTTTTATCGAATTATTGCAATGTGGCATTAAACTGAATAAATCAATATGTAATTTTCTTTAAAACTTGTTTTACTTGCTTTAATCTAGGTAATAAAAATAATAAATCTGCCATATCATGATAGATAATAGTATGGGAACAATCTTATTAAATTATTTCTTGAATCAAATAACTACTGAAAATGTTTTTATATAGATAGATATTCGTAAAAATTAATAACTTTTCAAACATATATTTATATTATTTAATTAAAAAAAGTTATTGATGAGATGCAAATCCGCATTACTAATTAAATTAACTCAGGATTATTTCTCCTCAAACTGGATCGATGTAATTTTTTAAGCCCTAAATATAGGAAAAAAATTAAAGTACTTCATCTAAAATTATATTATTTAAGTTATGGTAATACTTTGTTAGAAGCGTTGTGAGTTGTTGGAAGCGTTGTATTGAATTTTTTAGCTGCAATGAATTAAGCGTAATTTCACATAAAATGCATATAAATAACGAGCAATCAATAATCTATTTTAAGTAGTAATATATTCTACTTGATAACAAAATTGATTATTTTAATAAGTGAACATTTTTATTTTTATGAAAGGTGGGGCTAAATGTCAAAGACATACTTTCATAAATATGTAAAAAAAAAAAACTAGCGTTTTCAAATGCTCTTAATTAAACATTTTTTTTTTTGTTTTTTTTCATCAAATTAAATTCTAGTACTTATTTTCAACAGTAAAAATATATATTTAATCGCAGACATTTTTTTTTTTTTTTTTTAAATTATGAAAACCTAAATCATACCTTCCAAAAATTTTAATTAATCTTAAATTTAAATTAAAGTTTAGTACAATGTGGAAATGAACATTTTCATTACACTGTTCAATTAAACACTTGTATATTTTATGGATATAACCACTGTTTCAGAAAATAGTGTCACACGGTTTTCGATTCTGCTTATGTAATCATATGATGCTTAATATTTGTTGAGGATCTGTAAATATAATATATCATTTCTAAGGTCCAAAAGATTCCTGCAACACCACATTTTTTCCTAGCGAAATTGGCCTTCCTCAAATCAAGCCAAAACTAATTCAGTTATCGGGAACGTCAAATGTTTTACTTATTTTTATCACTGAAGACAACTGAATACATTTTGCTGCTATAGGGGATGTGGTTTTAAAACCGTTCCAATCTTTGTAGTCCAGGCAAACTAAATTAAAAATACAGTGAACATGAAAAAAATTGCAACAGAAGCTTTTTTGATTGATTTTTAATCAGTTATTATTGCTGAACAACATATCCGAAATCGGACAAAATTCATCCATGGGAACACCCCGAAAAACGAATTTGAAAATAACGGATTCCATGCCACATGATGGGGATGCCTAAACGTAGTTTTTCCCGCTCAGCACCTCCTCAACCATGATATTTTAATTACGGATGTAAGCTTTAACTCAGCAAAATGGTTGGTTATTGTACTTAGAATGGCATGGACCTTGTTTAAGAAAGGAGGGCATAACATTTAATAGGCAAAGAAAGTATACAGGTACATGTATGTGTACAGGTTTGTGTTTTCTGTCTGCTTTCGTTTTTAGGGTGTCTGTGTTTAAAGACAAAGTCACATTAGTGAAGCATTGATTACACTTGAAAATGAGCTAAACATACATGCTAACTCAATAAAGAACCAAAAATAATAATCTCCTGACTGGCTCAATATTATTTGAGGTGCTTCAAGAAATCTATAGATCAAATGCTGTGTCACACATGGTGACTGGGAAATAAGTTTACATGGCGATACGAGAATACATGATTGTAGATGCAGCGCTTAGTATCCTGCTGGTTTAAGAGTTTTTTTCCTCATGATGAACATAGATCTCTTCATGGTCATGTTAAGGAAACTTGTGGTCTGTTCTATGATATTACGACCGGAAAAAAACCAAAAAAAGAATGACGTAGAACTGTGTGATGCTTTGGCTAAGATTGAGATTGCTTAGGAGACAAAGGAGAATCACTTGCCATCTCTCTAGAGAACAAGTAAAATTTGGTTGGAATACCAGCGAATGATCGATGTTGTACGAACCTTGATAACAGCTGACCAGATAGGTTCTTGGAATTTAACTTATATGTTATGCTTTAAATTCTCCCCAAAATAACATTTGCGGGTCATGTAAATTATCTCAAGTCACTCTACCTATACTTGCAGAAAATGTTTCAACTACTATCTGAAAATACAAATGTGATGTTTATGGAAGGTAAATTTGTGATAAGAAGAAGTGACAAATTACGGGGTGAACTTGGATCACATCTTATAATGGAGCAAGTGCTTTCCCTGAAAAGCAGTGAGGAAGGGGAAAATCAGAGGGCTACATAGCTGTTTTGAGTGCCCTTTTGTTCAATTTAAAATTTAAGTATGGAAGGGTATGCAAGGCAAACTAGTGAAAAATACAAAGAAATGAGAGACAGCAAACAAAAGAGGGACAGCAATGACATTAAACAAAAACTGGTCAATGTACTAGAATCCATATCCCGATTTAATTCTGCTCTGTAATATTGTTATAGGCGTAATAGCCGAAGAAGAAGTTAATGTTGATGAGTTGCACTGATTTGGTGCGAAAATCGTCTCAGAAATAATAGGGAAAGATGTATTAAAGTTTTCTGCTAAAAGGTCAGATAAAGCGAAAACTCTAGGATCTGCTGGTGCTGTCTGTAGTAAATATGATTCAGATATACAAGTGGACCCAGCATTACTTTTCCAAAGAAAAAAGTATGTTGCCACTTGTGCTGTTATGAATCTTGTTGGTATCAGGCGTTATGAACTGTGTGCTTACCCTGCAGCATTATTTTAATCCCAAAGCCTAATGAGAAAAGCAGACAAATCACAGTTATCAGAAGCAATTATTGTCAAATACACCAAACATTTTAATAGTGAAGAATCTGACAAGGTGGAAAGTACGGAAAGGTACATTTTGGATGGAGGATCTCTCTTACATCGAATTTCGGGATACAACAATAACACTTACGAAAACATTGCAACGTCGTATGTTTAATTTACTCTTAAAACATGGAAAAGCTGTCATTATTTTTGATGGCTACATTGGGTCCCCTACAATCAAAGATGGGGCTCACAGACGACTGTACGCAAAGACCAATAGAGATGTTAATTTTAGCTCATGCATGAAGTTCGTTGGCAAAAAGGAACATTTTCTAGCCAATGGAAAGAACAAGCAAGCCCTAACTGCTTTTATTGGTGACTTGCTGAAGAAACAAGGTTGTACTGTTCATAACACAGATGGGAATGTTGATTTGGACATTGTACGTACCGCAGTTTCATCTTCAGAACTCGGTCATACCACTGTGATAGGGGAAGATACCGATCTGCTGCTTCTGCTTCTGTACCAAGCTAAGGATAAGGTATTCAAGCTGTATTATCGAAGTGATATAAGACATGGATCGACTACAAAGCCAGTATATGATATCCACATCATACAATCTATATTAGATCGTGAAAGCTGCAATTTGTTTCTGCATGCTTTTACTAGCTGCGATACCGCATCCAGAATTTTTTCAATTGGGAAATCCTCAGCATTTGCAAAAATGATGAAGGTGACAAAGCTCCATTCTGTTGCAAAAATATGTTGTTGTAATTCAAGTCAACATTCAGATATCACTGTCGCTGGTTGAAAAGCAATGCTTCTCTTGTACGACTGCCGGTTTTTAGATTGCACAGATCAACTACGCCTTCAAATGTTAGTTGCGAAGGTAACTACTGCAAAATCATTTGTTGCACTGGAAATTCTGCCCGATTCTTCAACCAAATATCATAGCTATCGAACATACTTATAAATAAATATATGGAAAGATACTAAAAAAAGAATCAAACCAGAAGAATGGAGTTGGTATGTAAAAAATTACTTTTTCTATCCAACACTCGCCGACTTACCATCAACTTCAAATTATACGATGTTCCTGCACCAAAAACAGCTCTATATTACGATGTGGATGCAAGCGTAATGGCCAGCCCTGTCCAACAGCTTGTGGAACTTGCCAAATCAATGGATGTAAAAAACACAACAGTTATGAATATCATAAAAGTGATGGAAACGATTAAAGTTTTTTTTTTTTGAAACATTTTCTGACATTAAATAAACTTTTAAATAACAAATGCACTGTTTAAGATTTGTTTATTGTTTAAAATACATCATATGTATACCTGTACCTGTGTACCTTCTTACCTGTGAAATTTAATGTCCTCTTTTTAAAAAAAACTCCATGCAATTCTAAGAACAATAAAACATACCATTTTGTTGTGTAAAAGCTAACATCCGTTATTAAAATATCATGGTTGAGGAGGTGCTGAGCTGGAAAAAGTGCGCTTAGGCATCCACATCATGTGGTATGGAATCAGTCATTTTGAAATCCGTTTTTCAGGGTGTTCCCATGGATCAATTTTGTCCGATTTTGGATATGTTATTAAGCAATTATAACTGATTAAAAATCAATTAAAAAAGCTTCTGTTGCAATTTTTTTCATGTTCAATCTCAAATTGCCTGGACTATTGGTACTTGTGACTGGGTTTTGAAGCAAGTTTCCGTTTGCAAGTTTCCGATAAACTGTGTTACGCATTCTTTTACTCTTCTGAGAAGAGTATTCTTTTGAACGCGGAAGTCCTGGTGCAATCTGAATTTGTCGTAAGGATATTTTTTGTGATGCTTTAAACTATCGAAATAGTCTGTCATCTCTTTTATTTATCATTCTCACTCATCGAGGAGGAAATTTATGATTACATTCTCCTCTAAATATTATTCGATTAATGCTATATTTCGATCTTTTTGAAATTGATGCAATGCAATATCAAACACAGTGCTTCTATAACTTTGGAAACCTTAATAGAAATAATTAGCGTATCTTTCGGCTTATTCAATACAAACTTTGAAAGGTTTTCTTTTATTGTCGTCGTTATGATGTCACTTGTAAACATTTGCATATTAATGAATATTTGTAGAAATGAGACAGTTTTATTACATTTTGAGACACATAATTTTACATATTTTAGTTTTATTTAAAGTTTTAAAGATTGTTTTTTAATGTTTATCACACTTATTAGGTTTTCAATGCTTTGAATGCATCATATAAAAGTTAATTAGAGGAAAACAACAGAATCTAAACTTTTAGCATGGTATAAAAAGTTCTTATTTTAATATTTCTGGCAGTTTAACGTATCTAGTATCTGTTTAGAAACCAGATGTTGCAAAAACTCATTAATTACAAACTTACATATAAACGTTATTCATTAAAATAATATACAATTATGTACATTGCATCAATGGATTTCTTAACAAATATTTACGCTACATTATGTAAATAATAAATTTAATTTTAAAAGCTAATTTTAAAAGAATGGTAATAAGCATATAGCTGTAAACAGAAAACCAATTATAGACTATATGAAAAGTTCTCTGACCTGACCTTAGTATGGATGTATGTGGCGAATTTCAAAGCTGAACCGTATACCTTCGAATATTTCCTTTTAATGAATCTCGCTTTTAATACCAGTTTGGCTACGATGAAACTAATTTAGAATATCCAGCTTTAATGACTGCATAATACCAGTGTCACATTTATTATGCTTACGTTTATTGCCTTCTAAAAAAGTAAATTGAAACGCGGACTTTTAATAGTTTAAAATTCTAATTCATAGCTACATTGTTCATTTTAGGTTGATATTCATCCTTCAGGAAATGAAGGTTTACATCCAGAAAACTTATGGACCATTTCAAAGTAGCAAATTAAACGACTCAAGCATATTCAGAAGGTTTCCACCACTTTGATGAAGCTTCGGTTCCCACGAAAGTGTGCAGTTTAGGATTAAAATAGCATGCGATAATTTAAATTTGAGATACAACATTTTATCAAATCATCCAGACAATCTTTAAATCTTTGTAGATGAAGTTTCAAGAAAGTAGGAATATAAAATACTAAGTTCTATATCTAGTGGTGACATTTCACATTTATTGATAATTGAATCTTCGTTATGCATTAATTATGCCTTCACATTTGATAGCAATATTTCAAAAAGTTAAATACTTTTGGTTTTTAAGTAAAGATTTAAATTTCATTGGATATACTAGCAGAAAAGTCTTTATATAATACTCAATATAGCTTTATGAATGTTCAGGAAACTATTATATTACTTTTTTTCTTAATTGAGGCTAAAAAGCCTGATGATTAAAAATCTCTATCATTTGCCAAAGAATTGAAAATTTTAAAGCATTTGTATAGTTTTTTCATTTTTTCTTACTAGTACTTAGAAATAAATAATTGAATTTAATATTCATTATTTAAGTTATGAAGTAAGATCTTTTCTGAAATCAACTATTTTTTAGCAAATATATGATTGATAATTATAAAACTTTATTCTTCAGAAAAGTATTTTAAAATAATAATATGCCCACTTTGCATGTCTTCTATTGCAGGCACACAAATATTGGTTTCAAAATGCCCTTATCGTAATGGTAAGATGGTACTCTTAACTAGCTAATTGTGCACCAAATAACAGTCTAATAGACCGTAACCTTCAAATTAATGTGCATTCGAAACCAAAAGAAAAACCTTGCTTTAACCGAGGCTTAGAACATGCCAGTTTTGACACGAGCCACACAGCTAGCAGGTAAGACACAAAACATTAAAATTCCAGATTTAATGAAACATATAATTGGTATTGATTATAGTCTGTTTAATTTTGCCATTTAAATTTAGTAGAAAACAAAATCTTCCTAGACTCATTTTGTACTATAAAAGTTGACACATTTCTTAATATATATATAAAAAAAATAAAAAAAAAACTGGTAAAGGTATTTTAAAATAATATGCTTCACATACCTTGTGCGAAGCATGCCGATGTGAGAAATAAATTAAAATGCATTCAGCTGTAATATGACTTTCAATAAAGTTCTTCTGTAAATGTGTAAAATTCTTT
The DNA here is from genome assembly GCA_963978545.1 of Linyphia triangularis. Classification (NCBI taxonomy): domain Eukaryota; kingdom Metazoa; phylum Arthropoda; class Arachnida; order Araneae; family Linyphiidae; genus Linyphia; species Linyphia triangularis. The sequence continues at coordinate 83,930,876 of OZ021722.1, read as the reverse complement.
CTTTCTAAAGCATATGTTTTCATCTTATATGAGGTCCATGCTTGGGACTTTAAAAAGCTTCGCTTCGACTCAATTTCCGCTTATGTCAGGGTGAAGCGAAATAATGGTGACAGCAAAAACAACGGAAATAAAAACTCTGAAAAGAATGTGAAAAAGAGAAACATTCCCATGAAAGTGATTTAAAATCTGTCTCCTTGCAGAGGTTTTTTTGCGCTTTGAAGCTTTTTGCGATTTTCTTTTTCTTTTTTTTAAACAACTGAGATTTCAATAGAGTAGTGAAAAAGAAAATGTAAAAAGAATGGACTCGATATCTATGGATGACAAAGAATGAGATAAAACGTGGAAATGCATTCATGTTTTTCTACGCTTTCAGTTGGTGGAAATGTTTTGACGTGTGTTTATTTCTTACACATTCGATTTAGGACACGTGTTAGTTTTATTTTTAAAGTGTTATCTACATTTTGGCTTTCCCACAGTGAACAATAATACGTTTCTTTTTAAATGTCACACAGGAAACGTAATAAAACTTTACAAGGACGATTACAAAAGAAAAAAAAAGTATATATTTTATAAAGGGTCTGTAACTATAGGAAAAGGCCTGGATAACACTAATACATTTTATATGCCTGAAAGAAAGAAATGTGTATTCTGGTATAAAATGGCAAAATGAAAATGACAAAGCGAAAGAATAGATGTTTAAGCTCGCGATAATTTTAATGGTTACTGAACTATTGCTCTTTTATCTATTATTTTCCTCTGTTTTATAGCAAAGTTAAAAGCACTTTACATTAAAGAAACTCTTTTATGTTGCCTGCTTTTTTTTCGAGGAGAGGGAAGGGTAGTCATCAAGAGTTATCTATAACAGGTAGTAAATATTTCCTATGCTGGAATAAAAGTCTTTATAAATAATGATAACAACAATTACAAATATTTTTTTCTGACTGTTTTTAAACGTTTTGTAGCTTATATATTTATGTTTTTTTTGTTTTTTTTTAATATTTTATTATTAAGAAGCTATTTGTAGATTTATAAAGGGCGAATCACGATTGTTTATTCTTGTTTATTTTGTGGCAAGGTGAACACATGGACATAACTTCCTAAATCACTATACCTATTCTACTTTGAGAAAATGAAGCTTATGTTACGAAGACATGCAACGTTTATCAAGTTTAGGAAAATCACTGCTTTTGAAATTTTTCCGAAAAAATCTGAAATATCAAGTCAATGAGCTTTTTGTATAACACAATTTAAACACAAACTTTCCTAAATGAAGAAATATACCTTCTTAACCCTATTTCATTGATATAAAAAAGAAGTTGAAAAATTTTACCAACAACAATAAAAGTACTAGAAGGAAGCATTTCTATACATTCTAATGTAGACAGATAAAAAATATTGCCAGGCATTGAAAAAATCAAATAATATTTAAACCCTTCGAAAACAGAGATCAATTTATTTTGCATAGAAATTCAATAAATATAAATATATGAAAGGTTATTTACATCAAGTATTCGTTTCAAGATAATTCACCACTTGAGTGCTATTAGCAACAATGACTTACGACAACCCGGGCAGTTTAAATTATACTCGCGAAACATATAATGGAGGAGTGACCCCCTCTGAATACGGTAATAACCACTTTAATATCCCGTTTGAATCCTATAATGAGAAACTTAGCATAAACTGTCCATCAAAGCGTAATACAGCTACTAATCATGGAATATTAAGACAACTGTGATGTACGAGGGGAAGACCGACCCATTAGCGTGTTGGATGCATACTATAGATCACTTGTTAAAAGCGTCGTTAAAAATTTATTCTCTTAAAATAAATTCAGTTTTGTATTGTCCCATGCTGGCCTGATTGTGGCAAATGCATCGAAAATTCAATTAGGAAGGAATCATTTTACTACTTAACAATTTCTCTGGGTCTACGCAAGGTGCTATAATTAGTTAATGTATATTAGGGTGGATCGCTCTTCTATGGAGAAAAAAAATAGTATTAATCAGAATCTACCTATGGAGAAAAGATGTTCTATGACATGGAGATAATGGGAACAATAACTAAAAAAATTAATTTCAAAATTTAACACTGCCACAAGGGGATTGAATTTTCGAAAGAAAATGCAAAAAGTCATAATTTTGGTTAGAAGATTTTCACAAAAAATAATTGTTTTTTTACAATATAAATCATAAAAATAGTGATGATTACTGAATAATTAGTAGTACAATGTACATTGCAACCTTTTTTTAACCAACTCCCTCCCCCCCCCCCCCCTCCCCACATCACCGTTGAATCAGCCCTACAACCCTGTAGTGCAGTTGTCAGCGGCTTACGGAATTGGACGCCTAATCAGTGAGCGCTGTTCTTGTAAAGTAAATTAAATTACAATTTTATTATGTGACATTTGTTTGTTTGTGAACTTAGACTAATACTGTACAGTGGCGTTGTTAAGAAAAGACATGATTTGTCCTATATTTGGTTCAGGCTGTGATATGACAATGATTATGCTTCCTACGTACGAAAATGTAATAGGGTGCGTATATTGGCATTCAAAAAGAGAGGCAAAGAACAGTTTATTTAAATAAACTCTTCTCAGCATGTAAATAAATGTCAAGTAAGTTAGAAGAGACGTGGAAACGAGCTTTAATACCAATAAATGATCACTACAACATTTTGCGAAAAGTAAGTTCATACACAACAAATATCGCACTTTCAAAGCTAGAAAATAAACTGAAAGCTCTCACAAGCTAATTGATATTTTCCGAAAAAAGGCAAGAGTTTGATATATCTACATGTACTTGTAAATACTTTGAAAGTTGCTACTACAAGAAAGAACGGAGTGGATCAATGAACGAGCGAGAATTTCTACTAAACCAAAGAACTGAAAAAAAAATGGTAATCAGATCACTGAATCAGTAAGTAACTCCCATAATACTAATACAGCGAAATTAAAATTAAAGCTAGAGCGATATGGGGAGTAAAGCAAAACATTGACTGATTCTTTCAGTCCAATGAATATAAATAATGAATGCGAATGGAATCGGAGGATGTACGAGCATACTGACTTTTCTACACCATCATCTATCATTGAAAACGGAGCCCAATACGTGGATGACTTCAAACCTGTTTGACAAAATTCCCAACCGTTGTAATAACATTAGACCTCTTTGGCATTTCCGACCACCATTGGGTCAGTTGCCCTTGAATATGCAGGCTTTATCTCACAGAAATGAAATTCGGCGAGAGAAAAAGGCAAGAACCAATATATCATATTAATTAGTTGTAGAAGATTATGACCATGACCTGTTTGGTTTATACTTTGGGAATACAATAGAAAAAAAGTCATAATAAATAAACACATAAGACGTAAGCTTAATCAAATAACCATTCTCCAAATACATCGACCACTTGTCTGTAAATTCGGGGAGAGCACATATCGTTGGAAAGCACATCGTAAGTTTTGGTCATGCGTCGACAATGACATAGTTGTAACAAAGTTGGTTGCAGCAATAGGTAGTTTGTCAATATAGATATCAAAGAAGGTGTAATATGAAATATGGAATTGATTCTGAAGCGTCCACTACAATGGTTTGTGTTCCCGTTACAGGCCAACGAGTGACCGTATTAGAGATACCACCTGTAGTTTCATTCACGTAAACCCAATCTATGCAAATTGATTTACAAGAAAGACTTAAGTACTGATCAACTGTGCTTAATGGATATTTGTGAAGCCATCACCACGGACAATGCAGCGAAGGGCTGTTAAAGAGAAACTCTAGAAAGATTGGCTGCTCAAAGTGGTTTACAGCCTCCAACAAAATTCTCATGCTCTATTTGGCTTAGAAGAAGTCCAACCAAAGCTTTTATGATTTAAAGAAAGTCATTGATCCAGTAATTTTTTATCCAGGATTTTTTGACTATCCAGTGAATATCTTGATATCATTGCTAGCTGTCGACAGAAATAACATAAGGGAATCGGTCCTCCAAAGAATTTTGAAGGAGCGCAAAGGCAAAACGGTCTGCTGCAACCCAGCAGACCGTTTTACCTTTTTAACGAATAATATCCGTATCTTAATAGCACCAACTTTTGACTCTTGTGCGACAGATTATGTGAACTTGATTAAGTGAGAGAATGTGACAAAACGATTTAGGGATGATTTCAGGAGTAATAGTAAACCCAGCAATCATTTCTACAGCAATACTACCTACTATCAAGGGGTTTCCCTGTCATACTCAAGCTACAGAATGAATAATCACAGAAGAATTTTCTGCTGTACGTGGATCATACAGAAGAGACAAGTTAATAAGAAATTGCATGGAATCACGAAACCTCAAGCCAGTTTTCAACACCAAACGTGATTACCGTTCTCTGTAATTTCGAAGATTTTTTAGATATTTCTTGATTGAATACTTAAGGAGCTGTTATATGCCTAAAGCTTTTTTTTCCTGTAACCATTTAGCATATGTCCTCTCATTCCATTAAACATTTAAAAGTACTAAAGGCCTGTTTCACTTAAACAAAAATCACTTAGACTTTTTACCATAAAAAAGCTTACATATCAAAACTTTATCCCCCTTGAGCAGAGCTTAACTTTTTTTTTTTCCTCCCTTAATCAATATACCTTGGAACATCTTTTCCGTATAGGTAGGTTTTGAAATTCCACGGAAAAAAAAAATTAAATTGACTTTGACTTTTTGCTATAAAAAGGTTCAAATACCTAAACTTTATCCTCCTTGTGGAGGTATTGAACTTAAAATTTAATTTTTTTTAATTATTTTTCCATGTATCTTTGTACCATAGAACATCTCAGGGGCCGCGTAGCCCAGTCGGGAGAGTATCGTTCTCGCAACTAGAAGGTTGCCAGCCCTGAGGTTGCGAGTTCGGGCCTGGGACCGACTAAAGACCGCCCTGTTCGCTAATGGTGACTGGAGCACGTTAAATCAGTCATGGTCACAAAAGTCCTCCAAGTTCCCATACAAATCAATACCTCTGGGGGTGGCAAAAGCCAAGTCTTCTGGTGGAATCTTCTACTTGGTATTGCCTCTAAATTAAGAAGTTCCACATACGGTCGGTAGTGCTGCCATCTACCGGATAGCTACCGAAAGAGGTAGAAATGAACTCTTCGGCGGCTATAGGTAGACTTGTGCACTCCCTCTTGCGAGTGTGCGCTTACATCCTGTGCAGTACTGCCCACTACCGATCTGTACGGGATATGGGGTTGGTACAAAATGCTTAAGCAGAGGTGCCTTAGTCCCCATAGTCCTTGATAAGAAGAAGAAGAAGAAGATAGAACATCTTTTCCCCATAGGTAGGATTTAAAATTCTGATTTGATATTTTTTTTTTCGATCTGCCTTAGTGTATTTATGTAATTGTTAATCTGTTTATTTGTTGTCTCAAATTAAAATTGATTTTTTATTCGTTTTGGAAGTCATTGTTACTGAATGTATTATAATTAAAACATATGACTATTAATTTATGAATATTGACATTACATAAATTACATTATTTTTACATAAATAGATTAGTTTTGGTTTATAACATAAATATATTAGTTTGTCTTACCGCACCATTCTAGTCGTTACAATTTAAATAAAACCACATTAAGATGAGGCAGATAATACGAAAAAAATAATGTGACGAGAAGTTAATGATCTTTCAGAGGTTGTAAATTTCGATGGCAATTGCTTAATAAATTGTCAACTTTAATTCTAGAATATCTTGAAAATAAAGAAGAGAAAACTTTTTGCTCTTGAACTTTTAGAAACTAAATACTCGAGCAAAATGCACCTATTAAGAAGAAAGTATAGAATTGGAAAGCTCCAATAAATGTCGGGATTTATAAATGTTGTATGTAGTAGCTTGACAAGTTGACATCAAGAGTAAATAAATTCATAACCACTGAATATCATTAGTATATGCACACTGCGCAATTGAATAACAAATTTAAAAATTAATCCTGTATAAATTGTTCAGCAATTTTGTTTTTGAAATTTGAAATTTTTGGCAAATGTCATGTGTTTTGAAAATTAATTCTAGTTTGATTTTTATCGACTTTTCATTTGTCATTTTTGTCTTTGTTTTACACTAATTTTCATAGAAATTGATTTTTCTATAAACAACTAATTCATGCCAAAAAGTTTTAAGAAAATACTGGAGTTTATTTTCTTTCTTATTAATTAAAATTTGTGGAGTTCAGACTACGGTATGGCATTTATATTCCTACCTGGTACTTAACCCGGGAGAAAGCGCACAGGGTCCAACAGACCCTACGACTTTGAAAACCTATCACTACTACACCCCACCAAAAGTATAGTTATCATGGTCCATAGTAGCTGTATACTAGGTCCCATTGTACTTGATTATAGGAATTTCAACCAGTTAGAACTGGTGTTTGGAGGCTATCTTCGTGTTTAGGGTCTATCAGACTCTGAGCGTGGCATTTGGGAGTTTCGTTAGTTGCTCAAAAGGGCTTGCTAGCTTAGTTAACGAGATTGCATGAAGTGATTAAAGACTATATTAGTAGAAGGTTCGACTGATGGAGAATCATTAATTGAAGATGATGAAGAAATTGATTACCAAATGGATAAAAGTAAAAAAAAATTAGTGACCATCAAACGTCTTCAGAAGAAGAAATCAACTCCGACGACGATGAGAGTCTCGAGTCCGGAGAAGAATATTTTATCGGTAAAGATATATCTTCAAAACGGAAAAGACTGACTTTCGTCGAAATGTAAGAATTCCGACTCGTAATACTTGCACAAGAACACATAAAAGAGCATATTCAAACTAGAAGTACTCTGCCCACATTTCACGAAAATTGAGAGACGCTTTTCATAAGGATACTTCTACAGAGTTGTCACCAAAAAAGAAACTAAAATGTGAAACCAAAAAGAGATGTAATATTTGTCCAAACAACAAGGGTAGAAAAACAAAAAACTTGTTGTGTGTACTAAATTTGAATAAAATGTATGCAATGAACATTTAATTATAGTATACGATGCTTCCTACTAAACTCCAATTGTTCATTTTCTTTTTTACATTTTTATTCAAATATGCAATTTATTATATGATTTCGCAAATTAGATCTTTTGTAAATAAATTTAAGAATATGCATTGCAAAACTTTTTTAAAGCATTCATCTACATTATAAGGATAAAAGAACGGCGGTAGGGTCCGTTAGACCCACCTCACATCTTCATGCAAGATTTTTAGCACGCGTTTTCCCTGGTTAACATCGTAAAACAGCCATGACAAAAAACAGCTTCTCAATCCAATGACAAAAACAAATTTATTTCTACTTCAAAAAGATTTTTTGGCGCTCGACTATTTTATTGCTAACCACATACCAAGATTTATTCGTTATTCAATACAGTTATTTCTTTCAATTTGTGTTAACTTATCATTGTCAAAACCAAGAAAAAAAAATCCAAACTCCAAAACATGGTTTGGCCATAATATCGATAAATCCCGAAGCCTTTATGACGTCATAAATGCTTTGTTCTTAACGAGTTCCAATAAACAATGCGTGAAATTATTAAAGCAGAAGACGGGGGATGTTGGGAAAAAACACAAATTCATAAACCAACGAATTCAAATTATAGTCCCGTAAATTTTATGTTTGCAGAAATATTTAAGTGTGCATATTTCAAGCGAAATGAGATCGTAAAACCAATTTCTAGATCGTTTCTACAGAAGAATGCAATGATGAAAATATCAGTTGTGAAATCAGAAATTATTTCCTCCAAAGTATGATAAATGGCCTTATGAAAGAGCTTTTTAAAGTCTGAATAAAATTTCTAAATCAACATCGTTAATATTTTATAGCAGTTTTTAATGTCTTTTGTTCCTTTGATTTCGTATAAAAGCAAAGGAAAAAACACAAAGGCACCAAAAGCTAATTTTGTTTATTTAATCGCCGGAATTTGTTGTTTTTATATTATAAAACTTTTAAACATTTAGTTTAAAGGAATTTACGATTTTGCTTAAAAATCCTATGAATATTAAAATATTGAAAACAAATGAAAAATGTTACTAAATATTGCAATATCTGTCTTTTAAACTTAAACAACTCCAAGTCCCTGTTTGACAATCTTTGTTTTATTGCAGATAATACCTTAAATGAAAATGTTATGGAAAAATAACTTTCAATTCACTCAAAAAAATCTTAAGCATATAATTATAACAACAGAGTATTTTATAAAGGATTCAATGTTAAACGATATAAGTTTTTTCACTCTCTTATAAACTTTCTCAGTAACGACTTAGCCTAATTTGTTCCTGAGATAAACATATATATAAAACAAAAACTTATCTTAAAGGAGAATCTAGTGGTATATTAAAATTAAGTACGATGATAATTTTCGTTTTCGGCTCTCTTAGAAACAGATAAAAATCATTTATGCGAGCAATTTTCACAATAGGTTGATACAAAAACAAAAACTCCAAGCAAAATTCAAACTAATAGACTTGCTAATCAAGGAGTTTAAAATTTACTTCAGAAACTAATCTATTTAAATATGCTTTTTTTATATGTATCAGAAAATAATTTTTTGCGCGAAGGCAAATTGAAGGAATATCGATAATAATGATATACTATTCATCGATATTACAAATATTAGAAAGAGTGAAAAGTCATTTTTTGTATTGATATGAACACAACTAGTTATTTATATGAAGAACTTGATTGGAAATTCCATCTCCGACGCTGAAGATGAATTGGAATTCCTCTCTTCTCACTTTCTTCCAACCACTTCCACACCTATGCCAGATTAGAAGAAAACCCGCTCCGAAAGATCCATCATTTTATCACTCATCAGTAAAAATGCTCCCCATCGGGCCAAGAATATATGGGCAAGGTATAAGACCTTGTCTTTCACGGAAACTGTCACTTCATCTATGATGAATGGCTCTGAGTTTGTTATACTACTGCTTCCATCCATTGTTATTGCTGTAGATAACTGTGAAGACTTAGTCAAGAAGAAAATCGGACCTAGAAATGGAATACTATGCATTTGCCGGAAAGAGTTCGGAGATATTTAATGGCTCTTGGTTCAGGGAACGTCTTTGTTTGGAGTGTTTTGGAATAGTTTGGGAACGCAAACACCACTTCGGAACAATCGTATTTTAGTTGGGTAATAGATTTGTAGTTATCTATGTACTATTAGATCTTATCATAAGAGAGTAAAGAAGTATGGGATAGGATTAGTTATGGTACATCATCAGTAAAATATTGTGTTTTATGGCATTAACAAGCACTACAATAAGTACAAGTTTAAGTTTTTTCTGCTTGCACAAACTACAGTAGTAACATAGAAAAACAAAACTTTAAATATTTAAGCCATATTTACCTTGTTTGATGTATTGTAAATTTAGTTTCCCCAAAAATCACTCTTTTACGTTAAAGTAAAAACCAAATATCCTTGGATAAAATATTTTACTTTTTATATCATTAAACTTTTTTTACAAATTTTTCAAATACTAAAAGCATTATGGAAACGCAAAAAGGTCGGCAGTAATTTAACATTATTTAGCTCGCATATTAAATACCTAATTACATTTATTTTGAGGTTACAAGTTTCTAAGCAGAAAATAGAATATACAAATAAAATTACTCAAAATTGTGTTATAGTTTGAAAAAACATCTTTAATTTACTTTCATAAAAGTTGTTGGATCACGCTTATTTTAACTCAAATAAAAATAGTATATAATCTTAAATAACTTAGAATATATCATCTTAAATTATTTCAAAGAAATCTAGGTGCTCATTTGTTCGTTTTAATCCAAAATAAATGTAAATGGTAAGGTTAAGTTAATGTAAGTATTAACGTTTGCTTAATACGTTTGTTAAGGAATAACGTAACATTAATGTATTTCAAGACAATGTCAATGTTTGAAAGTGGATGATAATAACACAATACCAATATTGCTTTACATACGAGTGAAAATTTACATATTTAGTGAAAAATAATTTAAGAAAGTGTATCAACGATTATCATTCTTATTCATGTGAATTAACAACCACCTTTTATCATAATTAAAGTTTGAAAATCCTTTTGTGGTTCAAGTATTTTTTGAATCTATATATAAAACTAAGTTGTATGAACGTCTGATATACAAATCCCCAATTTTGTATCTAGAGGTACTAAATTTGGTTTTCATGGAGATTGTAGAGAACAACTTTTAAATTGGATTAAAAGTTGCTTTCATCAAAATTTAATGACACTAAAAAAAATTTCTTGGAATGGCAAATATATTTTTTATTACATCAGAATAAAACCAAAAGTTATTTTATTGTATCCCCCTCATATTTCTGATTATTTTTATGTATTACAATCGTCTGTATGATTATTTTTATGTATTACAATCTCCAATTTTATTGTAATATTTCGATGAATTTACTGTTAGTCAATACCTTTAACAACTTCTGCGCATGTGCAGTTTTAAAGCATTGTTTTTTTTATGCATCATTTTGTTTTTCAATGATATTAAAATTCATCTTGCTTTTGTTTACATTTTGTGTTGTCGTCAAAGATGTATTGTGCTCAGCGGGTACTGACATTTTGATTTAATTTAATGATTATTAATAACATTTAAACATAATAAATTTGTTAAATTCCCCTTTTTATTTCATTAGAAAATATCTTCTGTGTTACAGTAGTCATAAATATCTAACATCTAAAAGTTCGTTTACCAACATAATGTACCACTAATAAGTTGGTGTCCTTATGGGATGTTTTCAGTCGGATTTCGGTAAACTTAATAAATATATTATATCTTTTTCCAGAATGTGTTCATTACAAAATCAAATGTAATAAGTCCATCTAATGTGAAACACCTACGTATATCATTAGGTATGTGGCACCTCGTTGACCAATATCGGTATTATTGAGTTATATCAAACCCATTTGGTGATAATTTTTCAATTGACAAACAATTTGGTAGATAACACTATCGTTTCAATGCCTGTTAATTTTTCTCTTAATTCAGATTTTTTTTAAACAAAAAATTAAGAACTTGGTACAATATATTTTCATTATTATTTTTAAAACAAATGCTAGATCTGCACTATAGCCACCAGGCATATTTTGATATTATTTGTATGTTTACAAAATTTTAAATGGTTAGATTTTTCTAGCTGGATTAATTAAAATTATGAATCTAAGTTCATTTAATGAGAATTAGTCAAAATATACATAGAATCTAGCATAGCAATGAATTATTTAGACTCGATTTGACATCATCACTTGCAGCCTCATTTGTAGATTAGGTAAAGATTATTGAAATTCACTGAAAACTTTCAAATCATTTCGACATTTGCTGATATGCCGCCAAAGAGAAGAATGAATGTAGATGCTAAACATAGATCATCTTCCTCCAAGAGAGCTAGGGCATCACAGCTGCAAAAACAGCATCGACTGGAATATGACTGAGCGCACTATTACAAAAGGAACGAAAACATGGATCTGTTTCAGTACATTGGAATCTGATCACAAACAACAATTAATCCGAAGAAATCCCGCGTAGCACAGAACTGATACATGTCCTTCAACGGGTCCCCAGCAATACGGGGCCACACAGCTAGGGCTTATATAAAAGCAAATATAACCTACTTCTTAAATACATATGAGAGAAAAATTTAAATAGAATTTAACTAATTTTATAAGACTGCATTGTAAAAATAAAGTATAAAGATTTGGGTAAAAGTAATAACACATCATTTTATAACAAACTACAATTATTTGACATACCATTAAGTAATATATTTACAAAATAAAGATTTTTATAAAAATATGAGCCAAACAATAAACAAATATTCTAAATTAAACGTTCGAGCGTTAGAAAAAATTTAAATCGATTTATAATTACAATATAAATTGGTTTATAAAATATTTTATTCTACAAACTGGCCAAAAAGAAAAGAAAAAAAAATCTAAAAATGTATTTTACGTTTTAAGTTATAAAACCTTAAATGTCATGATTTTTTAGGAAACTTTTAGGGAAAGAAAACTTTATCATCTTTAATACAAATCATTTGAAGTATTGGCTTATACGATTTTAAATTTAAAATACTTCATATATACTTTAATTAATAAGCTATGCAGTTAGAAAGCTCAATTTTTAATCAGTAAAACAGAAACTTAGATAATGTTTTAATAAAAATATGTTATTTTTCTATACATTTGGTAGGGTAAATTTATGAAATTAGAAGACAATACTGTGTATTAAATACTAATATCGATTTGTTATTAATATTCTACATTTGCATTACGATAAGCCAAAATCATTTTAAATAGTACCGTTAAACGTAAAGTGTAGTAGTAATTGAATTTTTGAGTGATGTAATTAATGAGATCAGATTTATCTGATGTCTAAGTAATAATTTATGTCCCATTGGTATTAAAAAAACTGGAAAATGCTTCCTCATTTTATATTCCTTTATGCTTCGAAATCCTTAATAATTCACTTATTTTTGAACTTATGTTTCATAAATACATCTTCAAACGTTTTAACTTCTATCATTAAAATGTATTTCATCCGTGAAATATTAAGCCCTAAATTATGTGTATTCAGCTGTTCACTTTTAGACTACATAAAGAATCTCTTTATAGCAAAAGATTTTATTTTTTTCTAATTTATTTATTATACTCCTAAGTTAAAATAAAATTCCTCAAAGTGATGTTAAATTTTTATTACAAGATTGTTTAAGTAATTTTACAACCTTTTGCATTTTCGTCTCATTTCCAGTTACATTTTTTTTTTTTTTTTTTTTTTTTTTTTTTTTTTTTTTTTGGAAATTAATCATGATTTAACAATCAGTTCTTATTGTTTCAGAACATCCTAATATCTTCGTAACATAAACTTCAGGCAATAGGAACAATATCTTAGTATAAAGTTTTTATTAATGGAGGACATGAAATTTAGTTGTCAGGCTGTGTATACTATTACTTTGCTATCAGATTACGATTGAGTTGATTAATAATCGATAGGTTATGGGAAACTAGCGAGTGACCCCATGTGATCAACTTTTTTCAGAAATTGGTCTAACTTTCCCCTGATGTGTCTGGCTGACATTCGGAAAATTGTAATTTTTTTTAACATATACAGCGTGTCCCCGTATGACCTGGCCGACCTTTATTTTCGACACCATTGATTCTAGATGCATAGTCCCAATTTAAGAAATGTTTTAAGTCGTTAAAATATTTTTACTGAATAGTTTTTAAGTTAGGAAAGGGGTTGGTATAAAAATTACGAATTGTAAATTTTTATACGATCCCCAGTTCTACCAACTCATATTTAGAAAAATGTTTCCCATGAAAAAACATTTCAAACAGAAAAAAATTGAAATGTGTAAGACTAATAATCATGGAGATATGAAAAATTCAATTTAGTGACTTATACCACTTTACACCCGTGGTCATTAACATATTTTAAGGGCATGTACAAAAAATGAAATACAGAGAAAAAGCAATTGCGTTCGGAAAATTATTTTGAAATCAAACGCATGAATACGATCTATCAATATCTGTAGTGAATTGTGGATGTTGAACTCGTTTGCAAGAGAAAATAGGTGCTATACTCCCTGAAACTAACAAATATCTTTCGACTACGTACGATTAAAGCAAAAAGAAATCTTTCGAGACAGAACAATTTCACACTCTTGTGTTGTGCAGGGGTCGCATCCGCCCTAAAATTCCAATAATTCCTTAAATTTTCGTCTCTTCATAAGATTCGTAAAATTGTACTTACATTTTTCGCTTATCCCTAAAATTTGAGAGATCTCGGAAAATGTTTTCGTTAGTGGTCAAAAAAAAAAAAAAAAATTCTAGAAGGAGGGGAAAATTTCCGATCATTATGTGTAAATTAGCATGTAGTACTGCGGGATTTGCAAGTTCCTATGCAAATTTTAGTGGCAGATTAGTGATTGGTAGGTAGATAACCAATAATGTAAGTTCACTTCAGAATGAAAGTATCACAAATATATACCAGATGTATTTAGCTATTTCGTCAATCCTCGTTGTTAAAATGTACACTGTGGAACAGTAAGTAGATATGTTACTTCTGTACGGCCAATGTAATCGAAATGGGCGAGAGGCTGCAAAACAATATGCAATTAAATTTCCAATTGGTATACATCCATCTAAAGATACGATTTTAAATGTTGCAAAGCGTTTGCGAAAAACGGGTAGTATAGGAAGACGTCCTAGATCCGGAATTTCAAGAGTTGTTGTCTATGACGAAGAAATTTTGGTCTATGCTCTCGCTTTCCCTCGGTCTAGTGTCAGGGACATTAGTGAAGCAAGTGGTTACTTCAAAACCCATGTGTGAAGAGTCTTAAACCGACACGGGGTACATCCTTGTCACCTGAGATTGGTGCAAGAGTTTTTGCCCGAGGATGAAAATAGAAGGTTTGATTTTTGCAATTTCATCATGAACAAGCAAGAATTGAATTCATCATTTGTGAATAACATTCTATTTTCTAATGAGTGCACGTTTTCAAGAACTGGGTTAGTAAATAAGCAAAACACACTTTTGGTCCCTGCAAAATCTCCATGTAATCCGACCAAACAAGCATCAACTGCGATGGTCTGTTAATGTTTGGTGTGGCATATGGAAGGGAGCGTTAGTAGGACCTTTCTTTTTTGCTGATACATTAACAGGTAAAAAGTATGCGAACCTGCAACAGGGACATTTATCTGACTTTCTGGATGACCATGTCTTGTTAAAAGACCTTAAAAAGATGTGGTTTCAACAGGATGGTGCACCACCCCACAAGGCAGCTTCCTGCCGAACAGTGCTACACAACATGTTTCAAGACAACATTATAGGCTATGGAGGTCCGGTAGAATGGCCTCCTTGATCTCCAGATCTAAATCCTTTACATTTCTTTCTTTGGGGATTTTTGAAAAGCAAGGCCTATGAAAAAGAAAACACTTCGGGCATGTTGTACAATTTGTAATTTTTTTGTTTTTTTCCAAAGCAGTTTCTAGTGAAAAATTAGAATGTTTTAGGCGATGAACAACAACATGTTTGCCATAGTCAAACTTAGTCTAGAAGCTCGTTGTTATTCTGATAGGACGATATTTTCTTATTTCAATATATGTACGGGCCCCTTAAATAGCGTTAAAACTTTAAACTCCAATAACAACGTTGCTATTAGTCGAACAAATTTCGATTTTTTTTTATTTGAAATGTTTTTTCATGGGCAACCTTTTTCTAAATATAAGTTGGGGGATCTGGGGACCATATAAAAATGTACAATCCGTAATTTTTATACCAACCACTTTCCTAACTTAAAAACTATTCAGTAAAAATATTTTAAAGATTTAAAACATTTCTTCAATTGGGACTATGCATCTAGGACCAACGGTGTAGAAAATAAAGTTCGGCCAGGTTATATGGGGACACGCTGTATATTAATTCGGAATTAAATATACTTTATGCTAAAAATTTACTACAATTTAATAAACGGTACATTTAAAAAAAGAAAAAATGGATCAATATATGAGAGGAGGTCAAATTAGAAGAGAAAAGAGAAGAATTTAAACACAAGTTTACATACTTACCTTTTATTTGGGTTTCTACAGTTTCTCTGTATATTTCCTTCGTAATAAACTAATTTAATTCATTAAAAATGTTTTATGATCAATTTGTGAATTAGATGGTATATTAGAATAGAACAAATTGAGAGATATGACACAAAAAAATAAGGAGAAAGCATTTTTAACAGATAGTTCTAAATTAAGAAGAAAAAAAAACATATTTTAAGGAACACGTATATTTGAGAACAAAAAAGCACCAGAAAAGGGGGCATCAATTTCTTAACAAAATATTTGATGCCACTTTTAGGGAATGGGATAATTTTGTTATTCCTGCTAATATTATAATCCAATAAGTTCAACAAATTATGTTTAGCATGACATTTAAACTGCGTTCTGCCTTTTCAACAAATAGACGGATGTTCAAGCTCAAATAAAATTAAGACACATTTCAAGAGTTAAAAAACCCTAAATTTTGCTTAAATTTGAATTTCTTTTTATCTGTTTTTGAAGTGTACGAAAATGTGTCACTTGCAAAAAATACCTTTGTATTGGTTCCAAATTTAATTATTCTTGCCACAGGCTAATAATACCAACCATAAATACCGACAAATTGAAATGTCTTAAAATAAGACACAAAAGTATCTTAAACAAGTGGCACTGTTTTAAGACAAAAAATGGTGTCTTAATCTTTAAGACACATGAAGTGTCTTAAAATGGGGTGTTTTCAGACATTTGGAGTGTCTGAATTGGGGATATTTTCAGACAGTTGATGTGTCTGAATAGGTTGTTTATGGTACCTTTCAGATGTTGGACAAATTTTTACACAAACCAATTCAAATTTAATATTAAAAAGTTAAGTTAATATTTAAAAATTTAATATTAAAAAGTTAATATAAAAAAGTAAAAATTACTGTATTACTATAATGTTGCTCATAACTTTTTGTTGACTATGTTACACTTTCCTGATAAATGTAAGCATGAGATTGTAAAACAACAACTATTAATATATCCAAGTAAGAGATAGTAACAGGGACTTATTGTAAAATATATGCATTGGTATAGTAGACATTGTATTGGGGCTGAATCTCAAATAGAAAAGTTTTGGCTTCTAAGATTGTATCATAGTTTTCAGTTGCCTTTTTCATGTCAACTTCAAGGACAAATAACAAGCGTAATGTAAGCATGCACCTGGTTTATAGTACTATGCGTTGCACTGGCAAGTCTAAAAATGCTTCGGATACATTATATGGCAACATAAATTTATGGTAATGATGGATCAAGCAGTTGTAATCTAATTATTCCCCATTTGGGAATTTTACCGGGTTAAAACATTCCCCTATAATAACACTACCCAACAGCAGTGATTATAACACTATGACGCATGACGCTTCAATTATTGTCGAATAGCTGAAGCAGATACATTGCATTTAAAAAATACCTCAAAAGATGCATAAAAATAAACAAGTAAAACAGAAGGCATTAGAAGTATGTAAGGAGATACTTCAAAATATAGAGGTGGAGCATATTAAATTTGAAAAGTATGTAAGTTCCACACAATTTTTTTTTGTGTTTCTGAAAAAGTCGGTTTCCCAAATTTTGGTATGCTCTTAATTCCTGTAATTTTGAGGATAGAACCTTTTTACAACAGTTTTCCCTGTCACTGCGACACTTTGTTAATCGGTTAAAATGCGTTATAAGCCCCCTCTCCTTTTTTTTAGTGATTTTGCGTCAAATATGGTAACCTGGTGCCTATATGGTTCCATTACAACTTGGCACCCATTTTGGCAAACCTTAAGTTCAATTCAGTGGAAGTGTCAATACAACTTGGCGGCATTTTACAAAGTCACCAAAGTGGGGGGCGTACAACGCATTTCAACCCGTTAATCGCTGAGAAGACTAGAGAGGGCATTTAAAAAACTTTAAAAAATTTAGTATAAAAAAAAAGGCATTAGAATAAAGATGGCTGCTTCAAAATACAGAGGTAGAGCACATTAAATTTGAAAAACATGAATGTTATTAAAATTTCTATAGTTTTCTCGAGTTTTCTCAAAACGTTGATTTTTCAAAAAATTTTATGCTTCGTTTAAAAAACAATTAAAGATGTAGAATTGAAATTTTTCACAACAATTACATAACATAAAGTACATACAAAACAAAAATATTATTAAAATCTATGCAATTCAATTTTTAATTAGATTATTACTTTAAAAAATGCAAATTTTCATACGTTCAACAAACTAACGCATAAAAAAACTTATTTTTATTATTTTGTGAAATCTGATATTTAATGCAGTATATAGACATTTATTAGAAATAAAACTAAAATAAAGTTTTTTTGCATTATAAGATTTTTTATGAGCTACCACAATTCAACTCACTGCGGAAAATTTTATTTAACCGAGTTTTATATAAGTGATTATAAGTAAATTATTAGCCTATTATTATGAGCTTTTTTGCTAAAATATTATTTAAAAATGTTTGAACAACATATGTAAAAAAAAATTCTTCATTTTGACAAATATTAAATGTTTCACAAATTATTTTGTAGTGTTGATTTTCATAATTTTATTGCTGCCATCGAGAACCAAGAATAAATGTTATTCAGATTATACCAAATCCCATGCCAAATATATTCCCATTAGTACTTGTAATATGCAACAAAACCAATAAAAATATAACTGAATGTAAAAACAGAAAACTTAGAATTCTGTGGGTGTCATTTAGAAATACTAGATCAATTAAAATGTATTATAAAAACACTGAAAATAAGTGTATTATTGAATAACACTTACTGTAACACGGTACCCCATTTTTCACTAATTCATTGACCTATTAAATATAAAGCCAATCTAAATAGTTCAAAAAGGGGTTCGAATTAGTTTCTTGTAAGGCAACTGCTTCATCTCAAGAAATGCTCCATGTTGATTTAATAAAGGAACGCTTCCAAAAGAATTCTTAAGCACAGTTAAACAAAAGCACAAGATTAAAGGATATTAACATTAAAGTTAAAATAGGAAAGTATTTGTTTTTTGGAACTACCGACTGTCTATTTCTGCCACTTAAAAAGAAGGAAAGCAACCATTTTAGAATAGTTTACAACCATTTTGTGTGTAATCGAACGCTACACGAACGCCAATTACGAGACGAGACGCGAAAAATACAAACAGTATTACGTTTAAATGAAGCAAGATTCTTTACACAGCGCATGCGCCAAATGCTTTTCGAAAAGCCCTTATCTTATTTCATTGGTTAAAGAACATTTTGAAGTTTCGCTATATAGTCGTACATTTCAGACGTCTTATTACTTCCTGTCTTAAAATCCAAATGTCTTATTTTGACCATTCCTTTGAGTGTTTAAGTCGCTTTTGGTGATATATTCTTAAAATACAAATAAAAAAATCTTAAAATACAAATAAAAAAATCTTAAAATACAAATAAAATTCTTAAAATAAAAATAAATTATTTTGCATATTGCAATTACGTTTATCTATTCCATTGTTTATTTACAGTGTTTCCTTCGCCTGAAATCGTATAATTGAATCGGAAAAAATACCCCCATCATGAATTCCTGATGAAAACGTCGACGACACCAAACATGATGTCTTAAATCGTGTTTGGTGTCTTAGACGTTAGTTGTCTTATTATGTTAGGTGTCTGAATCCCAAAATGCTCTTAATATGGTGTTTTCTGTCTACATTTAAGACACCAAGTGTGTCTAAATGTGATTTCAGAAAGAATCAGACACGTGTTATGTCTGAAATTTATCAATGCTACGCCAATTAAGTCACTTAATGTGTCTGAAATGAATTTTTCAGACATTTTGTGTCTAAATTTAAGACACCAGCATTTACAGTGTATTAGGTAAAATTATTGAATGACTAAATTTCACTTCTCAATTTTAATCTAGTCCCAATTATAATTAGCTAAAATTATTTCATATTCCATTTGAATTTAGTTCATGCACGATCTTGTGCAAGAGAATAAGAGCAATGGGAATAAAAATGCAGGCACGTGAATGTTTCAATCGACTTTCAACCTTTATCGCACCTAAACAGCCCTTATAATAATCCAAAAGAGGCTTCTCATCAATCCCAGTAACCCAAGAATCGATGGAAAATAGACATAACCTACTTAGCTCCTCATTTTCTGTAATGCTCCACTAAGTCCAGAATCACTTTGAGCATGATAGATAAGTCTTATGTTCTTTTTTAGGAATGAATATAAGTAACAATATAACTTCTACATGACGAGTGGGAATTCACCTTGCCTTATTGAATCTCTATGATACATCATTCCTTCCCTGCTGCAAGAGTGTTTTAGGATAATTCTCAACAAAGATTCTTCTGTCACGTGAATGATGGATGGATTGATCTTCCTTTTGAGATGATTGCACATTGGAACGATCATTCCTACAAATGTCATTGAACGGAGGTTGCAGGCAACTGTGGATGATGCTAATGGATTTGAAAGGATTTCGGAAGATTTACTCTTGGGTGTAACATTAAGATTGTTTTGGAAAGTTTCAGTGTTATTTTTTGTCTAAGTAAATATTACGAAAGAAACTATCCTTACATTATTCTCTGGCATTAAGATTGGAGTTCTTCAATCGTTATTTAAGTAATAGACTTCCATTTGCTTTTAACGTTAATTTTTTTACTATGACATTTGAATAAGGGATATTAATTCACGTAGATGCAGAATATATTAGAACCATTGCTTTTAGTATAATATTTTAGGTTTAGATGTCTTGATATACATCGAGAGTAACATTTCATTGTAATACAATGAATGGATTAATTCCATCAGAGGCATCCCCCCTCCCCCTTGCCACCCCACCTTGGCCCTAAAACCCATAACAATGTATCTTCTAAAATGTCACTGCAAAAAGTATGTTTCTTTAAGTTGCATATTTTGACAATAATGCTGAAATTTGTAATTACTAATTTGAAAAGTTTTGTTAAAAAAAAAAAAAAAAACCGTCGTATATTGAGTTTTTTGGAAAATATACAGGATAGGATTTTCAACGAATTCTAATCTTTATACATTATTATATGTCGCAATGTAACATTTTTTTACATTACATTTTGAATTATTGATAATAAACAGCAAACAAGGAGATTACAATGTTTTTCTCTTTTTGTTTAAAACTTCTATGTTGCCCAGACAATGTGGTTATAACTTTTAATTCCAAGTAGTTACTATTAATAGTCTTTCTAAACTTCCTCATTGCAAAAGTATTTCATATTTCTGTAAGAAATAATTAACCTCCATCTTGATTCAACTTATTCTTTGATAATTTGTTTAATAAATTTGAAGATAGAATTGATGATTTTAAATAAATTTTGATTAAATTTGAAGGTTTGCAATAGTTTAATGATGATAATACCTTGTTCAATGTATAAAAAAAAAAAAATTGTCCCCATCGCCATTTTTCAAACCTAAAAACAAGTTTCTAAAGAAAAAAAAATTGAAGTGGTGAATGGGTTTTATACCATTCGATCTACAATTTCAATCGCATAAAAAACCTCCTGGATGCATTTCATTCTCCCGTATGATTGGATGGCATAAAATATTTTCCAGATGCATATTCACTTTTCACTCGTTAAGTAGTCTAGAACGTAGTTACTTTTTTTTTTTACCTTGATGACGGAAACTCCTTCAGAAAATTTCAAGCAACCTAACCAAAAAAATATCTAAGAGACTCAAATCATAAGATCCGGTTGAAATTTGGTATTCTGTGAAGTTGCTGCATTTCAAAAACTACCCAGCCAATTCCAAAGTATTCGATTAATAGTACTTTTACTGCCCAAAATTTCCAAATTTTTTAGTTAATAATATATGCATGATTGGTTTATCAGTGTTTCTAAAGAGTGGAACATGAATAAGGCGGTATTATAACCAAATCTCAGCACCCAAGTAAAATAGAAATGACAGAAAGAATAAATAAGATGATGGTTCTTATGGTAAAGTGGATGAATAACAGTAACATTTTTATGCACATTTCATAGAAAGAGAAAAGCTATGTAAGATTCACTATAGCAAACACGTTCTAAAAATTACGTCCATTTTGAAACTGGAAAATATATTCTTACCAATGAGTTACAATAGCATCTACAGGACAGAAAACAACTTTCTGCACTGGAATAAAAAAAAAAATTAAATATTTTTACTTCATCCTGTAGTCCTCAAAATTGAATATTTTCACAACTACAGTTTGCTACAATTTTTTCAAAATAAAATATATTTAACAAAACAATACTTGAAATAAGAAATATTTATTGATAAATACGTTTACTTAAATTCAAAATATTTTAATAACACAGTCTGTATTGATAGTTTCTCACTCTGAAACTGATATTTTGTTTCATAAAAGAAAACCACATATGAGACATTGAGAGCGCCAGAACGGATCATCCCACACATTTTAAATTTTCTAGGTGAAGGCTGTTTCTACTCCATTTTGTTATGTCATTTATGTCAGAATGGACCAAATGTAGTTTATCTAATGGCCAACTGATAGCAGCACTTCTTTGGCTGGACCATCCTACTTTTTAAAAATCAAACTTTTGGCGGGAATTTACCACGTCCGTTATTGAAGAAGTACTTGAAGAAGACGATAACTAAGAATTTTCACTGTTAATTATAACCATTAATTTTAATAAATATAATTTTATTTTAACTATATTAATAACTATTAATTTTCTTTTTTAGACTCTCCTACAGAGATATAAGTAGGAAGCTCCCTATGGCAAATGCCAGAATGGACCAACCCTCAAAACTTTTATTAATTAGACAATTTTTTCAATATTTTCGAATGATAATTTGTTTAAAATTATTGAAGGAATAAAGAAAAACATCTTCTACTTACAATAAAACAAATAGACTGTTAAATCTTACATTTCAAAATAGACACATTTTTAATCTCCTTATCATCTCAAAATTACTATCCTTGGGGATAATAGTTCTGGATCTCAACTCCTCATGTAAGCCTTGGACATTGCAAAAAATTTCAGATACCAGCACTCAGCATAATGAAACCGGTTTATCTCTTATAAATCACACATTCATCCAAAAGCTTTATCATCAAAACTATACCTCACAAATATCTCTTAATTAGTTATTCTAAAAAAAAAAATCTAATAAAGCATAAACATATTCGCAGATCCTTTTTAATTTCAATGATGCGTAGGAAGCTCCAACGAAATAAATACTTGACACGCAAATTCTGAACAAACTTCAAGACATCCTCTCAGGATAACTATCCTTATCTTTCCCGTGCCTTTAGAAAGAGCAAAAAAGGAACCTTTTCATTTTAACATTCAGTGGCAAAACGATAAATATGCATGAGAACATGTCATGAATGTTTTAGGGGTTCCCATGACAATCTGATGGTATTAGTATCCAACGCTTTTATCTTGTAACCTTTTGAAGAGCTTTATTTGAACGCTGCTCTACTCTTTTTATGATTGAATTTATGTTTTTTTTCTTGTTTTTTTATCTTTTATATTGGACAATATTGGCGGAATTCTCTGTGTGGGGGAGTGCTTTTTTGTCTAACTTCTTTGAATGATATTTGCATGCTATTTGCAATTGGAGTTTTTCCAAACCTGATGGAGGAATTCATAAGGGATATTTTTATATTTTAATTAGAGAATGAAAGGAAAAATGAATGTTATATTTGTAGCGTTAATATTAGCAGATGGTCCTTTACTCCCTAAAGTTTCTTTCTAAATTTTTTTAATTTATTCTTCTCTCGATTCTTTTTTTTAATTAACTACCTTAGTTCTCGTACACAATACCTTAATATTTATTTCAAATTATTTTTAATTTTCCCAATACATGGACAGAACTGGGCTCTTACTATCGTACGTAATAATCTAGTAAATTATCTTAATAAGGTAAGTATATTATTTGATGTCATTCCAAGGTTACTAAATTTATAGTTTGTTTTTATTTTAATATCTAGGTTTTAATTTTCCTTATTAATTCATATATTTTCGAAGAATATCACAAAATGTGTGTAATTTAATCTTGCATTAATTTAAGTGGATTTATTTATTAATAAGGTTGAAACCAAGTAACAAAAACCAACAGTAAATAACAATAATGCTTAATTGTCACCATGTATTCATTCTTTTTTATAAGAAAAAGCATTCTTGTTAGGGTTAAACTTGATGCCAATCCAAAGAAGACAGGTATTATTTCAAGACTCTGAATAAATAGGATTAAGAACAAAAATGTTAGAACGAAATGCTAGCATTAAATCATAAATTCATAAAATTTGAGATTTTACGTCTGTTAATGGAATAAATGCTGGCATTATTCTCAGTTTTCCAGTATTTATTTGTGTGTGCCTAGAGTAATATTAATTTAAAATATATTACGATCATTTGAAATATTTTGCAAACTAATGGTACAAAATATAAAAATTATGCTTAAAAAGTTTTACGTGGTTATGATAAAATACTTATCATGGGTATAATATTTAATAACTTATACTTTTATTTTAATTTTCAAAATATCAAAGCGATAATTTGGCGGACAGGAAATTTCTTAAATGTTTATGGTGCAATTAAAAACTCCTTCAACATTGAAAATTATTTTATGCAAACAGCATTTTGAAACGACAATTCTGTAGTTTAAATTCCATTTTATAATATTTAAGGAATTTTACTCATCCTGTTCGATTGATATTTGTATGTACCATTTTTATAAAGCATAACTAAATTCCATGTTGGGGAAATTGTTTTCACCATACATATTTCAAAAACATTGTTAGAGGAATCAAACTTTGAGATAATATACTTATGATAACATTGCAGTTTGCATTATTTCTTCTAGAAAGGAAAATAATATTGCACCCAATATACTAAAAAACTGTATTGCTTTCTGGAGTTTTAAGGCTTTGATAAAAAAACAAATAAATTATTCCTCTTTTAAATCTTGGCAAAGGAGAGATCCAGACTAAGCCTTAAGGCCAAAAAAGAACAAAACACTACCCCTATTTTTGCACTTTAACAACATCGGGGCATCAATTGGAAATCTTATTAAGAAACAAAATACAAGGAAACTTGGGAAAAGGAAGGGGAGAAAATCAAGAATACCGAGACGAAAAAGAGGGGGAAAAACTTCTTCCTGTCTGAGCGATACAAATTCCACTGACTGCCATTTTCCTTATTAACATTTCCGTTTTTCAAGAACTTTGCACCATAAATAACTTTCAGGCGATTACTTGAACTCTAAGTCCTTTTTTTTACTGTTCAATGGCAACATGCTTCTTTTTTACAGAAAGTAATTTATTTTTAACTCATTTATTGGATGTTTAATATTGGCAACTGAGAGGCCTTGTTCAATAAGAATTTATTTACTTGATGATATTAAACTACTTTTCCATTCATGGATAATTTTGTTAAAATATAAATTTATTTTAAATAATATATATTTAATGTATATAATGAGTTTTTATTCTTTTTTTGGTAAAATCTTTATATTTTATTCTGATTTAACAAAAGTAACATACAATTAATAAAATACGGAAGATTCAGTCGATGGGGTTTTCACAGATATGCCTAGAAAAAACACCTGTTGACAGAATGTACTTGTTCCTTTCCAATCAATATATGAAACAGTACTCCAAATTCTTAATTATAAGAAGCCCGCAGCTTACTTAAATAACATTGAAAAGTTACCTACAGATTCCTGCTACTTTATTTGTTAGAGATAAAATAATTATCTATTTTTTTCGCAGAGAACCCCCTCTCCCCCCTTTTTTTTTTTTGTAGAATTCTGGGAAACCCGCATCATTCTACTTGCAAATGTTCCTGGAATAAAAATTGTTAAGCAATAGGATCTCCTTGTATAATGTTTAATTTCCGAATATTTCTCCTTAAAATTTGGCATTAAGTTTGTTCGTTTCTAGAAAATGCTCTGATTATATAATCTGATTGTGTTGATAAAAACACTCAAGGAAACTACACAGAATCAATATCCAATTTTTGGTCACTGATTCTATTAAGCTCAAATACTCTCATCTCATGTGGCCAGCCCTATAGCGAAGGATGCTTAACGTTATATCCTTCAACTTCCTTATAAGAAAATACAATTCAGTGTTATGGAAACCAACTCTAAATTAACTTTCTTTTTTCATGATCTTATATTCTGGAAAGCGTTAACAAACATTTATTTCGAAATTATGAAACATTACATTTTGAGGCAGGTTTTAGTGAAAATTTAAACAATGACCCAAAGGTTAAACTTAGTCCTATCACTTAGAAACCCAGTAAATGAAAAACTTAATAAGTGTCAAAAACAACTGTTTATTATACTTTAAACTAGTTGAGGATAAATATGGAAATATAAAGTAAATTAAAATATTTTCATAAAATTTAATACAGAAAAACAATAAAAAATTATATGCAAAAAAAAACCTATATAGTGAATTTAGCATAAAATAAATCTTAAAGAAACCATTTTCATGAGTAAGAAATTAAAAAAAAAAAAAAAAAAAAAAAAATATTGAAAGAAAAGTTGTCAAAAAAAATTTTTATTAAGAAATATTAAAAAAATTCCTAAACAAATATAACTTTAAAAAATAAGACTCAGACTCATTTGTCATACATAAACTCATTCACTGGAAATCTCCAATATCTTCTCACCAGCACATGAACACTTATTAAAACAAATATATATTATTTTCAGTAACATTATAATAGTTTTACTTCCTTAACATTTATATGTAAATATGTATAGAAAATTTATATGAAAACTGAGGGGAAAAAAATACTTTCTAATACAACATGTAAACTTTTTTCAAGGTTACTTAGTCTAATCTGGACGGCTTCTGGTTTAAGGAAGATCAGGTTATAACACAAAAAATACTAGGTGCCATTTAGTATATAACTTCCCATTCCAAGTACATATTTAATAAAAGTGTCAACAGAACACATTTTATTTTTTCACGATAAAGTAACCAATATTAATTCTTTTGACGGCTGGTTCAATTTATATAGTATCTGTAGTGTTCTATATATGCTTTGAGTAAGTTTTTACAAATTATAATCAAGCCCCATCTTACGTCAGCTCACAATAACAAACAGATACAAATTTTTTAAGATTAGGTGTCCAAAAAAGAAACTTGAAATCAACAGCATAAAACTAAATTTAGAGTTATCGTTTCTCCTCCAAGTAGTTAATTCTTTGATTGATGATTCTTATTATACTGAGGGAGATAAGTTAAATTTATTGATAAATGATTTATTAAGTCTGTAATACATACTGTCTATCAGAGAATATCTTTTATTGTTGCTAAAATAAGTTAGCCGCATATTTCACAAAATATAATTTTGAAAAAAACTTTTAATTATAAAAATTTTATGGATAAAAGATATTTCATCAAGTATAGTTTTCTAAATGACATTTTCAAAGCACAATATAACATTAAAATAATTTACAGTCAAGAAATTGGTCTCTTTAAGTCATATAGAAGCATATAGAAATCTGTCAGTGTGCTTTAGTACTTATAACATACTACTAGGAATACCACACATGGCAATTCAAAGAATAAATAGACTGACAATCTAAGTATTAAAGACAATAAACAAATAAATGTTTAGTAAATTTATTTTCACATTCCAAGAATTCAATATTTAAATTATTTATATAGTAATATTTCTATTAAAATGTCTTTTTATCAGTAAATGCGAAAGAAAAGGTCAAGTGACTGCATATCAAGCATTTTATGTTATTCTTGGCTTACCAAATTGATTTTTAATATTTGACTTTTATGGGATTGTGTAACGAAATACATAAATCATTTATAACAAAACTATAATTTTACCCGAATATCGTTTAACTCTTTTTGTCTTTATAACAATTATTTTGATATATCTTAGACTATTTATCATTACCCAATACTTAATTCTTTAATATAATTCATATCTGTTACTTAAAAACAAATTCTAATAAGAAATAAAGACGAATTTAATTCTTATTTCTGTTGGCGTGACTCTTTTCTTTATAATCTAAAAATAAATTTTTGTAATGAATACATTGTTTCTAATTTTTAAAGTTTAAAAATGAAATAACGAAACGAATGAATGAAAAAATACGTATTTGAAAACTGTTACAGTTTTATGAATTTTTGAACTATTCCATGTCACTTGTGGAAAAATTATGTTAACAGTTTTTCTCCCGATAATTTGCACAGTTTTATCGCACTAATTTTTCCTCTGACTAAAGTTAAATATGCTAAAAGAACAATAAAAATGGTTTTCTTTATAATTAAAGTAGAAATTACATAAAGAGTTTCTGATTTTTTAAAAAAAATTGCAATTATCACGCGAACTACATAACTGAAAAAGAAGATTAACTCTTTCTAGAAAATGATGTTAAATAAAAATTTTACAGTAAAATATATTTACCCCAAAATCTAAAATTTTATGAGCATAATTTTATTTAATATATGCGTTTTTTAACCCTGCATTCTTAGTCTAAATTTATTAAATATTAAGGACATGGCAAATAGAAAAAGATTATTGCGAATTCACCACTCCTGACAATGTGAAAAAAAAACTTAAATATGCAGTATAGGAACTAAGTTGCAGTAAAAATGTATCCATTCTGTTGTTACTTATATATTAATGATAACTTTATTAGAAAGTTCAATTCAAGTGTTTGAATTTGGAATTAGTCATTAATTAATTTTATAAAACTTTAATTGGTGAAAACTTTTGTTTACTTCATGTATAGCTATTTTTTCTATAACCTTATTTTTATCACTTTGATTTAACTGTATTCAATAAAAAAATATAATTTAGTTTATTTGGAAATTCATATTTTTCATCACAGAAATTGTTGACGTTAATTCGAATATGAGTGTTTTTCGAACTAATTTGTAAACGAATAATAGTAATGTCTCCAGATGTCAAATTTGAAGAATGGTTTTGTAGGGTTTTTCCTACCATTCAACTCTATCTAAAATATTTCTAGATCTAGGTAATAGAATACCACATACTCAGAAATCCACCATCCAAACACATGAAGACTATTAGACACTCCCACTTATAACAATCGTCAGGAGTTTTATCTCTATAACGACGGTGCAAAATGATGTCATAGCAATTAAGCATTGCATAATTTCTAGAAGGTTGTGCCAGACGTGGCAACCGTTTGTGAAGACAACCTAATTTAGCCACTATCCCGTCCGTCATCATTAAAAACGGCGCATGGAAATTGTTCCAGGTCTAAATCACTCCCTTCATCGTCGTTAATTGCAGGAAAAATGGTTAACGCATCCTAATTAGGGCAGAAAAAGACCAGACTTCTAAGACTAACGACCCGCTACAGTCTCCGTTTGAAAATTACCTTCTTTTCATAATGACCGACTGTTCCAGAACTTTAAAATGGCGCGTTTTAGGCTTTTAAGCGCGCCACTTAAAAGCGACACGTATCAATTAGAGAGACATGCCCTATTGTATAACAGGACTAGTTTAATATGTCAAAGTCCACTTTTTCACGTATCTTGGTGGTTGACTAGGGTTGTAATTTAATAATTGTCTGCTGCGTTACAAGATTAACTTAGTGCATGCTATTATTTTAATAGTATGGAACTTTGATGACTTTTTTTCCTTATCTAGCCACTATCCTGTTTCTTTCAGACTGGATGCATATCAATGCAATATTTATTATGTAGAATTAATCCATATTACATTGATTTTCTTTCAGTTGACAGTAAGTTTATGAATACATTTGTGAATATTTTGAATTCCAGAATAGAAGATAGAGAAAAATAGAAAGTATTTAAAGTTTCCGAATATACTGAGTTATTTTTCTAATTTGGAATCACTCCTTAAAATAATTCATTATTTAATATATTATTTTCATCATGATTCATGTCAATGCATCTTTCAAAGATATATTTAAACGTTTGAGTTCAATTTCAGGATTATATCGTCACATACCCATGAATAATCCAAAATTTTCTCAACTTCTCCACAGCTCTAGAATAGGGCTATGTAAATCCATTTCAAACTATATCCACTCGCAAGAAAAATTCTTACAATAATTACCTAAATAACAATGTTAGTAATAATTGAATGTAAATCAGTTAATCTCTATGCTGCATTTTCTATTAATAGTTTTTTTTTTTTTTTTGTTTTTTTTTTTGTATTTAATTTTATTGGCTTTTATCAATATTTTAATTCACTACTTCTGTTTATTTAAAATTAAAAAATATTTTGAAGGATTCTCTAGAGTATATTTTTTAATAATAGTAATAATAAAATTTGTTGCACTCGAATAGATATTAAATACTTTATCGTGAGGTTAGTCATTTTAATTTCTTATTGTTAAAATGAATGATTTATTCTGATATTGTGAAAGGTTTTGACAGTTTTTTAGGAAATGTGTAAAATATTGTTCGCTATTTGTAGCTAAAATCAAAAGTGCTTCGCTTTTTACACTAAAATGTAAATAAATGGATTATTGCTGCATTAAAGGAAAGGATATATATGAACTTATGGGACTCTGATAAAATAGTTGATTAACGGTGGAAATAAATATTTAGTCACAATAGTTGAAGAAATTTTTTGAAAAATTCATGAACACACACATTTCGCAAACAACGAAAGTTGTATGATGCTTTTGAGTTCACTGACTTGGTTAATGAGAAATGAAATTTGAGGGAAAGTTAAAATACGAAACAACTTAAAATAGATTAGAGTTATGTAACCAACATTTTAAATCCTTTTTAAATGTCTTTTAAATAAAATCTGAGAAGCCTCTCAAAAACAATGGACAGTTCCCTCATTTTTTATTTTTTATTATTATTATTTAATTCTAAATGTTTCGAAAAGGCCATAAACAGAAAAATTTCTGCTCAATACGCTTTTTATGTAATTTTATTTTTTTAATTTCAATAAAAATTCTGCTGTTAGACGTTGGTAAGAAAGTGATTCATTCGGTTCGAATTGAATGTGACGTCAAGGCTTCCCAAACATTTTGGCGTAAAATGCGGCAGCAAAAACCAGTTTTGCAAGTTTCTCTCAAATCGCGCCAACTTGTACAGGATATGGCAATGGTCTGCTAATGCTAACTATTTGGCAAAAACCTCACGATAGCCATAGAAACGGAAGGAAGCTTTGATGTCACAAATTTTTTCAGTGTTTTGACCGGACTGGTTTTGGCTCGCTTTTGAGGCATTTTCTTTTCTTAATATTTATATAACTAATTATTTTAAAGAACTTTTGTTTAAATATTTGGAATCAGAAAGAAATTCTTCATAAATATAAACTAATTTCACTCGTTTTTAAAAATGCGGGAATTGTTCATTGGGAATTTGTGAGAAACTTGACTGATTTTTTTTTAGTTTGGGTTACACTTCTGTTTTATGATGTTATTAAAATTAGATGTGTGTGTGTGTGAGATTTGTCCATCTATTAGACACATAAGGAATTTTGATTCAATTTTTATTGGAGCATATATACACAGAACATTGGAACTTTCGAGAAAATTGGAATTTTGGTTGAATATGCAACTATAAAAGTTTAAAACAAAAAAGTTTATCTGATTAAAATTCAAGTTAAAGTTGGATAGATAAAACAAAACATGCTAAAGTTTACAAGTGGTGTTAAATACCTGTGTAAATATGAAAAATTTGTAATTATGCTAAGTTAGAAACAATCAACAACAATCAAACAACAATAAGCAAAAAGGAATAATCTGAATTGTTAGAACCGAATGGTTCAAAAAGAGTACAAATAAACGAATAATTATGTAATATTACTTTTCAAAAAAAAAAAAAAAATCTTTCAAAAAACTAAAGGGAAAAAAATGTAAAAAATTAACTAAATGCATTTTTATGTCTAATTCAATTTTGCAATAATAACACATTTAAAAAAATGGCAAAGCTACACATTTTTAAAAATATTGGAATTTTTGATTTAAATGACCTTTTGTAATAATTTAGTTCAGAAATTTACATTGTATTTTAATTATATTTATTATGGACGTAACATGTTTTTTTACAAAAACAGTTTGTGAACACATTTCATTGCGATACTTAAAAAAGATAAGACGACTGGGCTGAATATTGGAGATGAGGGGGGGGGGGGGGGGCTTACACAAGCGGTCACACGGATTAGGACTATATTGATATTAACTTTTTTGTCACAAATAACTGTATTTGTCTAACTGTATTATTTGATGTAGTAGGTACTATCTGCCTATCGCAAGAATTGCTCCCATCAGATTATCTAGTGTTGTCTGTTGTCATGCAAGACTTGTCCCATTTTACACGGGAGAATCTAGGAGAAATACATCTACATTTGTAAGATTTTGGGGGACCTTGTCCATATATATAACCCTTATTTTAAATTGATGAGTCTAAAATTTACATAGCTACTACCACAATCCAGAATACCTGGCATAAGCTACTTTTCTGATTCACAGACAGTAAGTTGTTTTAATAAGTTTAGATAAAGCTACTTTATCGAAAACTTTAACTAGTATAATTTTCGATTTTGTCAGAATAAAATATATTTTTAATAATACAGACAGCTTCGGGAATCACTGTGTATACTTTTCCATGAAAACTATCAATTAACTTTAACTATCAGTGAACAATAACAAGAGAAGGAAACACACAAAATGAACCAGCTTTCAGATTACTTAGTCTCGTCACTTAGTTTCATAGGTCACATTCGTCTGTTCTTAATTAGAATGCGTTTGTTTTGAATTCTAGAATAGCAGAACTCTATCTAATCCCGATTAAAACTGATCGTCCTGCAACACTGAGACAATCAATTGATCACTGATCACCCTCTTCCATGACTTTCAATGAACAGCCCAACTCAGTCCCCATCCACTTTCCGATGCCGATTGCTGAAGGAGCGCTCACAAACAGGGCGCATTCCATGCGTTCCGAAATCGACGCATTGCCACGCGAGAGTGCAATTAACTATGGAATTCGGGAATTGCGCACGTTCGTGGCAGAGCATATGATGGAAGGATAGGGGTAAGCTAATAAAAGGGTGTGGTTTTACCCGGGTCCACCACATATGCGCAGCTGATGTTTAGCGGAAGACAGGTTTTAATGTTTTAATAAGGATGTTTCCTTATACGCTGCAGTTTAGGTGGTTCATTAGAATAACTTAAGGTGCAAATATTTAACTTTAACAGCATTGTAACATTGAATGCAATTTAGAAATAGAAGTCACGTTATATATAATAATAAAGTTTACACCTAAAGGCTTATACTATTTTCCCACAGAAGACGCCATAAGCATCTGAGAGCACCTTTTTTCATACCTAAAAAGATATGTAACTGTATCCATTTAACTAAAAATTAACAGTTTTATCCCTCTCTCTCTCCTAAAAATTGATGAAATTTTAAAGAATTGTTTAAATTTCTTTGAGAAATTGAACAATAAAAAGTATCAATAATTTTCCTTTCTCATTTAGTGTTTGATGACTACGTAAGTATAAGTGAAATAGAAATCTGGATTTTGACATTTCTTGGATTGCAAAATGAGTTACGGTTTTCTTCCTCAAATGTGGTGTTTTTCAAAAGTGCTAGGTTCGGGCTTAAGACAATTTTTGAACATTCTAAGAAGAAATGTTTTTTAGATATTAAAAGTAACATCGTACCATTTTAGAACTACTAAGTTAGAAAATATTTTAGAGCAAAAAGAACACAAATTGTTGTTTTCATAAAATACCCAATATATAAACTTAAATTTGATAAACAGTATTTTGGCTTCTGGTATATGTCGAGTTTTTAAAATGAAAGTCATATAATTTAACGTCTAACCATCTATACATCAAATACCGATAATTTGATTTTTTTATTGTATGTTATTTTAAAATTAATATTCTACATCTGAGAAATTCATGTTGAAACATCCATGGGATGTCTTGTTATTAGTTTGAATGACCAGAGCTATTTTGTTTTGTGTTTTTGTTTGGCAGAAATATCTCGGCAGAAGTAAAAATCTATTTTTGTTGTATGGGAGATCAAAGATAAAATTACCATATCGTAATAAGAAAAGAAGAATTGATGAATATGTCTTATCAAATGGAAGTCTAATTCAATTATTATCGTGAAAAGATGATTAAGTCTAACCGCGTCTAAAATTCTATAGATTAGGAATTCATGTAAAAAGGTGATACATTTTTTAATTATTATCTGATAAGATTTAAGCCTTTTCTCTAATTGGGAAGAAAACTATTGCTCCTATCGCATTATTTATAGGAATGTAACAATTGAGCCTAATATTTTTATGAATTCTAAAGGTGTCGGGCTTTTAAATAATATAGAATGACCCAATTGCTCAGTGTATTTTTAGACTGTGGGATTGCACTCAAAAGTATGTTAAAACAAATCTTCACGTATCGATAACAAAAAAATATTTCTTATTTTATATGAAACAACTAGGAGATTACATAGCATGAAAACAATATTTAGTCTAACTCCAAAATTCGATAAATTCAACTTTTTAGTAAAACACAAATAAAATTATGAAGCTTTATATCTTTACTCTAACTCTATGTAATTTCAAGAATTTTTTAAATTAGGGGGGGAAAAAAATAGAAAATGTGTTTATACATTGTATAATCTGTGAAATTTTCAAGAAAATATTTATTCATTAGGTTTGAAATTTAAAAGAGGTCAAATACAAAACGCATATTTAAAAAGTTGCTTCGCAAATTTATGCGTTATGTTAATAGTACACAAAAGTTAGTCTTATTTTAATTTACAAACATGTAAATCTTTTATAACGACAGATATATACGGTAGATTATTATTTTTATTTCACTGATTATGATTTTCTTTAATTCTGAAATGGTTATTAATTTGTAATAAAATATAACAAAATAACAAAAACTTTCAAGCGATATGAAAACAAATTCTAACATGTAATTTTTTCTTTAAAGATTCACTTGGATTTCTATTCATAACAAGATTTGTATAACTCCCACACGAAAAAAAACTGTTATTCCAAGTTCATCTCTTTATTTTCCCTTCAACAGCCGGGGAAATAATTTGTACTTTTTATTTGTCTGAATATTAAAATCCAATTATAATCCGTTTAACATTGTCTTTTGGAAAGAAAGTTGAAATTCTTATAAAAAATTTTTAGTAGAGAGAATTTAAATATAAATGAACATAAAATTATAAAAAGAGCTAGTGGGAAAAAAAAACTGGTAAAAGAAAACATTATTTCTTCATTTTTTTATTAACTGAAGAATCATTAAGATTAATTACTAATTTTAAGCATGCAAGATTTTTTCTATTCCTTTTTCCTGTGGTTTTATAATTCATTAAAATCATTTGTTTTGAATTATAATTGTTTTTTGAAGATTTGAAGGATTAATTATTCTTTTTATGTTACAAAATATTTAATCACATTTTTAAGAAACAGTTCTTACATCTACTTACTAAATTTCTGGTATACAGTTTTCTAGGCAAATATTAGCTTCCACACTACACTAATATAAACCGATCATATATAGTCTTGGATTATAATTATGTGTCTGTCTGTCGGAGGACGCTATTCCAGGCAACATTACAAATGATACAGACACGTGTGACATGTCAACAGGAAGGTTTCTCGAAGACAAGTTCTCTTACTGAGAATCAATCCGCAATGGTTATAAGAAAGTCTACCAGAAGTCAATTTAAAATCTTTTTGAGTATAAACTATAACTGATACAGACATCTGTCATATATCTGTTTGAGAATACTAATAATATTACTGGATTACATAAAATTCAGACAGAAGTGCTAACAAATCTAAACGGAATAGTTTTTTTCGTATTAACTATATGGAATGTAACATTTTGACTGCAAAGACGAAGAAGTAATCTTGGATATTTATTGACTTTTTCTCACCAAATTTGTCAACTTGAAGATGTTTTTTTAAACTCAAAATTAGAAGTTTTTTGTAATCAGTTGTTATTAACCTTTCAGTAATTAACTGTCGTTAAAAAAGGGCAACGAATCAGTTCTAATAGAAAAATGAGTAGGAGAGCTGTTATGGTGAAAAGGATCATCTTACTAATTTAAATAAGATTTCTTTTAATAATTTTAACTGACATTATTCTTAATTCAAACTTTATATTTGTTATTTGTTGTACTAAATTTAGTACAATAAATTAGAGTTTAAATTATTTTGAACCATATATATGTTACGAAATTTCGAGAAGAAAAGTTTAAAAATCATTTATAAATAAAAATTCAACTTAGTTTATTTCCTTTGTGACGGAAAGATAGTATTTAAAACTGTCCGCTAATTTTAATACAATAAATGGACAGGGATTCTTGGTTAATGCACTCTAGGCGAAAAAAATCCATATGATTTCTATATTTATGGTCGTAAATGTTTTAGAATAAAAGTATTGGCACCAATGTGTCTTGTGTTCGATTGATTATAGTTCTGTATTAAAAATTATTTCAAAAGGAAGTAGTTCATTTTTATAAAGAATCTCTGAAAACTTCAATAAAAAACCTGTTTTTTCCCACGTTATTTAATTTAAAATACTTCTTTGTTTCTTAAGTACGAAATATCATTACTGCATAAAATAGCGCCATATATAATCAAAAACATATTTGCAAATGTTATTAAGTTTGCAAAAATCATGCATAACAGAACATTTATTATTATGCTTCACTGCATCTACTCGATATGTGTCCTCCGTAATACGACGTTTTTCCATATTTGTTAATATTTAGGTAATTTTAAGTCATGTCAAGAGAAAGAAACGAGAAGAATGGTTTTTTCATGGAATAGACACTAAAACCAAATATATTTTTTAGTTTCATGAAATGTTTAGAACTGTGGTTTTATTTAATTGAATATAGTTAAAAACTCATGAAAACTAATATACATATTATTTATTTATTTGTTTGTTTCTTTATTTTTTGTTTATTTATTTATTTATTTATTTATTTATTTATTTATTTATTTATTTATTTATTT
This sequence comes from Linyphia triangularis, assembly GCA_963978545.1. NCBI lineage: Eukaryota > Metazoa > Arthropoda > Arachnida > Araneae > Linyphiidae > Linyphia > Linyphia triangularis. The sequence goes on along the minus strand of OZ021722.1, from coordinate 83,894,356 downwards.
ATTTATTTATTTATTTATTTATTTATTTATTTGTTTGTTTGTTTATTTATTTATTTATTTATTTATTTATTTATTTATTTATTTATTTATTTATTTGTTTGTTTATTTATTTATTTATTTATTTATTTATTTATTTATTTATTTATTTATTTATTTATTTATTTATTTATTTATTTATTTATTTATTTATTTATTTATTTATTTATTTATTGTCAAACAAAATATCATTGGAAGTTGAAATTATTGACAGGCATTATTTGTTTCACCTGATATTAAATATTATCAAAATACCGATATTCCGCTTTATAATTAGAGGGTTATTTCTTTGTGATCAATTAAATCACGAACAATTAATTGAAAATTTATAAAATTATGTATCTAAATAATAAATCCAAATCTGGAAAAATAATAGATAGTTTTTATGAAAGATTTTGAAGTTTGATTGTTTAGTTTGTGACTGTTCTATAATTTTATTCTAAACCATCAAATAATTCGTGCAAAAGCTAGTAGTAATTCCAGTCTCATGCACAAATTAATTTGTCATTTATGAATAAACATCGATATTAATATTTGGAATACTTAATATAATATCTATAATATAGTATTTAGAATACTTAATATATTATTTATAACATAATATTTAGAATACTGAAAAAAAAAAACTATACCATTATCACAGACATTAAAATGAGATTAAATTAATTAATAGAATTTGAAAACGTTAAATATTATCACCAAAAAATAATAATTTATGTTGTTTTTATAAACAGTTCTAAGTTTCTCATTTGTTCTTCAAATCATTATCACATTTCATTTAATAGTATTTGCAATTAAGTTATTATGCATTGAGTGTAAATTTAAGGTAAATAAGAAGAAATTTCCTTCTACATTTAACACGTTTTCAGTTTTCTTCAAAAGAATAAAAAATTTCTAGATATTTAACATCCTCAGAATTTTCTATATATTTTTAAACATAAACTATCAAAAGTGTAAAATATACTATTAAAGAAACTATATTCAATTACCTCCGTTTTGTGAAAAGGTATTCAATTTTTACATTGTGTTTGGTTTAAATTTATTTTAACTTCAATTCTGTAGTAGAATATTTTTGAGCATTCATTTGTTCAAGTCTAATTAAACACTACCTTTACATTTACTTATTTAACATACCAAAATTTAAATTATAGATATATATATTCTGAATTGAAGATCTTGGAAAGGATCATAAATTACGTTTACACATTTATGGGCATGAAACCATTGATGAAAATATATTGGAATCCAATATTGAAATATTTTTTATATGCAAATCAAATAAGTCCCGATAGATATTTGTTAGATATTTATACATGTATACATACTCTAACAAAGATAAAATGTTCTAAATTACATTTAACAAAATATTTATTTAAAATAATATAATGAATGAAATATTGTATATATATAACTGTAGGATATTATTTCACAAAATAGACATGTTTTAACTGAAGGCAAATTTAAGGATACAATCACTTCCTTTTAGTTTCATTTGCTAAGAGGAAAATGCCTCATGAAATTTTCTATTTTATTCAATTTCATTTATATAGCTTTATTTTGTTTTTCATGAATAATACATTTCAACAGAATCATAAGACTTAAACTGAGAAAAATCAAACACGAAATTTACCTCCGTGCTTCTTTAATCATAAAATGTGTTTGTTTTTGCGATGTTATTCAAGGCAGCGTTTCAAATTCTTTAATTCCATCTTATATTTACATTTTATTTTAAGAAATTTTCTTACATTGAATACACCACTCAAAGTATTGAAAATGTATTTTCAATACAATACTTTCATTGTATCTCTAGATGAATGAAAAAAAAAAAAAAATACTTAATTAAAAATTTCAAAGTAAAATACAAAGAATTTGTTCATGTTGTGTTTCATAATAAACTATATTTCATGCAGCATATCAAATATTAAAGAACGATTGTACTGTAAGGAACAACTTTTAATTATTGTGCGAGAAACTATTATGATTTTTAATATTTTTTTTGGCTATAACTGTGTAAAAGTATAAAAAATTGATAAAAAAAACTTATTATGATATAATAACCATAAATAAAAACAAGAAACACGTCGTCCCACTTTTTTTAAACAAACACCCGCTATACAGACTAATAAATTATATGGTCACCTCAATTGCATGAAGTATGAACTGCAGCGAAAGATATATCCTACTTGCAATAAATGTGTATTCAGTGCAACCAGCCTGGCCCATCTCCTTAGATGTGCGGATTTTGAAAAAGAGGATTTTCTGCGTTATCCGGTCTTGTTTTTTGATTTCCTGAGGGTGAATGGACTCATGGACCTAGACCAGTGGGAATGAGAAACAACAACATAAAATTCTAGGGCAATTCTCCAGTTATTTAAAAATAAAACCTAATGTTCATAAAAACATCAAAAGTGCTCTACGATTAAAGAACGATTGTACTGTAAGGAACAACTTTTAATTATTGTGCGAGAAACTATTATGATTTTTAATATTTTTTTTGGCTATAACTGTGTAAAAGTATAAAAAATTTATAAAAAAAACTTATTATGATATAATAACCATAAATAAAAACAAGAAACACGTCGTCCCACTTTTTTTAAACAAACACCCGCTATACAGACTAATAAATTATATGGTCACCTCAATTGCATGAAGTATGAACTGCAGCGAAAGATATATCCTACTTGCAATAAATGTGTATTCAGTGCAACCAGCCTGGCCCATCTCCTTAGATGTGCGGATTTTGAAAAAGAGGATTTTCTGCGTTATCCGGTCTTGTTTTTTGATTTCCTGAGGGTGAATGGACTCATGGACCTAGACCAGTGGGAATGAGAAACAACAACATAAAATTCTAGGGCAATTCTCCAGTTATTTAAAAATAAAACCTAATGTTCATAAAAACATCAAAAGTGCTCTACGATTAAAGAACGATTGTACTGTAAGGAACAACTTTTAATTATTGTGCGAGAAACTATTATGATTTTTAATATTTTTTTTGGCTATAACTGTGTAAAAGTATAAAAAATTTATAAAAAAAACTTATTATGATATAATAACCATAAATAAAAACAAGAAACACGTCGTCCCACTTTTTTTAAACAAACACCCGCTATACAGACTAATAAATTATATAGTCACCTCAATTGCATGAAGTATGAACTGCAGCGAAAGATATATCCTACTTGCAATAAATGTGTATTCAGTGCAACCAGCCTGGCCCATCTCCTTAGATGTGCGGATTTTGAAAAAGAGGATTTTCTGCGTTATCCAGTCTTGTTTTTTGATTTCCTGAGGGTGAATGGACTCATGGACCTAGACCAGTGGGAATGAGAAACAACAACATAAAATTCTAGGGCAATTCTCCAGTTATTTAAAAATAAAACCTAATGTTCATAAAAACATCAAAAGTGCTCTGCCGTTAGTAATTACATATAAAAAGTAGTCGTTCTATAATAATTCCAAACATAAAATAAAATTAAAAAAAAAAAAAAATCACTATTAAAAAATATTCTACTTTAATAGTTTATTTCTAACAAACCTATAATCAGTAAAATATCGAAAAAAACTCACTGAAGTAACTCTTAAAACAAATATTCAATGAATTTGAAAGAGATTATTTAGGGAAGAAGAATTGAAAAACATCCAGAATTAAGTGGGCCTTTCTGTTAGCCCAGAATCTTATACCGTTAATAAGCACTCTGCACGCGAACCAAAATTCTTCCCTCAATGAGGCGGATCAACCCACACTTACGCAAGGATAGTAAGTTGATGCGCAAATATTTTACATCCAGGAGAATATTTAACATAAACATTGGTTGCAGTCAACACTATATCCTTTTCCTAATAATGTAATAACAGTATCCGGAATCTAAGTTGAAATTTCATTTTAAAAAAAGTCATTTTTTGGAAATATTCCAAACATTTTGACCTGCTGGTTGTAAATAATGTATAAGATGTAACAAATCGTTTGACGGGCGTCCTGAAAAATAGTTCGGGGGGAAGATTGAGGTTTCGTTTCAGAAGGAATATAATGTATGTTATGTATAGAATTACGCTAACTTTGTTATCTTGCAAGACGTGGCCTTCTATGTTTCTTAGATAGACCATGTAAAAAAAACTACTCACGCTTCATGTTCGAGTTTGTACCTCGGAATTAAAAAAAAAAAAAAAAATTGTTTGATGGATCGAACCCTGTCAAAATCTAATATGATGCTTTCAGATATGATTTTCTGGACTATAAATTTGAAATCTTTCCATTGCAAAAGTGGTTTCCTTTTATAAAATACGAAATATAAATGAAAACCCCATTTTAAATATGATTATTTTAGACGTTTTTTATTTACTCTCAGTATGAATTATAGTGTTTCATTTGTATTAAGAACTGATATTGTTATATTAGATAAATTATTTGAATAATTTTTCAAATAATGAGTAAACAGTTAATTTATTTTAAAATACAGATACAAACTCATAAAATACAGTCAACTCGCGATAACTCGAAGTTCAAAGGACTGGTCAAATTATTCGAGTTATCGGAAGTCGCTCGGAAGTTTTTTCTATTCAAGGCATATTTCATGAGAAACATCTTTTGCTTGTACAAGTAGAGTCCGAAAGACAATATTGGGTCTTAATTTAAACTTTTCTAACCTTCCTGCACTTGCTATAAATCATTCAACCTTTAGTAAACTGGCAAAGTTCAACCCCTTTTCTTTTAGCATCAACCCACTAAGAGGGATTTTGTAATTATGTTTTTGATATGTCTCAAACAATTTTAAAAGAGTAGCTTCGACACCAAGAAAGGCACATACCTTTACTCATTTACACGATGGATCGATCTTTGATTCATATCTTTTCAAAATCGCTTTTGTTTTTCAAAATTGTTGAAAGAGTATCGGAGAAATTCTGTACTTGAAAGCAACGACTTTCTTCTTACATCGCCGATTTTGCTCAGTTTCATTGATCAATTTAACCTTTTGAGTTAAACTAATCGTATTCAACTGGCGTTTTAACATTATTCAAACCAACGTAAACCAACACCATTGATACACACTTAAAATCTGGAATGGAATGTAAAGGAAAATGCTCGTTTACTTTCTGTACGCTTCACTGCAAGCACGTTTTTCCCGGGTAACAAGTTAAATTGTAAAACATGATGCAAAGAGGGAAAAAAAATTTTTTTTTTTTTTTTTTTTGTATTTTCTGGGGGGGGTTTTGTGCGTTAGTAATGATATTAAAATTTTCACAAAAACTTCCGACTTAAAAGGTGTACACTTCGAGAAATAGAGAAATTTTAGTGTCAAAAAACATTAAATTGTCTTGGTACCTAATGAAAACTTCGAGATAAACGAATATTTGACTTCTGAAACATCGAGTTATCGCGAGTTGACTGTATATAAATAATAACCAAATCATTTATAAGGTTTTCCACAATAACAGTGTAACGTGTTTTATTAAACTTAATATTAAAACTTTTACTTGGATATATTATAAAAGCGAAGACTTATTTTAACAAAAAGCAAAAAGTCTAAAGAATATTGAACTCAACCTGTTTGTTTCAACCTGTGTCAACCTGTATGATTTTCAGTTCATTGAATCTGGTGGAAAACAGTTTTGTTTTTGGAATATAATATGATGGATTGCTTAATTAAGCTTCTCATGAGTACAAAATATAAATAGACCAAACAGTTTCTGTAATTAAAATTCCTGACTCCTCGAAAGTCTATAAATATTAAGTGTTTGTTTTGAATTAATATGTATCGACTTTTAAGGAATATTTTGCCCCATTGCTGCGTTGAATAGACGCCTAAAATATGATCCGCACTCTTATATTTACACCACACTACTCGTCTAGTCCATGTCATCAAGCTTTGAAAAGATGGTTTAAGGAGACGCCTTATGGAAAGATTTATTGTACTGAAAAGTTTCCATAATTTGAAAACCGCTCCCTAATAGGGCGCATCGAGAAAAACTTTTTGGGGAAATTCAAAATTTCAAGTCGATAAAAATGTGTCCCTATGCTCACATATTTACCAAAAAAATTTTTAGTTCAATTGATAAATATTTAGGTCTCTCCCTGAATGAATCTGAAGTTTGATTATTTTTTGACAAAAAACAAGATTTTGAATTTTTTTTAAAAACATAAATAAAAATGTAAAGTTTAGAACAATAATTTACAGAAAGAAAAAAAAATGTGTCTGTTATTTAAAATTTAGGTCTCCCGGAATATACATGAAAACATCAATTGTTTTACAAAATATAGATATTTTTCAATTTTTAACTCATTCTTTTGGTTAGTTTCAATATTTTAATTATAATTATAGTCTAGGCATGGTAGTACAACATTTTGAAATATAGAACATATCATTTTATGATGTAGCGTATACTAAACTCAAGTGTTAAGTCAGGTCACTTCTGCAAGGACTTGGAATCTCCAACTAACAAAGACTCTAGATTTGAGACAAGAAGGTAACATTATTAAAAATGATTCTATGTCACAGAGTTCAAGTGATTAAAGTGTACTTGATAGTAAAATGCTTCGACCAGGGAAAAGTCCGAAAGTTAAAATATTTCAGTGTAACAAAGGCTACCAGAAAATCTACTTTTTTTTCCTAGATAATGTGACCTTAGAGCAATTTCTATTATAGCAGAAGCTCAATCAGCGGGCACTCTTTTAAGGGATTTAAACGTTGTAATGCAAGAAAACCAGGCAGTGGTAATAGATAAATCGAAGGTTTATCGTGAAAGGGAAAAATACCATCAAGATATTAGCTCAAAAAATGTTCACTCTATTGATATAATCGAAAGGTTAAAGCAATAAATGTAGAAATTGTAAATAGTAAATTTGGTCTCATAAATAAACGAGAAAAACATGTATCTTAGGTATATGTCATGCTGTATATCCACAGACATTTTACAAATTTTATTAAGGGGTCTGTTTAAACTGCAACAAGTGCATAGCCCCTTAAGTTTCTGCCCGAAGCTTTTGGGGGAATATTTAAACAGGGGTTTGGCCAATTGGTCAAATAAGAGTTGGCGATTCCATAAAGGATTAGAGCCGCTCCAATGGCGTAGAGAGAGAAGTTTTGATGTAATTATGAGGGGGATCGTAAGAGACAGAAGGAAATTGGGGAGATAGCAAGTCGGTCAAGCGGTGGTAAATTATGAAGATAATAAAGATGAGACGAAATTTTTTTTTCGACAATTTGACGAAGTGGCTTTACTGGCAAAGTGGAAAGACTCCGAGAAACTCACGATATTGAAATCGAAATTACGGGGGAACGCGCTTCGCTACCTTATGTCAGACAGAGAATTGATGAATTCCCAAAATTATGATCTGGTTAGGGATAAAATCATGGACTTTTTCCGGGACGAATTAGATGTGGGACAGTGCCAATTAGATTTCTCCAACTGTCACATGAGAGAAAATGAATCGGTCAAAATGTTTGCACATAGACTTGTCGTGGCTTCGAATAAATATTTGGGCACCTCGCAAACGGAAATCTCGCAAGATACGAAAGCGGTAATTGACAAGCTTAGACTCTCAAAATTCGTAGGGGCGCTTCTACCAGAAATTCAACGAGACGTACTAAAATTGAACCCGAAATCATTCAAACAAGCTATTGAAATAGCAAAAAATTCTTAAATGACGCTTGACACGGTTGCGAGATGTAAAATTAATGTATTAAAGGTGGAAAACTCCTTCTCACAATCAGAAGAGCAGCAGTTACAACAAATCAATCGCATGCAAACAACTACTCAAAACCCTCCTGGGCAAGTACAAGCTATGCAGTGTTATTTATGTGGAGTGTCGGGGGATCATTTTTCAACGGAATGTGAGGCATTTAAGAGTATGATTAACATACCACAACAAAATAGACATAACCAGCAATATCCAAACACCCAAAATGCGAGAGGCGGTTATTCCGGTCAACGGGGTGGTATTAGAGGTAACATATCACAAAACAGGTACTTCAGAAATCCGAATCAGCACGTCAGGGGACAGAACAGACAAAATCGTGGTAATTATTACTACAATAATCAAAGCAGAGGTAGATATAATTCACATGGTAACAATAATTCGCAAGCTTCAAATCATTTTTTAGACATAGCACAGGGGGACATGGAGAACACTTAAACAGTTGCTCAGATCAAACCAGAAGTGCAGGTATACCCAGACAATTACAGGTGGGAAATTTGAAAATCGAGAATTTAAACAATTTTAACAGTTACAATGTTTCAAATTTACCTATTATTCAAACGGAAATCGCAGGAATACAATTTAAAGCACTTCTTGATACAGGAGCAAATATCTGCTTATGCTCAAAGGAAGTTTACATGTTAATAAAACAGAAAATCAAAACTAAATGTGTCGCTTCAAATGTGGTAATTACGACCATAACAGGGTCAGTATTAAAATACACAAATTGCATTGAGACGATTTTAAAAGTGGGAAATAAAAGGCTAAAGGTTACGTTTTTCGTCTCAAGCGAAAGGTTTCAAGAGCAATTTCAGATTATTTTAGGCATGCAGTTTCTGAGTGAAAATAGGGTAATTGTAAACTTACGTGAGGGTAAACTGGAGTTTCTAGACAAGACAACAGTCAAATTCTGTGACTCTGCCCTTTGCATAAAAGGGGAGTCAAATTCTGTTTTCTTGACACATGCAGTCATCTAAGAGCCTGGTGAAGCGAGTTTCATTAAATTGAGAAGCAAGGATTACAAAAATAAAAAATTTGAGGGGGACATTTGTTTCACACCTATGCAACTTAATAATCGACTAGAGTGTAGCATGTCCATTAACTACATGAAGAATAATGAATTTTGTACATTGGTTCAAAACAAATCACCAGACACTCTTCACTTAAATAAATCGATGAAAGTAGGGTATTTTGAAAAAGATTTTCAAATTGATGATTCGCCAAAATCAAACACACAAATGATTAACTTGATTACGGCTACTGAGGAAATTAAGCATTTGCGAGAACGGGAATTTAGCATCATCGATTTTGATTTGAGTCACCTCAACGATAACAACAGCAAAATTCTGAGTCAATTATTACAGGAAAACTACATGGTGTTTTCAAAATCCATGAAAACTTTAGGCCATTGTGATGCTATAAAACCTAGTATAATCTTAAAACATGATTCTGCAATTGGGTGTAAGCCTTATCCCATCCCCCATCTTCTAAGAGAAGAGGCAAAAATTCAAGTTGACACTCTTTTGGAAGCCAACATCATTCGAAAGTCAAACACGAATTTTTTGGCACCTGTGCTTATGGTCAAAAAAAAGGCAAAAAATAATGACGATAAGAAACGCTTTCGCTTATGTTTGGATATGCGTCTTTTGAATTCTTTAATTGTTAAAGCACCACATATCTTACCAAAAATCAAAGATTTGGTCACAGATTTAAGTGGGTACCGATTTTACAGCATTATTGATTTTAATAGTGCATTCTTACAGTTAAGCATGGAGGAACATTCTGAAAAGTTTGGATTTGCCTCAATGTGGGGTACATATAAATTTGTCCGTCTACCTTATGGTTTTGTCACAGCGTCATCTATATTCCAAAATTTGATACATGAGATATTGGGAGATTTGATAAGTTATGGAATTCGTTTCTTTATTGATGACGTAATAATTCCTTCAAACTGCTTTGAAGAAATGATACATAAGCTGCAGTTAGTATTCGAGAGATTAAGGGCTAACAACTTAACTTTAAGTGCAGAGAAATGCAATTTCTTTAGAGAGAAAATCACATATTTGGGATACGAAATTTCACAAACTGGAATCACTCCAACAGAATATAACACTCAAAAAATCACCTGCTTCCAAACTCCTAAAAACATCAAGGAATTACGTCGATTCAATGGTTTGACTAATTTTTATCGTGATAGTATTAAGAACTATGCTAACTACACAAGTGTTTTGGAGGAATTAACAAAAAAAAAACACCGTTTGTTTGGACAGAAAGGCATAATGTAGCTTTTCAAAATCTACAAAGGCAATTTTTTACTAAACCCTTTTTAAAACAGGTCAATATTAAAGAGAAATTTTATCTCCCATGTGACGCTTCGAAAATGTCAGTTGGAGCCAGTCTTTTTCAGTATCATGGTGACAAACTTTGTCCTGTTGCTTATTTCTCTAAAAAGAACTCACAATTTGAGGAAAAGCAGCCAGCGATTTATCTTGAGCTTATTGCTTTACATAAATCAATCTTACACTTCTGTGAGTATTTGTATGGGGGCACATTTACTGTTTTTTCTGACCACAGACCACTACAGTATTTCTCCAAACTTCAAAACAAGTCAAATAAAATTACAAGGATTTTAAATGAATTGGCTTATTACTCTTTCGACATACAGTACATCAGAGGTATTGACAACGTTTTACCGGACTATTTGTCACGTATGGTCAATATACCAAATATTGAGGTCACATTGGACACAGATACTACGAGAATTAAAGAAATTCTTTCTGAGGGTTCTAAAAATGTAGATGATACTATACCTAAAACAAACCTTACTTCCGTAAATACCATACTCAGTACACCACATGCTCAGTATAACCAAAACATTGGAACAGCTTCAGAATCCGAAGGTTCCGTTCACATCAACAAAAAAGATCAGGCTTGGGAGGATTGTGTAGTCAATCAGCTGAAAAGCTCAAACATCATACATCATTTATCTGATAACAAGGGTCATAAATTAGATGATACTAATATTCTTATGGAACAAAATAGGGATCTTAACATTCTGGAAATTAAGGAAGCTTTACACAAAGATAATGGCAAATTGAAGGCAAAATTTAAAAATTATTTTGTGGATGAAGATTCTGGATTACTTATGTTCAAGAGAAAAATTACAGAAAACGATGTAGATAGCTACATGTTTAATGTGGCTCTACCGGACACATTACAAGTTCACGCAATTCAAAACGCACATTTTACACATTTTGGCATAGCTAAGACGTTTCAATTTTTAATGCAAAAATTTCACTGGAAAGGGTTATATTCGGATGTCACAAATTACATTAAGAGTTGTGAAACTTGCAATAGAGTGAAGCGAAGCTACCAAAAGTTCAAACCGCAAGGATTTGCACATATTCCAAATAGAATTGGAGCACAGTTATCTATGGATATTTTGGGACCGCTCAAGTGTGGCGCTTACGTATTAAGTATCATAGAAAATTTTAGTAGATACTTAGATCTATATAAATTAGAATCAATTGGATCACAACAAATAGCTAAGTGTCTCATGCAGTACATTTCTAGATACGGCGTACCAGAAACCATTTTATCAGACAATTGTAGTAACTTCATTTCTAAGGGCTTTATCGAATTAAACAGATTATTAGGGGTACACCTTATACACACACCTGTTTACACTCCTTGGTGCAACGGTAAAGTCGAGTCCACGAATTTAGAGATTAAGAACACCATCTTAGCTTTAAAAGAGCAAAAAATTGATCTACAATCAGCATTAGATATTCATAAGGCAATGTATAACAGTTCAATTCACTCTACGACAAGCTTTTCCCCTTCACAGCTATTTTTTGGTCGTAAAATAGAACCAGTATGCAGCACAATGAAAGTTTGTAAAAAATCAAATTTAGATTGGTTGGGATATCCTAATTACGTTGAGAAAACAATGCAACAAATAGAAGAATGTAGGAAACAGGCTTTTAAACACATTGAAAATGCACAGTTGACACAGCAAAATTATGCTATCAGTAAATCACACAAGAGACATTTCACAGTTGACAGTATTGTGTACTACAAAACTCCAGGCAAGTTTAAAAAGTATTTCACAGGACCCTACAAGATTACAAAGATACACACAAAAAACCTCTTTGACATTCAATTGTTAACATCCCCCCAAATCGTTAAGACACGCATCCACATCTGTAGTTTAAAACTAGCAGAAAAGAGATACGATAAATTTATCTTGGAAAAGGGAATAGATCACAAAAATAATTCTGACCTTCAGGCATCTTTTGCTCACCAGTACGACCTTAGAAGTAAAGATCGCGTTCCGCCGATAACTTCTCACGATTCCTAGGACAAGACTTGGATTGACAAACAATAAAAAAAGCGCTGTCATTCTCTAGCTAGACGAGGGAACTCGTAAATTTAAAAGTCTTAGCTTTTGTCAATCTTTGCTACGGGAGTATTCAGTACGCATGAATTGGTCATAAATATTGTGGCGTAGAGTCTTGTTGACACTAATGGCGAGGGACGCGTCGGCAAATGACTGTCTGCATTTTGGCGGGAAAAAGGGCGAATGTTGGTCACTTTCAGAACAGGTTTTTATTTTTTTTGTGGGGAACATGTAGTTTCTCCGGTCTCAGAAAGGGTGTGTGACGTCATCAGACGGGGAGAAGTTCTCACCGCTTCTGTCCCGTGACTTGCCAAGGAGAACGAAGTTTGTGTTTTTGTGTTGTATTTCTTTTTGGAGAGTTCAGAGGGGCGATTTTTCGTTTTTTTTTTCTCCCCACTTTAACAGAGGTAGCGGAAGTCGGTTTTTGTTTTTTTTAAGGCCAACGAGGGGGTCGTCGAAATTTTTTTTTTGGTAGCGATTTGTTGCACTGGAATTAATGAGACATTTGGTCTCTTTTCGATTAATGTATGGCATTGTTTTTTTTTAATGGGTTAGATTAAGGCGTTTTTGAACACTGAAACTGGTAGGAATCCGCTGTTAGGCAGGCAAAAGGAGTGGATTTAGTGTCGGGTGTCTTGCTTTTATGTGCTCTGGATTAATTTGATCAACAGAACGCGTTCACGCTGTTGATTTTGGATCGTAGCTCTGATTATACGAGTGTGTTGTCTACGATATTAGTAATTAATTCATGATTGGAATTGGTGATTAAGGATGTTAATTATGTTGGCAATTGGTGGTGTAAATTAATTTTTGGATGGAAACTTAATGCTTTGTTCTGGTTATGTAATAAAAAATCAAGGGAAGTTTAAGAAAAAAATGATATAAAAGGGAGATAAGACTAAGTATATTTGTATTTTTCTACTTTGGTTAATGAAAGTTAAATGGTAATTTTTTTTTTCTCTTTTGATTTTGAGCAGTCTTTCATGTGAGGATTACTAATAATAGTTGATTAGGTTAAAAGTTTAGGACTGGCTGAGTATTTATGAGTCTTGGAATTGTTATTTTTCTGTATCAAAAAATCTAAACAGATCTGCATTTACAATGAAGTAGAAGGGCGTGCTGTCTTGCGCAAAGTAGCATTCCTAAATTTTTGCTACAGCTGAATATCACCGCTGGCCAGAGATTTACAGTGAAGCAGAAATAGTTCTTCAGAATGGTCAGATTTCGTCAGAGATACAATACTCGCTTTCCAGACTACTCAGCGATTTCAATCAGACCACGACAACGCAGCAACAGGTCCAACAGATGTTTCCATACCACACCACCAGATGGCAGTCCTCAACAAGCTACACCGAATGACTGCGAAATTCCAAGCAGCGGAGTCCGAGAGACGTGGACCGTGGACATACAAATTGATGGGAGGACCCAACATGCCCCATTCGACACCTGTGGGACAGGGCGGAGCTACCTTCCGGCATCATCACAGCAGACGACACACAGAGAATGTTGCGATGTTCCAGTTACAGAGATCAGCAAGCTTGACCTGGCCATACGGTAGGAGGCCGTCACTCACCCAAGTCCGCGAAGTTGGAGAAAGGAACAGGTAGCAAAGCAGGCCACACCCCTCGCAGCTTTCCTTTGACTCCTCATCACCAATGCAATGGCAACTGAACACATTTTCCCCTGGCCATCCACTTTGATTGAGTGCCACACGACATCCAGGTAAAACTATTCTTTTTTTGCTCCTGGGTAACTCGATCTTCAGGGAACGAGAGAAGACAGACATTCTAGTGACATTGCAAGTGTGAACAATAAACTGTTTTCTTTCCGATGCACAAACTTTTTGCTAGGAATGTTCAACACCTTTAGGATAACACAGAACAACAATACTGTGTTAGATGGTCACAATCAACTGAACTCTTTGACTATGGAGATTTACAAACTATGAAACTGAAAAAACTTACACAATGACGATTGAGAACGTTGTTCATGAACCAACTTCTTTTTCTTTCCCTTCTAAATAATACCTTGTGTTTTCCTGGTTACATCTTCATGTTGTTTTTTATTTATATATTTTTGCTCTTTAACAATGTTACCAAAAATTGTGATTGGTCATATTTCAGTGTACAACTATCTGCTTGTAATTTCATGCTTTTACACATCATCTTTCATTCTTGTGTATTTTTTTTTTTGCAGTTACTTTATGGAATGCTGTGAGAGTTTTATTTTTTAATTTTTAGCTGGCTGAGTGGAATTTCTTTAAAATTTGTGTTGGTGAAAAGGGTGATAAATGTCATGCTGTATATCCACAGACATTTTACAAATTTTATTAAGGGGTCTGTTTAAACTGCAACAAGTGCATAGCCCCTTAAGTTTCTGTCCGAAGCTTTTGGGGGAATATTTAAACAGGGGTTTGGCCAATTGGTCAAATAAGAGTTGGCGATTCCATAAAGGATTAGAGCCGCTCCAATGGCGTAGAGAGAGAAGTTTTGATGTAATTATGAGGGGGATCGTAAGAGACAGAAGGAAATTGGGGAGATAGCAAGTCGGTCAAGCGGTGGTTCCTAAGAGAGAGATGCATTTTTATCGGACGCAATGACGCGCACATGAGATCGCCATTTTCCTGACCCTGATATGCCAGTAAGTGAAATTTCTTGATTCAAATGCTCAGCCAGTTTTTATACTGTATAGTAATCAAAAGTGTCAATATGAAAAAGTGTCAATATGGTTTATTAGTTGTCCTATGATATCTTTATGATATATTATATTTTGCTTTTAATCTATGGATGTCAGCACTGACTTAACTAAGCGTGCTTTGAGGAAATGTGTTGTCTAAATACCTATTGTTCATGAATAAATATCATTTCAAGTTACGAATTTGAGTTATTGCAACGCTTTAACTTATGCACGAAATTAGGTTCATTTAGATTAATTCTGACGTTTGTTAACTAACCACTATACTCACGGCAGTATATGAACTATATTCCAAGTATTTTGGACACACAACTCCAGACAATGGCTCTGGACGAAACGTAGTATTATCATTACAATTTATGAAAGAAAGCTGCATTGATGATAAAACTATTCAAGGTCTTGGTTATGATGGTACTGCATGAAATACTGAAATCTCTAATTGGTCAATTTCATTATTCGAAATACTTTAAAATAATCAGTACAAGCAGTTGTTTGTTTACTTCATTTAAACGAATTGCCTCTTAGGAAAGTTATGATTACTCTGGATCGTCCAATTTCTTGATGTATTTCTTTTACTATAGGATAACATTTAAAAATGTATCGAGATTTACCAGTTGTTAAATACAATGACATAGATAGTGTTTTTGCAGAAGTTGATTTTAAGAAGTTAAACTCTGAATAGAAATATTAGGAAATAAGTCAGGCTGTACTAACAAACAAATGCACTCAAGGTATATCAAGCAGAAACCCTTGAAACATCCCCCATTCAAGATAACTGAAAATGTAAAATTGAATTTCACGTTTATATATTGTATCACTTGATTCAACCTCGTAGTTGAAAAAATAGATGAGTTTGTGATGAAAATTTATACTCCCTTATGATTTACAATATAATCTCATGTTATGAGGATCCTACGTTTCGTCCAGAGCCACTGTCTGGAATTACATATCCAAAACATGTTGAATATAATTCTTATACCAAAGATACATAATCTTCTCATTTATTTATGCGACCACATTTACTTCTTACAATTGTTATTCTTATTGCTTCATCCTTTCTATTATATAAATAGAGTGAAAATACCTTGATGGTATTTTATCCTTTCACGAAAAACCTTCGATTTATCTATTAGCACTGCCTAGTTTTCTGGTACTGCAGCATTTAAATCCCGCAAAAGAGCACTTGCTAATTGATCTTCTGCTCTAATAGAAATGGATCTATAGTCACATTCCCTAGAAAAAGAGAGTAGATTTTCTGGAAACCCTTGTTTCACTGAAATAATTGAACTTTCTGATTTTTTCCTGGTAGAAGTATTTTACTATAAATTACACTTTCATCACTCGAACTCTGTGACATTTCAATAACGTTATCTTCATGTCTCAAACCTAGAGTCTTTGTTGGTTGGAGACTCCAAGTTCTTGCAGCAGAAGTGGCATGATTTAACACTTGAATTTTTGTATACGCCATATCATAAAATGATATTTCCTATATTTCAAAATACTAACACTATACATATAATAATTGAAACTAACCAAAATAATGGGTAGAAAAGTGAAAAATATCAGTATTTTGTAATTAAAAAAGTGAGGTATCCATGTATATTCTTGGAGACCTAAATATTAAATGGCAGGTATAATTTATTATTACTGTTAATTAATATTCTAAGCTTTACATTTTTATCCTTGCAAATAAAAATTTGTTTCATATTTATGTTGTTTTTTTTAATTAAAAATCTTTGTTTCTTTCAAAAAAAAAAAAAAATCAAACTTAAAGTCCATTCCGGGAGACCTAAATATTTTTCAATTGAGCTAAGAAAAAGAAATTTAAATATTTAATGATAGTGGCAACTTTTTATCAACTTGAAATTTTGGAATTTCAAAAAAAAGTTTTTTTCAATACGCCCTACTCCCTAAAGATAAGGATTTAGCCACTAGACTCATAAAGAGCCTCATGTTAAAATTGAGAATGCAGTGCAAAGTAAAAACTGAATGCTGGGAAAATCATATCTCCTACTATAGTTCTACTCTTTGAGTTGTATGATTTTTAATATGGATGCATCTGTAAAACTTTACACTAAGGGTACATGGCAATTTTTTTTTTATGTATTTCCCCACTATACTCACTATTCAATTATGTTTTTAATTGTATAGTGTAATGCGTCTAAGCTTCTCCACTCGTAAGTTATTAGCAAAAATCTTATTGTCTTCGAATTTCAACTATGCAATTATAATAAGAATATTAGGGTTTTTTCTGCGTGTTTTAATTACACAGGACGGCGATGAAGAAATCATGTTAAAAATAATTACTGAATTTCATAGTTTATTGAATGCTTATTAATGCTAATTATATATTCTTGGATACTAAATATGATTTCTATCCGGGAAAAATAAAATATTATTCATTTAGCGTTGTCCCATAAAGTGGTAAACTGTATGAGTAACACACAATAGTGAAGGCAGTGCTATTGGAGACATATGATTCATTGGAAGTAATTTGAATGGGCTGTGTCCTCTGTTAATCAAAGTGGGGACACGATATTACTGTTTTCTTTGCATATGAGACAAATATGATAGAAAAAATATGATAGATAAGTGTGATATACAACTTGATTAATTTTTTTATGACAAAAAAGAAATTCGTTTGAACTTGAAATCAAAATGCGTTTAACTAATCCACAAAAGGTGTTACTTCGATTTCTTTTAATAAAATTATGGCTTGTGAAACAGATTTTCAAGGTATTACCAAAAGAAGAAAAATGTTTAAAATATCTTTGTGGTAAGTGCCTGTGTTTATTTGAAGCAACACTGCAGGAAAAACTATTTGTAGGACATGATTTCAGAAATTAATGAATAATAAGAATTTTGAGCTCACAATGAAGGCAAATGAGAGGAGAATCTACTACTGGAAATCTATCAAAGTATAGTGTTAATAATATTTATTGGAAACAAAGAAGACTCAGATTACAAATCTGTACTAGAAGAGGTGTTAATATATTTTGAAATATTAAGGTGCTACATAAACTTAACAGTTTATTTTCTCATTTCGCTCCTGAACTATTTCTCAAACATTTAGACTCTTTCAGCGATTAGCAAATTGTAAGAACCTACCAACACATAAAGGAAATGAAAAGGAAAAATTAAGAAATTTAATATATTAGCATAATAACCGTGACTAGTTGATGTTGAAACGATACAATCACTGGCAAGTTCAAAAGAAAAAAAGCTGGGGGAAATTGAAATCAAGCGAAAATATTACCATAACGATTTCTGAACTTTTTTAATAAACTCATTTATCATTTAAATTGTACAGAAAATACATGAATATAAAGCATGCATTGTAGCGGGTTAAAATAAAACAAAAAATTCAAAATATCTTGATTTGAGCTCCCCCTCCAAATATGAAACTGTTTTTGAAACCCCCTTACGTGATAGACTAACAATCAATTTCATATATCAATTAATAATGAAAAATCAGCTATCAAAACTAAAAAAATTCAAGTCGTATTGATTTTTAAATTTTTAAATCTCAGTTACTTTCACAATGACTAAACCAAATTTAAAAAAAAAAAAAAAAAAAAAAAAAATGTAATTGATTGTTGAATCAACATCGTCTTTTACTCTCTATGATTAAACAGTTTTGTTTTATATATGTATCTGAAATGCAGATAAAAAGAAGTAACAAGCTATACACGAAGCTTACTTAAAGATTAGAAGTTTTATATTTACTTTGTTCATAATATTCCATTTAAATCTTTTCTTTCCCTTCCAAAATTAAAAAAAAAAAAAAACTTTCGAGACTTCATCTAAGTTTTGAAAGGTTTCAGTGTCCTTCATAAAAACCTTTTTATATGTATTCTCTTAAAAGAAATTAATCATGCCACCAAAAATACTTCGTTATACCTAAATGCCATCTGAATCTAAAAAAATAATATTAAAAAAGAGCTACTGTGATCCAGACAGACACCACCACCAAAAATGTTTTTTTTTTTTTTTTTTTTTTTTTTTTTTTACACAAGCAGAAATTCAGTTAAACTGCATAGGTTTACAATTTTTTAAAAGTTGAGGCATATTTTACAAGGTATTGATCTATCGCAATCCACTGTAACCTAAATTGACGAAAAGCGGCAACCGAAGTGAAGTGTTAGAAGTGTCTTGAATTCGCTTGTGACAATTATTAAAACAACTTAAATACATGTGGGGGTTAGTGGTTTGGTTTTTTAAATGTCTAGGGGATTTATTTAGAGAAGCAAAAATGAAATAAAAGAGAAATAAACTTCCAAATCAGAAACGGAAAGTACAGTTAAATTTATTAGACGAAACATCACAATCACTTTTAAACAAAACAAAGGGGGGAAAAGTATTAAGTACTACTAGCCAAATGGCAGCACAAGTCGACGAAAACTAAGTGTTTAATTAGTACATTACCCAATTAGCGAAGTGAGTTGAGTGCACCCAAAATTGGCGGACAGAGTTCAGCGTGTTTGTTCCCGAATGGGATCCGGTGTGCTTCTGATTAAAAAAATAAAATCGCGGAGTACGAATACTTATTCGTAATAACAAAAAAAAAAGAAGAAACATCGTCTTGCAGTGCCATCTGTCTTTACAAGAGGAAATTGAAATGTACGGTAAACAATTGATATGGGATAATAAAAATCCTACAGATTAAGCCATCCTGTAGATCGATGACCTCATCGATGAAACACATGGAAATGGGCAAGACATGTGATAATACTTAAGTAAAAGAAAGTATAAAACTAAGACAAAATGAAAACATTTCGTTGACGATCACAATGTTCATTTGTAATTGTTCGAAAAGTTCAGGATCAAGTCTATTTGAAGATGGTAGGAACTGCATCAGTGGCTGGGTCCTATGCTATGGCTGGAGTTGCATGGTAAATTGAAAATCAAACAATGACATATAAAATGAAGAATAATGACGTTGGGCGAAAGACAATTATGGCAATGTTTACGTATTTTTTTTAAGAGTGTTTATGTTAATTTATTTAGTAGTATAAAATTTCATTAGATCAGCGGATGTAGAAGTTATGTTAGGCCCTTCCTGGTTACCTATTTTTTGTACGTCATACCTATCTTTGGGTTTAACTTTTGTAATTTTATAGGGTCCTAGGAATTTGGGTCTTAGTTTTAACCCAGAACCGAACTGCGTTCGCTGGATTGCCACCAAATCACCTTCCCTATAGTTCGGAGCTTTCTTGCGTTTCTTGTTATAGGTCCGTTTGTTTTCGGCTTGAATCTTTTGGATGTTCCTCTTTGCTTCTTGTCGCAGTGAGTTCCTTTGCTCCTGAAGCTCATCTTCTATCTCTTCCATGAGTAGATCTCGTATTTTCAAGTCGTCCTTATTCCTCATGGTAACACCTGTTAAGAGTTCAAAAGGTGTCCACTTGGTACTTCTATTAGTCGTGCTGTTGAGTATTCGTTGTAGTTGGTCGACATATTTGTACCATTTTGTCGAGTCGTCTAACGATAACTTGGTTAGGACAGGTATTAGAGTGCGATGGATCCTTTCTACTTGACCGTTTCCTCGAGGTACTCCGGTAGCAATTTGCAAGTGTTGAATTCCTTCTTCAGTGCAAAAATCAGTGAAGGCTTTCGAAGTAAATGCTGATCCTCGATCTGTGAGTATTCTTTTGGGATTTCCGAAAGTTTTTTGTTGTAACCTTAGTTTGTCTATTAAATCTTCCGCAGAAGTACACTTCACTGGATACAGCCATGTGAATTTGGTAAATGCGTCAACAACAGTCAATATGTGCTGATATTTTTTGTTGGTAGAGGGCATTGGACCAATAAAATCTACGTGATACGTACTTAAGGGAACGTCTTCTTTCGGAATTGGATTTAGAAATCCTTCTTTCTTTCCGCTCTTCTTGTTAGCTAAAATGCATGGGACGCAGTTGTTGATGACATTGCGAAATAAGGCGTTTAAATTTGGAATGAATAATTCCTGTTTTATGACGTCTTCCGTCTTAGAGGTCGAAAAGTGTCCTTTCTCATGCGCAAGCTTGATTAATTCCGTCTGCATGTCCTTCGGTGCGACAATTAATTCGCGACCATTTACGAATTTGTAGAGGATTCCGTTTCTTTCACAAAAATTCTGACGACCCGTTGTTGTTGAGGACTGCCTTCAAAGTACTGATGTTTTCATCTTCTGCTTGAGCTTTGCGCAATCTAGCTGTGATTGTATCGTTCTCAATTATAAAGACTGGATTTCTGCTCAGAGCATCTACATGTTTCATCCTTTCTCCAGGTCGATGCTCGATCTGATAGTCAAATTCTTCTAAGGATAATGCCCATCTAGCTATGCGAGTAACTAAATCTTTTTTATCCATAGTCTTCTGGAATGCCGAACAATCGGTGACTATTTTAAAATGGTTTCCCAGAAGATAGACGAGGGAATTTCTTTAATGCGCTTACAATAGCTAGCACTTCAAGCTCGTAGCTGCTGTATTTCATTTCAGCTGGTGTTGTCTTCTTAGACATGTATTGGGCTGGATGCATCTTTCCGTCGGTGGACTCTTGCAGTAGTACAGCTCCATAGCCGTGTAAACTGGCATCAGTGTGTAATTCTGTCCTCTGACCTTGCCGGAAGATACTTAAGACTGGACTTTCTGTAAGGAGTTTCTTGAGTTTTTCGAATGCTTCGACTTGAGGTAGACTGAACGCAAATGGAGTTTCTTTCTTAGTCAGGTCGCTTAGTGGCTTTGCTATTTTGGAGTATTCTGGTATGAACTTGCGGAAATAGCCGGTGAGTCCGAGAAAGCTTTGTACTTGCTTCACGGTTGTGGGTACGGGAAATTTCTTTACTGCTTGCGTTTTAGCCAACGATGGTCGTATTGTACCGTTTTCCACTATGTGTCCTAGAAATTCTATTTTCCGTTGCAGGAATTGACATTTCTTCCATTTTATCTCCAAGCCGTATTTTGATGCAACTTCTAGTACTGACTGTAAGTTTCTTAGACCTTCTTCTTCATCCTTTGAGGGAATTACCAAATCATCCATATAGATTATTACGATGCCTTTTCTCATTAGATCTCGGAAGATGTTGTACACGTACCTTTGAAACACACTGGGACTGGTACTTAAGCCAAAGGGTACTTTGTTGAACTCAAATTGTCCATCGGGGATGATGAAAGAGGTTAGCTTGCGGCTCTCTTCATCTACTTCAACATGAAAAAATCCATTCTTGAGGTCGAGTGTAGTATATACTTGAGCATCTTGTAGCTTGTCTAGAACATCTTCTATCAGAGGTAAAGGAAATCGATCCTTGACTAATTTTCTATTCAATTTCCTATAATCCACACAGAGGCGGGTTGAACCGTCTTTTTTCTTCACTAGTACGATAGGACTGGCGTAGTCTGACGAGCTTGGTCTGATGATTCCTTGTTCTAGCCATTCGTCGATTTGCTGATTGACCTCTAACTTTTCTGAACTCGATAATCGTCTCGCAGGTTGGTAGACTGAAACGTCGTCTTTCAGGATGATTCGCATACATACGTCTGTTAACAAAGTTTTGTCAGGCTTGTAAGTTGAGATAACTTGCTTCAATTCGTTCTGTATCCTGATGTCTCTTATGTGAGCCAACTCTATCTCTTCATTAGGACTTGTTTCGGAGATGTGCATGAACCAATCAGCGGGCTCATCTTTCTGAAATTTCATACCATTCCTGGACGTTGTAAACGTAGCTTGATTCGTAACATCCATTCCGATAATTGCTTGGAAAGATAACTGTGATTGCGGCACTACATGCCATGTTAGAGAAAATTCTTCTCCGTCGGTGGTGAAACTCATTTCGAATGATCCTTTCGTTGTGACTTGGGAATTTCCTAAGCCTGAGAGCGTTCTTCTTTGTTTCGAAAGCTTGGATTCATCGATGATTTCTTTGGCTATGTCGTCTCGAACGAGACTGAGTGAACTGCCGGTGTCTACGAGTGCGGTGATGAGTTTGTTTCCCATGACGATTTCTTTAAATTTCAACTCTTCTGATGGGATGATTGTACATGTCTGTACAGAATTGCTCGGAGGATTGTTGGATTCTGCATCTTTTCGGCGCTTGTCGCAGTTAACGTAGAAGTGTCCTGGTTCTTTACAATAACTGCAGAGTGACTGTCTAGGCCTGACAGTGTCGGTATTTCGATTACTGTTGAAATGGTTCCTTTCTGACCGGTTTGGTCCATATCGGCGATTATCAGCTCTTCGGGGAGGGCTTCCACGATTTTTCGATGATCCGGCCTCGTATCGGTGACAGTCGGTTCTTCGGGAAGGGTTCCCATAATTTGACGATTTAGCCCCATATTTTCCTTTGGGCAAGGAGTCGAACTGCTTTGACTTTAACGTTCTGCGGACATCTTCGTATTTTTCGAACTTTTGGGCCAGCTCTCTGGGCGAGTTGATGAGTGTCCATTCATCTAGAAAATGTTCTTTGAATTCGTACGGAGCTCTTCTCTTGATCTGATCTGCTATGATGAGGTCACGAAGCTGGTCGTAAGTTTTCACTTCAAGACCTTTCACCCATCCATCGAAGTAGGTTTGCAATTCATGGAGAAAATCCAACCAAGTTCCTTCAGGAGATTTTTGGTGTGACACGAACATCTGGCGAAGTCTTTCTGAAGACAGTTTGAACCTTCGTAGCAGCAACTGCTTTACGTGATCATAGTCGTGAGACTTGTCGGGGGACTCCCGCGCAATTAAGTGTGCAACGTCGACTGGAAGTAGGCCTATGAGGTGCTGAACCCATTCTTCTTTAAGGATCGATGACAGCTCTGCATGCCTCTCGAACAGGATGAGGTTAAGATTCACATCTTCTTTCATATCGAACTTGTGGAAGGTATCACGTGAAGGTCTGCTTGGTACTTGGTTTGTTGTGACGTTTTTCGAAGATGAATCCTTCTGGTTTTGGATTCGTAATTTCTCGAGCTCGAACTCTGCTTCTCGTCTCCGTTCCTCGATGGCTTCTTGGCGTTTCCGTTCCTCGATGGCTTCTTGACGTTTCCGTTCCTCGATGGCTTCTTGACGTTCCCGTTCCTCGATGGCTTCTTGAAGTCTTCGCTCCTCGATGGCGATGGCCTCTTGACGCTCTTGCAACCTCTCCTCAGTGATGCTCTCGAGAAGTGCTTTTACTTCATCTTCGTCATACTTCTCATTTCCCAAGATTAAATCCTTGATGATCGGCTTGGTCATGGTAGCGGTTATCTTTATGCCTAATTCCGTGGCTAAGTTCAACAGATCCTCTTTTTTACTTCTTAGAAGAAAAGTCATGGTGATCTTTAAATTTGGTGGAAATCCAGTGAACTTTGTGATATTCGTAAAAATGAAATTAAAAAAATAACGCCTAAAAGGAAAAAGCTTGTAGATTTATGTTGTGTGCTTTTCCTCTTTTTTTATTAAAAAAAATGGAGTATGCTACTAAGAACACTACGAAATTAAATAAGATACATTTTAAAAATGAAGAAATATATTTTTGCAGAAGTTAATCAACTCTCGGTCAATCAGATAATTCACAAAAAAGTAAAAGAGAGACCGTATGAAAAAGGTTTTAGAATTTCATGAACTTTTGTATGAGAACAAGTCGTCAGAAATTTTTTACTGAAAAGATTATTTTTTGTTTCACTTGGACAAGAACACGATAAACATACCAACTTATAATAATGTACTTACTTTGTATTGCATAATATTTTAAAACATAATACTGCATAAGTTATGCTTTGTATTGCATATAAAATTAATTGCATAAGAAATTATAACAGCAGCATTTGGAAAAGTAAACTATGAATAAGGATGCGAATAATATATTAAGTATTCGAAACAAAATATTACCCAAGGATACTTTATAAAAAGAACATTTTAACACGATAAGTTTACCTCACTTAAATCACCTAACTTCTCAAAATAACAGCTGCATTTGGAAAAGTAAACAATGAATTATTACCCAAAGTTATCCGTCAAAATAATGTATATTGAATAATATTCTTTGTATTAATTCAGACAAAAAGAAAAAAAAGGAATATAAAAACAATTTAAATGTAAGCTATTCTTAGAACAATAATGAAAATATAAATAAAAGACTGCAACATCAAATCCTTCAAGGTATCACTTCCGGTTATAGATAAGACCTTTTTTTTTTTTTATTCTTTCTCTTTATTTGTGTTGCGAAGAGTTTACCCAAGCAAGAGGTTTTCAAAAAAAGTAAATAAAAAAAACTAGTATGCAATTCTTAGAAAAAGAAAGTATCAATGATTCAGAACTTATCTGAAGGAATAAACTGCTGGCTTTGAAGACGTCGGTTGTCACTGCTTAGAACACAAAACTAATGTAGTAGATGGTTTCGGAACACAGAGCACTAATCTTGGCAAATTATCCGGTAAGGGCATCGGATAAAATTTCAGCACTTCGGTATTGAAGATTCGAAAATTTTAGACGAACACTGATGAAGACGAACACTGATGAGACGTTGAGACATCAGTTGGAAATGGCACGCTGCTTGTTGAAGACTCGTTGGCGAAGAATTTCGTTTGAAGCTGGATGCTTTCTGGCTAAGAACGATGACTGGAACTTTGAGAATTTCTTTACGACGGGTTCAAATTAATTTAATTGTAAATTTCATCTTCGAGGGGTTCGAAGGAATAAGGATGATTTTCGATTAAAACGGGTGCACTCATGAAAAATATTATTGAACTCATGTTACCAAAACGAAACAGGTTACTAGGCATACACTTGTTATTATACCAAATAATTTTGAAAACGAACAAAGAAAAAATGGATCGCTACAGGGACGTGGTTTATTCAAAAACCAAAAATTACTCGAATTTAAAAAAAATTTAGAAGCAATTCCCATTTAAAAATTCCTTTTTGCTAATCCAGGCCGAGGACCCCAAAAATATGTGGGGGTTAGTGGTTTGGTTTTTTTAAATGTCTAGGGGATTTATTTAGGGAAGCAAAAATGAAATAAAAGAGAAATAAACTTCCAAATCAGAAACGGAAAGTACAGTTAAATTTATTAGACGAAACATCACAATCACTTTTAAACAAAACAAAGGGGGGAAAAGTATTAAGTACTACTAGCCAAATGGCAGCACAAGTCGACGAAAACTAAGTGTTTAATTAGTACATTACCCAATTAGCGAAGTGAGTTGAGTGCACCCAAAATTGGCGGACAGAGTTCAGCGTGTTTGTTCCCGAATGGGATCCGGTGTGCTTCTGATTAAAAAAATAAAATCGCGGAGTACGAATACTTATTCGTAATAACAAAAAAAAAAAGAAGAAACATCGTCTTGCAGTGCCATCTGTCTTTACAAGAGGAAATTGAAATGTACGGTAAACAATTGATATGGGATAATAAAAATCCTACATACATTATTAAAAAAAGCTGGGAAAAAAAACTTCTCTCAAAATCTTGAAGTTAATATTTTTAAAGGCAACCATATAGTGATCGAAAAACGTGACAAAATAGTTTACTGTAAAACCACATTTTTCTTCAAAGTAGTCGAACATTTTAGATGTAATACATGCTATTTTTTCTTCTTACCTGTTGTAACATTTAATTGTTAATAAAAAACACCAAAATCTGTTTTAATAAATTTTTTAAATTGTTAGAATATTGGATAAAGGCAAACCTGTGGGATACAAACCACAGTTAGATGTATTAAATTCAACCAAGAAGTCGTAAATAGTGAAATGCAAAGTTATATACACAAGCTGATAATCTGTTATCCGAAAGGAAGGGGGGAAAATGTATTTGATGACACAAACTTTCTACACAAGCAGATAGAATGTTTGAAAGTAACAAGTCAGAATGCAAACCCTGAATCTGATAGTCTGTATTTTAAACTGGATAAGACAGGCCAGACATCATACACAATTCATCATACACAAAATGATACATCGGGCGATAAAAAGCCACAAAGATAGTTTAATATTATAAATATGTTATATACATATGAGTAAAATTTTTGCGAAGCTTACTGCGGCAATCTGTTAAAAATCAGTCGTACTGCATGATTAGCCAATGATTTTTAATAAGTTCTTTAATCAATATTTCTGTATTTGAATAATACTAGTAATATATTTCAGAGAAAAGAACAGTTAAAATTTTATTTAATGCAAGGTAGTTATTTCTTATATATAAAAAAAAAAAATTACTTCTATGCTTTTTAGGTTTTTAAACATTGCAGCAAAATATGTTGTATTTATAGCATATCTATTTATATTGTATTTAAAACATATCTGTTTATGTTGTATTTAAATCATGTCGATTCATTTCCTACTTAAAACAATATCATGTGTTTCTTATTGAAATGAATTTCTTATGTAAAACTTCGACACATCATAGACAGAATTTGTTTATTTGATTATTTTTGTTCAAGGACTAAAATGAAAATTAACCAATAAGATTACCACTTTATTAGTGTTGATTAGGACAACGATTTGGTAAAATGAAAATCATTTATATCAACATATTTATTTTTCTGAAGGTTGGTGTTTTTTGTGAAGGTATACCATATTTTTTTTTTCTTGCAGAAATTTTCATTAGTTTTAGGAAAATTAAAAATGTCGATTTACTGATTTTTTACTGAAAAACCTCTTTTACTTGCTGCGACAATGTAGCGATGTCGCGGTTTTTTGGCTTCAGTTTGTTAAACTATTGTAAGTAACAGTTAAAAATATATTAATTAAACATATCCGTTTATATAATATTTTAACTAAATAATATGTTATTTATTTAGACAATATTGCCTTGGAATATATTTTATTTATGTAGCTCAAGTTCTTCTTCTCAAATCTGATCAAAGCCTTGAGGGATATAGATACTTTGAAAGTATTCTTCACTGATAATAAAAAAATAAAAAAAAATCTCATTTAATTCATTGTTGAAAAAAATCCTTGTTGAGACCTTTTATAAACTTCATCCTAAAGATCAGTAAGATATATTTGAATCACGAGGATAATTTATTGAAAATAAATAAGATGTGACAAAAAAAACCTCTATCTTAAGGTGTTCTTGTAGAAGAAGCACTAGAAACATGAAGTACTTTAAAGACCATTCTGTACCGTAACAAAAGCCACTACTTTTTTTCCTTAAAAACCAAGAAATTCACGAGGCTTTCATTCATAAAAAAGACCTTTTATCTATGCGATAGAGCACGTATAGCCATTGTTATATTTGTTATATCTTTCTATCGAAAATAGAATCGAAGAAGAGATTGAAGAGGATTTTCACAGTTTAAAAAATTAAATTTCAAATGTTGTGAATCCTAAGTTGAAAGTTATCAATAGAACAAAGAAGGCATGTCGCTCTACTAAATGTAATTTTTTATTAAAATATTGTTTTTCTTAAACAAAAAAAAATTGTATTAGAACTAGGTAATTCTTGAGATAATATGAAGTGGTGAAAAAAAGGATGAGTAAAATGGATGGTATATATCTGTTTGTAACAAGTACAAAGGTCAAAACCAATTTTGATCAGTCTAAACCAATATAAATGTCAAATAGAGTTTGCATATCTCCTTGAATATGTTCTCTAATGAGAATTTAGATATTTTACTAACTATCTTGTATCTCCTTTATTACTTTTCATATTTGAAAATCTATTATAATTTTCCAAATTCATATATTCCTAATTGATGTAGAACCTATTGAATATTCTTTCAAAAAGCTGCTTCAGTAAATGCGCAAATCTAGTTACAAAATTTTTGTTCATTATATAATTGAAACAAAATAAATCTAATGAACTAAATCTTCAATTATACTGAACATAATTACAAATTGCTATTGAAATTTTCTATTTATCTCTGTTTTAAAATACAAAGTACCTTTTAGCAGAAAACTAAAATGAATTTATCTAGTATGAAAGATTGTTTGATGTCTTTGTATGTGTTATGAACATACTTACAATTTTATCAAGTTGAACAACAATAGCAATCATTTCCTTTTCACCACATTTTCGTTAAAATTTACAAATATTATTGGGAAATGTTAATAACAGATATTTGGAACATAAGAAAAAATTGATTGGTTGTTTTAAATGCTCTAGGACATATTTTATGCAGAATGACGGCTAAACAGACCAGGAACTGCAGCTTAATCATCCGAAGTCGGCACCTTTTTCATGCGAGGGCAGAGCACTAACCACACACTCATCAGGTTGGTTAGAAAAAAATTGATAATTCCAAATAAAGCGTAAATATTACTACAGGTTTTATCATACGAATGCTCTGCTTTGGAAATTCTAAACGTATCTAAAGGACATCATGAATTTAATTGTTATGCCAATCAATTTGGGATATACCGTAATATATAGGTTTATACAGTAATGTGGATCGAAACTGGAACTTTTTTAGCGAATTTCGGAAAAATAAGTTGGTCTGTATGTGGGAAAGTTGCTTTCCATTATTATTTGAAAAACAAAACAATTTTTTTTTTCTAAAGTGATATCTCCAGCAGCCCCAATGACCTTGAAATATCAATGTTTGCTTAAAAATATGTATATTTCATATCTTCTATTGCCAGAAACTTTTCTGTGATAATGATAAGCTTGGTTGAAAAAATTTTGTTATTCAAATGTCATATTAATATAAAATATAAAAATGGTCATTAATGTACATTTTATTTGTCCCAACGAACTATTAATAAGAGAATTTTATAGTAAAACATACTAAAATGATGCAGATCAGAATAGTTGAAATTGCAAGCAGTTTACAAAATTAAAAATTATTACTATTATGTGTTGATCAATTCAGTGACACTGTACTAATTTTTAACTGAATAAATTGAGCATAAAATCCTTTTTTGCATTGAATGTCTTCATTTTATTTCTTGAATTAATTGTTACATATATGAAACCATCTCTGTTGTCTTCTCCACATATACTTCCGGCAGTTTCTGTTACCAATGTTACATATCTCTCGGTAGCCTGAGTGTGACAAGTGATTTTAGAAATGTTGATCCATGCAGCTTTATCGTTCATCTTCATCTGCAGAAAATCTTCAAAAGTGTGTCGTGGAATATTTCTCAAAGGTGGTGGACAAATTCTGGTGATGTTCTGCAGTTTATCAAGTTTTTATTTCATGAACTTTAAGCAACCTTACAGAGTGTTATGCTTCTGTTAAATCGATTGCTGCAAGCTGCATGTTAAGCTCACGAATAGAATCTCTATCATCTGAAATCTTTGAAAGTAACAGGTTTTCAGGATGTGCGTAGAAAGAATTTCTTTTAATTACTGCATACAATATGATCACCAAGTTAGGATCAGGATACCTGGAATGGGCAACCATTTTTCACAGATTTCGTGAACCTTCTTGGCAAGACCACCTTTTTTTTATGCTAAACCAAACAGGTTTATATACTTTAACGACATATTGATATTGATAGATTCTTTGAGGATTATTGTTTACCATTTAGAGACGTAACCTCGATGCTGTTGTTAGCCATCTGGAATAGTTGACAGGACCAGATTTAATACTTTCTAGGTCAGTGGTACATACACCATTTGACAGCACAGATCGTATACATAACCCTGATCAATACTAGGGTCTTATATTTGTGAACGTGGTGGTAACTGTTCTCCAGTAATCGGTGTATGTGTAACAATCGGCAATGTTTCGCAATGTTATTCGCTTTTCCTATTAAACTAGCAAAAGCTTTCAGCCCTATTTTTACCCCATTAAGTGCCTGTAGAAGATGGCACAACGGAAGTTCATTAATATGTAATATGCATATTAACCACTGAAGTTCCCTTCTGAGCTGGTTTGCAAGTAATCTTTTTGCGCCTGCAGTAGATCCTATATTCACATTTGTGCCATCATCATCATTGTTTATACTTTGAATAACAATTCAAAATCCCTTCCTTTAAAGCCAGAGAGGTGACATTGTAAACAGTGAAATGTCCTATATATTTTGAAGAAGGCTCTTGAACTAAAGTTGTTGTGCATTAACAAGAGTTTTCGGTCACAGAACAAGAAACTATTACGTCATGCTCTTAAAGCATATCGAAAATCTAATTAACTGTTAACTGTAGTGTTTTTGTACTTTTAGTTCGCATTTCGAGTTTTGGTTTTAGTTTCAGTTTGAAGAATGCTGAGATGCGTGGTTAACTTCCTTTGATGAAGTCGTGTATGTTTTGTGTGTTTCGTGATGTCTTGATAAAGTTTGTCTAAAATTCCAATGGCTCTGTGTCAGTTACTGCGTTTTATAAGAACTTGAATTTTAACAAGGTTATGGGCCTTGTCCACCTTTGATTTTCATTTCTGACACAGAGTTCAAACTATTTTTCTAAGGATCGAAAAGTAACGATCAAAAATGGCACGAGACAATGACTTTACATTTCCGAAACTATCAGATAGGGATGGAACGGATATCCGGCAAATATCCGATATCCGGCATATCCGGCTGATTTTTCAATATCCGAAACCCCGTCGGATATCCGATTT
Organism: Linyphia triangularis; assembly: GCA_963978545.1. Classification (NCBI taxonomy): domain Eukaryota; kingdom Metazoa; phylum Arthropoda; class Arachnida; order Araneae; family Linyphiidae; genus Linyphia; species Linyphia triangularis. The sequence continues at coordinate 83,863,095 of OZ021722.1, read as the reverse complement.
GAAATACCGGACATCCGATAATTTCATTCGGATATCCGGCTATATATCCGGCCACCAGGTATCCACAAGAAATAATTTTGTGCAAAAAAATAATGATCTTTTTCGGACAAAGGGGACACCGCATCCTACACTTTTTTTTCTTAATTTTTTTTTTCTTGGACATAAATTGCAGTCAAGTTAGAAAACGAAAAAGTTCCTTCGTGAGAACTATGCTTTCGCTGTATTATTGGCGCCGAGTTGATAAGCATAAACCATTCCTCCAATATTTTTCCATACACATCCTTCATACGTGTTTTGCAATATGTTCTTTTCATTCCAAGTTTATGATCTGATTAATACCAGATGTTATATTTGAATGCTTCTCCGTAAAACACGAACCGAAATACTAATAAATAGTACTTTTTTCCATAACATAAGTTATAAGAGTTTTAGTTATTCTTACTTCCTCCTTTTTTTTCTGACATTTTCTAGCGAGTAAAAAGCAATAAATAGCCAATGCGGACTCCTCAATGCTTTTTTTTTCTATCGACGATAATACCCTACCCCTTTTTATGCTGTGAATGGTATGATCTAATTTCTGATTTTTCATTGGCAGAAGTTGAAAGCTGGTATATTTTTCTGACGTAAAATGAAGTATTGTAATTTTTAGGTCTTTAACGCAGCGCCACAATGTGGAATTATATTTAGCTCTCTAGAATGTCTTGAATCATAGTTTTCTCCAATTACAATCCAATTTATAATTTTTAATAATGGCTCATTTAAAATCACCCATTTGGAAGTATTTTAAAATCAATGGAAATGACGAAAGCAAAGCCCTATGTGTTACTTGCTCCACAGAATCGTTTAAAAAATATATTGTGCTCGGCAAAAGCCCAAAATCCTTTTCCACAAAATCCTTATGGAACCGTTTAATAAGTGTGCATAAGGAAATTCACCGAAACTTATGAAGACTCACTAAATGCATCAAATATTGATGAACAAGAAAAAACAATTCATCAAAACAAGAAATGCACGCAGACAACATTGGAATCGACATTATTTGTACCAAAATTGTGGAGTTTAGATGATCCTAAAGCAAAAGCCTTAACCACAAAAATATGTAAGTACTAATTTTGTTTGTTTATATTAAATATATATTTTAAATATGGTATAACATAATGTTGATGAATTTTGGGTTCGAAATTTTTTAAGTTTATATTTAAAGACGGAATATTCCGATAGATCCAATTTAAGTTTTCTACTAGATTTCTTTAAATCCGTAATGTTTTAAGTGCAATACAAAAAAAAAAAAAAAAAAAAAAAAAAAAAAAAAAAATAGACTTCAATTTCATAAAATATTTAAAATAAATCTTTTGTTATTAATAAATGCATCCGGTATAATTTTGTAATCATTTATCAACTATAAACAATGCATGAAGTAAATTGAAAGTAGCTATATTTTGCACTTCAACATTGTATAAAATGTTTTTAATATAATTTTAGGTGAGTTAATGGCTCTTGATGCTGAACCATTCTCCATTGTGAATAGAGAAGGCTTTGGTCAGTTAATAAAGTACCTATCTCCTCGTTATCCGCTTCCAAGTAGAAATTATTTTCGTGATAAAGCCCTGCCAGAACTATATGAAAAACTAAAAGTATCAATATTACAAGATTTAAAATCAGCAACAAAGATCTCTTTCACTCCTCAACTAAAGTTTAAATATAAAAAATTAACTCAGTGGCGCTAAAGCCCGTGTGGACCAAGGCCTGTTGGGCCCAGCTCAGCTTTCTTGACTGTGGCATTTGTGTGTCACATAGCAGATGTTCCGGTCAGATGGTCATACTGACGCCGAACCCCAGTTCCCAAGCATGCATGGTCCTCCTCAGTTTATTTCTTTCAGGTATAAATAGCTAAGTCAACCTTGCCCAGTCCGCGAATCAAACCATGGACCTGTGGCATGCAGTGCGGTGCGCTAACCACTAATTATAATTTACTTGATACTTCATATCATGACCATTTTTTTCGTATAGCATATCGTATAACTATCGTTTTTAGTATATAGACCGAATATCCGGCCGGATATCCGGTGAAATCCGTTTCGGATATCCGTATCCGGTAGACAACGTCCCCCTGATATCCGAAATCCGGTATCCGGCAAAACTCACATCCGTTCCATCCCTACTATCAGACTTCAATTATAGTTCATGGAAGCTGGACATAAAGGTGTTATTAATGGATCGAAACTGCTGGCAATTCATCGATGGAACTGAAGAAGAATTATCTGAAGATGCTACAGAACGCGATAAAAGAGATTTACGTTGGAGAAAACAAAGGGCGTATACTACTATTTTTCAAGGTATTGAAAGAAAATACCAGACATTGCTTACGTCAACAGAAAATGGAAAAATAGCCTGGAATCTCCTTAAAGATAATTTTGAACCCCAGTCAAGAGCACGTTTAGCCAGCCTCGTCGATGAATTTTTCTCGCTTCGATTTGATCCAGTAAATGAGACAATTGGAATATACTGCCAACGTGTCACTGATAAAAAACACGAAATCAAAGATGCGGGATTTGAAATTCCTGAACTACTTGCCTGTTTCCAGTTGATACGACGTCTCTCACCCGATTATGAAAATCTAGTGCAGATACTGTACAGAATAAAAGATGATGAATTTAAACTGGAAAACATATCTAAGCAACTCATAACCGAGTCCGGCCGTATTGAGCTGAAACATAAAGATGGAGTGGAAATTCCAACTATCGTCGAAAATGCCATGTTTTCTAAAATGAAGCAAAAGAATGCAAAGAACCATCATCCTGTACGCAGTGGTCGTGTACTGGGCACAGAAGGCATAAAAATGAAACCATCACCAGATAGTCGAATGGGGCCGCCACTTACCTGTGATTACTGTAAGAAATTTGGACATTCAGAGGCCAGGTGTTTTAAAAAGAAGAAAGCAAGAAATCCACAGAGAAATGAATCATTCTACATAGAAGCAGAACCGCTTGAAAGTGAACTAGTCGCTTCAACAGAAACTAAACCAGTGGAATTTTTGATTGATTCGGCAGCCACTTCACATTTCTGCAAAGAGCGAGAAATGTTTTCTACGTTTAAAGAACTTCCTCCCCAGAAAGTGATGGTTGGTGATAAAAACTGCACATCTGAAATTAAAGGAGTGGGGAATAACATATTTACTGTCCTTGACCCAAAAGGTAATGTAGATATTAATTTAAAAGATGTGTTGTATGCTCCAAACATGCGTCGTAATTTGATAAGTGGAGCAAATATAGATATAGCTGGCAACAGAATTAATTGGGGAAATGATAAGATGGTGATATACTATGTTAATAATAAGTATTTTTTTAGTGCTCCTAGAGTTGATAAATTGTATGTTGTGAGTGGTTATCCTAAAAATGAAAGTGTTGCATTTACTAGTGATTTAGATATTGATATTATTCATCGTAGATTTTGTCATATAAACGTAAATACAATTGCCAGTATGTGTAAACATAACAGTGTTAAAGGAATTGAAAATCTGAATTTCAAAGATCATGATAAAATTTGTAATATATGTCAAATTGCTAAATCAACTAGGACATCTCTTAAGAGAAATTATAAATATGAACGCAATACTAAAAGTGTTTTGGAACGCGTACATATGGATTTATGGGGACCATCTCCGGTAACATCTTTGGGTGGGAACAGCTATTATTTAAGCATTATTGATGATTATAGTAGGAAAGTAAATGTTTATTTATTGAAAAATAAAACTGATGTATTAGAATGCTTTAAGAAATATTTAGTTAAATCTGAAAGGCAACTAAATTGTAAACTTAAGTGTATTAGAACCGATAATGGACTCGAATTTTGCCACCAAGGTTTTGAAAATTTCTTAAATGGTTTGGGTGTTAAAATTGAAAGAACTTCAGTTTACACTCCAGAGAAAAATGGTTTATGTGAGGTTTTTAATAAAATTGCAATTAATGGTGTTAGAGCCATGTTACAGGACAGTGGTTTACAACCCAAGTTTTGGGCTGAAGCTCTTCTGGCTTTTGTACATGTCAAAAATCGATCAGAACATGCTTTAACTAAGGTCACACCAAATGAAATATGGGCAAATTTTAAACCATCGGTTAAACATTTTAAAGTATTTGGTTCCTTAGCATTTGTCCATGTACCAAAAGTTCACCAAAATAAATTGCAACCTAGAGCCAAACCTGGAATCTTAGTTGGGTATGGTATAAATACTAATGGTTACAGAATATATTTGCCTAAGGAAAGACGCGTTATAGAAACGGTTCATGTTAGAATAGATGAAGGACAAAATGGGGTGTTAGCATTATTTGGGAAAAATAAGTATGACTATGTGACTTTTACACTTGATACGCATTTTGATTCAGAACGTGTTGATACTGATAATCAAAATGAAATGTCTGAACTTGAGGACAGACAAACCACACCAGAAACAAATACTGAGCAGTTAGCTCCTCTTGATATTACAGATTGGCGAAGGGTTGAAAAACCTAGAACCAAATCTCAAAAACTGTTTGTTTCGTATCACACGCCTGATGACAAAATAATGTATAGTATACAAGATGTCAAAAAATATTGTAAAGAAAATAAGCTAGTTTTTGATCCTGAATTGTTTAAATTTAAACCAAATATTGTGCATGCTAATATTACTAAAACTGATCCTGTACAATCCGTTAAAAGTGAAACTTGTACCTCTAATTCTATTGTTGATGATGAATGTGAGTATACTGAATTTCCAGAAAATATGTTGTTAGAGTTTTGAAATGTAGAAATACCTAAAACATATGAGGACACTCAAATGTGTAATGAAAAAGCGAAATGGGATGAAGCAATGAATGGGGAACTGGAAATTATAAAACAAAGAAATGTATGGACATTGGTAGATAAACCACAAGGTAAAAATATTATTGGAAGTAAGTGGATTTATAATATTAAAAAGGATGAAAACAATGTTAGAAAAAGGTATAAAGCAAGGCTTGTTGCTCAAGGTTTTAAACTTAAAGCTGGTATTGATTATAATGATGTTTTTTCACCTGTTGTTAATTTCTCAATTATAAAGTTATTATACATCTTGTTGATTTCTATGCTAGGTTGGTATCATTGTCAAATAGATGTGAAATCAGCATATTTGTATGGTTCTCTTAAACAGCCTGTTTATATGCAACAACCTAAAGGTTATATTGAAAAAGGTTCTGAAAACAAAGTTTGTTTATTGTTAAAAGCACTTTATGGTCTTCATGAAAGTTCCAGAGAATGGAATATAGAACTTGACCATATTTTGAAAGAAATTGGTTTTTTAAACTTACAATGGTCTAATTGTGTATATCGTTTAAATTCTGATGTAATTTTGGTTATTTATGTGGATGATATTGTTTTATTTTCTAAATGCAAAAATGTGCTAGATAAAGTGATTAATTTAATTGCAAAGAAATTGGATATAACTATTTTGGGTAATATTAAATATTTACTTGGAGTAAATTTTGAAACTATTAATAATTATGTGTATTTACATCAATGTACGTATATAGAAAGATTAATGTTGAAATTTAAAGATCTTCCTAAAAGTTTTGTTAAGCTACCATTTAAAGTTGGTTCAATTCTACCTAGTAAAATTAAGGAAGATGAGATTGTAGAAAATGAGTTGATGAAGAAATTTCCTTATAGATCAATGATTGGTTGTTTATCTTTCTTAGCAAGTCGATCTCAACCTGATATATCTTTAGCTGTTAATATCATGTCACAATTTTGTAATGGTTATGTGTTTCAACACTGGAAATATGTTGTTGATATTATGAATTATGTATTCTTAACTAAGAACTATAAGATCAACATTTCAAATTTACGTAATTCAAATTTAATTTATTTTTCTGATGCAAATTGGGGATGCAATTACACAAACCTACATTCTAATAGTGGTTATGTAATTTCTTTTGGAGGAGTTCCATTTGCATGGAAATCATCAAAACAAAAATGTATCGCGTTAAGTTCCATGGAATCGGAATTTTTTGCCTTAACCGAAAGTATTAAAGAAGTTTTGTGGTATTCTAGAATTTTAAATGAGATGGGTTTGTGTGGTTTTATTAAACCTTTGCAATATTGTGATAACCAATCAGCTTTATATTTTTTACAGAATAATCAAGAGAACATCAAAACAAAGCATATTGATATAAAATATCAATTTATAAGACAATTGAAAGATGAAAATTTGTTTGATGTTAAGTATATTTGTTCTAAGGAGAATGATGCAGATTTTTTAACTAAACCCTTAGGGGCCGCGTAGCCCAGTCGGGAGAGTATCGTTCTCGCAACTAGAATGTTGCGAGCCCTGAGGTTGCGAGTTCGGGCCTGGGACCGACTAAAGACCGCCGTGTTCGCTAATGGTGACTGGAGCACGTTAAATCAGTCATGGTCGCAAAGTCCTCCAAGTTCCCATACAAATCAATACCTCTGGGGGTGGCAAAGTCAAGTCTTCTGGTGGAATCTTCTGCTTGGTATTGCCTCTAAATTAAGAAGTTCCACATACGGTCGGTAGTGCTGCCATCTACCGGATAGCTACCGAAAGAGGTAGAAATGAACTCTTCGGCGGCTATAGGTAGACTTGTGCACTCCCTCTTGCGAGTGTGCGCTTACATCCTGTGCAGTACTGCCCACTACCGATCTGTACGGGATATGGGGTTGGTACAAAATGCTTAAGCAGAGGTGCCTTAGTCCCCATAGTCCTTGATAAGAAGAAGAAGAACTAAACCCTTGCTTTGAAATAAGTTTGAAGAAATTGTGTACAAGATTTTTACAGTGTGTTAATTTGTGTAAATCTTTATTTTTGTTTGTTTTAAACTTGTTTCGTGACCGATGGGGCCGTATGTTGTGCATTAACAAGAGTTTTCGGTCACAGAACAAGAAACTTTTACGTCATGCTCTTAAAGCATATTGAAAATCTAATTAACTGTTAACTGTAGTGTTTTTGTACTTTTAGTTCGCATTTCGAATTTTGGTTTTAGTTTCAGTTTGAAGAATGCTGAGATGCGTGGTTAACTTCCTTTGATGAAGTCGTGTATGTTTTGTGTGTTTCGTGATGTCTTGATAAAGTTTGTCTAAAATTCCAATTGCTCTGTGTCAGTTACTGCGTTTTATAAGAACTTGAATTTTAATAAAAGTTATGTGTTCTGCCTTAACAATTTTAGAGTAAAACTTGCAACCTTTTTTTCTGGCTTCACTGCCATGTCTTTCCTTCCATCAAAAATAATGAATTCATTTGATGATAAATCGGAATAATATCACTAGCATCTTTTCTAACCCTATGTCTCTCCCTTCGAACTTTATTTCTATGGATGATTTTTGTTTTGTCATTCTCATGAATTATATTGGTATCTTGTAGAACTGCACCGGTAAGTTTCGCAGCACTTCTATCGCATTCTGTAGCATAATTTTTCAAATGAATTCCCATTTGGGTTATTGGTTTACTTTGGCTGGTTGGAGTAAAATAAGATGTTGGAGTTGAATAAAGATGATGGCAAGGAATTACAAGCTGATATCCAAATCAGAAGTTTCCTTTTCTTCATAAAGAGGCAAAATAATAGTATCATTTTTCTACAAACATAATTTTGTGAAATAAAAAATAAAATTGCTACTAGTTATTTAAATAAAAAAAATTAATGCGTTAATAAATTTTTGTTTTTTAATCATAATTTTATATAATAATATTTTATCAATATTAATAAATTATATATAAATATTTATCATTAAAAATACAACTATTACTAAGTAATTATCATTTTTATATAATTTATGTAATGTACATGCGATGTAATGTAAAAGAGGCTTTGGGGCAGCACAAAACTTTGAACTAAAGATTCGAATTTTTTTGTACTTCATTATAACAAAAAAATGCAACTTTGTGACATAGAGGCTAATGGAAATTCTAAAATTAATTTTTTCGATCCACCCTAATATACAGGGTGTCTTTAAATTAGTTGTGCAATGGAGTTCAAATAGATCTATATAACTCTTAATAACTAGGCATTATTAACCATTCTTTTTCACTAACTAATTTATGTTCACCATGCCATTCTGTATGCAAAAAAAAAAAAAAAATGCTTATTATGCTTAGTTATTATGAGTTATACAGATCTATTTAAGATCCATTGCTCAACTAATTTAAAAACAACCTGTATTTGTATGGCAGTTAGTTTACCTTAAAAATAACTTAAACAATAACTGTAACTTAGAGCTGATACAAGGCTTGATTTAAAAAAGTGCATTTTAAATGCAGTGTTCTCCTCACTTTTCTGTCATAATTTTTTTTAAGGATTCCTATCCGTATTTAACGAACAAACACAAACTTGGAAAAGTTTTATTAAAAAGGCTTACCGGAAAACATTTCACCTACACCCATTTTCCTTATCAGCAGTAAAACAAATTCTCAGTTTCAGTTATATTTTAAAAAAGTAGTACCTCTGTCCTGTAATTGAAATTTACAACAATTCATGTTTATCTACAAAATATTATCAATAATGAAATATTTTCAATCGTGCTGGATAAGGCCCCTATATTAGGCGAGCCGGCGCGAACGCCATTTTGTGTCTAAAGGTTGGCTCAGCTTGGCGCTGTACCATTGAAAGCAATATAAAACTTCGTCAACTTCCATTGCACGGTATTTAAAATTAAGCTGAGAATTTTCAGAAAAACTGCTTGGAATACTTGTATATCCCTTTCCTATAATGTGTAAAATCGTAGAAGTTGTATTTTACACTCATTATGTCGTATTTATACAAGATATTGCTGAAGTGGGTTTCAATTTTGGAGAGTTAGCGCTACTTGGCGACTTAAAAATGAATATGTTTTGATTTTCCCTATCGTTAGTGGATTTTCGGCGTTGACGATATCGTTCTCTTTTGTTAATTTTATTGCTTGTATTCACAGCTTTTTTTTTAAAAAAACTATTTTTTACCGGATATGACATAAAAATGAATTATATTACACGATTTTTTTGTCAAGAAATTAGGAAAACCTTTTTAATTATTTAGCAGTTTCTTTTAAATCAAATTTTCCAATACTGCTTCATAGTGTTTGCTTTTATCTTATTTGATACATTTTTGAAAACCAAAAAATATTAATTACTTCAAAACTATATTTCATGAAACCCATATTTTAAATATTTTAAAGATGTTTCAAAATTTTATTTCTTAATTTAACCAGCACAGTTTCTTTATGAAAAAGGTAAATATGGTTCAGATAAGGACCTTTTCTTCAAATAGGCCCTTCATCATGTTTAGAATTTGGAAAATTCCTTATCTATAATTTTGCTGTATATAGCCTTTATATGAAAATGTTGTATATATATGAAAATAATAAGTTTTAGGATGTTTTTTAAATTCATATTTCCTACATTGAAAATAAAATGCAAATCATCTTTAACAGAGAGGCAATCCACTGATAATTCATTAGAAAACGTTCTGATTACTCAATTTGCTAACTTCATGACTTAATAATTTTACTGCTTCTTAACTTATACAAGTATATATTCCATTTTCCAAATAGCTTTATCTGATGTATTACAGTGAAACCATTGTATATCATTGCACTTTTTAAAATGGATGAAGTGATTTTTATCCATGAATAATATTAAAAAAATCTCATTAGAAAGTGTTACTTCTAATTCAGAGAAATGTTTCAACAACTTCCTTGTGGTGGAGAACAACATTTAACAAGGTATATTAAAATACAATCATAAAGAAACAGAAAGAAAAAAAAAGCTCTACCTTAATTGGGGATGGGATTATTTTATATATTATTTAAGTTGAAAAACAATTATAAATTTTTAGCATATTAAATTGCCATTCTTTTTGAAAAAATTACTTTCTTCTAACCTTAATAATAAACAGAAGGTAACCTTCATTCAGAACGTAAATGTCAGACTCGTTCCGAATTGGCAACAAAAGTATTTGGCACGACAGTACTGTTGCAAAACTAATAAAAATAAAAAAGAATAAAAAACTTTTTTATAATCAATGTAAACTGCAACATTCCAAAAACTATGATGGTTTAATTTGGAAAACAAGGAAAAGGAATGCTTTCGTGTTTACAATATAAAAATATAGTTCAGTAACACGCAGAAGTTTGCAAAGAACATTGGAATAGGAAAGTGGTATAAGGAAATCAAAATTACTTCAAAATAATAATCAACGCAAAATCATAGACAGTTAATCGTAATAAATATTAAAATATAACTTCCGCTGCATATCAACACTTAGTGATGTGATTCACTTGTCTCGGCGACAATTTTGAATCCATCATTGGCGTCTTTTTGCTTGTGTTGGAAATTGAAATAACCTAGTTTTCTTTTCAAAATCTTTGTATTTAGTCGCACTTGAGCAATTAGAGGACAAAAAACAACCCATTTTACAAAAAATATTATAGAAAAACGATCACTTTTTACAAATACCAAACGAGGAAAGCACACATTCATCCAACTCAAAACCACGTCGAAACATGAATTGCGGCAACCCTTACGACACAAAATGGCGTTCGATCCGGCCTTCCTTTTATAGGGGCTCTAGTGCTGGATAATGAAAAGGCGTAGATTACAATTTTATTGTTCTGATTAAGCATTTGTAGAAAATTACAACTGTAGATTTAACAAATATATTTTTACCTATTAAAATTAAACACTTGTTTATTTATTTTTTAAAATTGCACTTCCCAAATATTATAAATCGATAATCTTTAGGAAGAATGGCATAAAACAAATATATTTAAAAATAGAAATTCTGTTTCATGTCTTTCAGTAATAAACAATTTCAATTATAAGGAATGCAATGAATTTTGAATATTTTCAAATCTGTAAGTATTTTAAGATGTTATGATTTCTTTCCTAATTTTCAGTTTAAGAATTCCAAAAGTCATACTTACTTTCTTAAAATTTTACTTTCTTACTTTCTTTATTTACATTTGAGTGCAAACATTACATTCAAAAACCGCAAACATCACAATCTATTTTCCTCTCACAAACAACTTTAACGTACAGCTAAACATATCTACGAAAAAGCCTTTCGCAATTCTAATTCACCACGAAAAATTTAAACCTCACATTGCAGACAAAAAATGAATATCAACATCACTTCTTTAGAGCAATTTCCCATAGGCATCCAACCATCGAGAAAATGCAATTTCCAGCTAGCCCCGGAAGCAAAAACACGGAAATAAAATTGTGTGTGGGCAAGCACTTATAATTGAATTGATACGTCTGAGTCCCGAATTTGTAACAAGCTGTTGCCAAAACCGACAAAGCATCCCATACATGCTCTCAAAAACTTAAAAATAAGCAAAACAGCACAGCCATGGTATTCTATCATCCTCCAAATTTAGCGAACTGGAAATCAATCTGCGATGTATTTATCAGAGACTTATTTTTCCATTGAGCTGTAAAAGAAAATGAAATAATAAGAAGAAAATATTGAGGAGAATTGAAGAAAGAGACATACGAAGCACCTTTTAATAACATTTTTCTAACATGGAGGTGTTTTATTCGGGATTGGGAAGTGTGAGGTTTGTATCTTCTTTACACAAAGATGTGAGGAGGAAGTTACAGCGAGCCTTATTTGGAACGATGAAAAACATTTTCTTCCTTGCTTTGAATTCAATTTCCGATCGGAATTGCATTTCGCATACAGAAATGGGTTTGGCGATATTTGGATTTTTTAACAATGAGGATCGTGTGTAGCATAACATTTATCTTCCTTTATTTTACTTTCTGATGATTTTTTGAATTATTATTCCTGGTTGAAATAACAGAGAATTTGATATAAAGTATATTTCTAGATTTTATGAGGTAATATTTAGTCATTCGTTTGCGATGTTATTATTTGCCAGATAGTTATGCTTTCAATGCTTTGACAGTTTTCGCTATGAAGGACAAACTTTGTTACATTTTCTTTTTCATATTTTTTACCATATTCATAAGTATTTCTATCACCAAGTATCCAAAGTCACAAATAGGAACGATGGCTAATTTCTAAAGAACCTACATCACTCTTTTTACATGTTTATCAAAACTTGTAACTTAAAAATGTTTGAAATATCATATTTTAATTAATAAGTTTTAATTCAAAAGGTGCATTACTACTCATGTTTTTTATAAAATGTAAGTTAAATATGGGTGATATATAGTTTTATGTTAATTGAAAAAATATAGGTATGTGTTAAAAAGATATTGTAAGTATTATCAAATCCTAAAATATGAAATTAATGAATGACTCGTTAACTCTCTCATATATAGTTTTCACACTTTCTAAAGCTAAAAAGTTGACGTTTGGCATAAGATTTCTCTATAAGATAATTAGGGAATGTGAAGATGCTTCATTTCGATATATTGTCATTATGGGGAGACAAAAATTATCTATAGAAGTAGCTTGAGATCGATTAAACAAATTTGAACAGGACATTTTTTCCATATGTATCTTGACAAACTAAGATTTTTGAGAACACATAAGTTGAAATTTACTGAACAATGTTTTATAGGGTATTTTCGATATTTTTTTGAACAAAACATTTCCGTTTATAAGAAAACAATATTATTCATTTTTGTAAAATCTGAAAATATGCGGGTCTAATTACAATAAATAGACTCTACTTACCAAAAAAGGGTGCTTTCTTCTATATTTTTTTTATTTAACAATCTAGTTATATGCCTTATTTTCTTTTTAGAATTAAAAGTTATATTTAATACCCTAAAAATATATATTTGACTAATATTTATGAAATACCAAGTGCTATGGTAACTTCGGGCAACGTCGGGACATGCAGCTAGTTCCAATTAAAAATCATTACAGATTCTACACATCATTCCATTTTTAGCACATTTTCTAAGCAGTATTTTACTTATAGTACATTTTTAATTAACTGTTTTAGGCAGATACGTTACAACTTTATTTGTTTTTATCGAACAAATTTGAACAAGACGTTTTTTCCATATGTATTTTAACCAACTAAGATTATCAAGAATAATGAACTCTATAACTATTTGCCATTTATATTCCAACCGGAATTTGTCATCCTAAAGGTCATTTTTATTTCAAAAGTAGCGAGCATTAAATAAGAAATTTGCCGGGAGAGGAAATAAGCTTAACTAGAAAAGGAAATAAGCTACACGACATTATTAAGCCGCCAAGTCACAATATCAAAGCGGCAGAACTACAAGAGTGCATTGTGTTGAAAAAGTTCAGACAGAAACTTCTTTCGACTCCTCACAGCCTAGCTTCAGTTATAGTAATAAATCTATTTTTCTTACCATCGCGTTGCCCGAGGTTTGTAGAAAAAAATAACGACATGTCGACATATAAAAAAAAAAAAAAGTTGCAAGACAATTACTTCAAAGTTTTTAAATATTCTGCTTGATTTTATTCTTGTTATAGTAACCAAAACTTTAGCCAGATCAAGAGCTCAAACAGCTTGATGAATTTAATCTATTCTGTATCAGCTTCATTAGATTACGCCTTTTGAATGTTTTATAGAAAACGGGGGTCTCTAATGTCTGAAGTATAAAATTTGAAACAAAATAGGGAACGACAAAACAATTTGAGTGATTTAGAACAGTCATTTTGCTCCATGTGAAGCTGAAGACAAAGATACTATACACTTATTAAATCTATTAAAATCATGTTGCATAATAGGGGATTTTGCTAGTTTATTATTTTATTTATTAAAGAATTTCGGTAACCTTTTGAGGCTGCATCGTCAATGATCACTTCATCTTAGCTTAGCCAGAAACGGTTTTTTTTTTTTGTTTTTTTTCGCTGTTGGATGGTTGCAAAAAGTGGAAGTAATTGCTTTTGAATATTGCATACTGTTCTCTAGTTAGAAAATCCATACTTTAAATCTTGTCAAAAACTTAAAATCGCACTTATCATACAAATAACCACAAATTCAAGACAAAACTACAATCCTCGCAAATATTTTTAACTTAAAAAATTAACCAAAAACTAAAAAATCCTTCATCATTAAACTATGGCCATAATTATTGAAATCATTAAATAAAAAAGAAAATATTAAAAGTACTTAATATTCAGAAAACTATAAATGTCTTGAAAAGTGATTAATTCTGAATTAAGTGTCCCCCTATTGAATTTGCATAACAGTTATGTATGGAAGGAAATCATATAAGATTATTGTCTACTATATCTAATTCTAAGATGATAGTTTTAAACTATTTAACAAACTGTTTTAGAAACCATACGGATATGTTTTAAAAGCAATCAGAGCTTTGGCGACAGTATTTATTCACTGTTTTAATCATTAAAATAAACATTCTAGTGATATAAATGAGAACTGTTTCCTATTGTTTACTCTGCCATCCTCAGGTTAAGAACGCCAATTCTGTAAAACCAAATAAATACACCATGTCACTTGAAAATGTGTTAGAAGCTTTCGATTTGCAGAATAAACAAATATATATTAGAGATTTGGATTGAAACTTGAAATAGCTTTGTATTGTTAGGAAAAATGTTAGTTATCAGTAAAAATAAATTAGAATATAACACGTTACGTTTGTCTTCTTTTTCTTTTTTTTTATCAGAATGGGCATTTAAAAACAAGGTGAATGGAGAAATTAATGTTGTTTATAGCTAAAATTTATCAGAAAAGCTAGAAATTGGGAAAGAAAATTATTTGAGAGCTTCAAATCCTATTTATTTGTTTTATGTAACAAAATTTAAAATAAATTTTGTATTTTCAGATTCTTTGAAAAGTTATTTTCAATCTATTTCTCTGACAACCAATGCAAAATATGTTATTGCAAGAAAGCATCGTGTTTTAACAGAGAGAATCATTATATATGTTAAATGTAGAGTATAATAAAAAAGCATTTACACATATTTAGTAATGAAAATTTTACTTTAAAATTTTTTTTAAATCATTATTTTGTTATGTCAATTGAAATGCTCCGTAAGTGGCTCAAAATGGAAAATCGCTTTGAAATTGAACTTAACGTAAAGTTATTTTTCCTGCTATTCTTTGCTTTTAAACAGGGATTGTCAATTTCATTTAAATATTTAAATTTTATTTCAATAGTAAACATATTTTGCATTTGTCTATCAAAGAGTTTAGTTTCGGATTTTTTTTCTTCTACGTGGCTTTGGATAAAATGTTAAGATTTTCCAATGATAAAAAATATTTCTGAAATAAATTTAGCAAGAGAAATACTATGGAAGTTAGAGGCAAAGCTTGAGGACTGTAATGTATTACAAATGAAAATTACTGTAGTTTTTTTTTTTTGTTTTTTTGGAATGATTATTCATGGTTTATCTTTAAAAAGTAAACGTGAATATGCACACTTAAAAAGAATTTATCACGCAGAATCTCAAATAAGAGGTGCAAAGATGTATAAGAAAGTGGAAGAATATATATGAATTCCTCAAGTTAATATTTAGCATAGTTATTCAAATAGCTATATTTCATCTAGACTAATACACTGCAATTTCTTGTATAGCACAAATATATGCGATAAAAATCATTGAAATAGACTAAGCACTCTATTTTCTGAAGAAGTTCAGTGAAGTGATAAAAAAGTTCACATTTTTTAAAAAAAGTCTACTTGTTTAAATCTTTTGGCATGAAAATGTATATTTACATTTTATAGAAACACTGGCCCTTTATATGATAAGGGTGATTTTATATAAGAGTTGTTGATAATTTTAAATGACTAAACTTGTTTGCAAGTCATTTAGTATGCCTTGCAGAGAAGTCATTTCTGAAGTAATTCATACATAAGGTAAGTTGTAAAGCAACTTATTTTTAGTATGACATTGAATAATTTGTAAACCAGTTAAAATTAGTCGATACCTTTTTTATTTCTGAAAAAAACGCATTTTCTTTGGGTCGTATTAATAATTTTGAATATAAACCAAAAGCGTAAAATTCAAAGTATCAAATTGTTTTGAAAGTAACAAACAGGATACAAATTTTCTTCAATTTTAAGACGAGTATCGTTGACACTCCCTATAATATTGCATTATGCTATTTAATTTTGCTCTTTAAACAAAAAGGTGTATGTGAATCTTAGACTTCTTTATATTGTAAGCAAGGATATAATTATTCCCCTAAAATAAAAATTAACATTTTATAACTCTAAGCAAACATAAATAGTGTCCCAAAATACTGATATATGACAGAAAACAATTAGACGTTTTAAAAAAACGAGTAAAATGTTGAAAGAGAAAAAGTTATGAAATATAATAGTCGCCTCCAATTGGCCACTTCTCATTGCTTTGGAGTGCTTTATAATCAATGAATAAGTTGGAATTATTAGAAAGAACCTCTACATGCTATGAGTACTAGGGTGGAGCAAAAAACCTTTTTTTTTTTCGAAATTCCAATAGGCAAGGGGTGCAAAAGTTGTATTTTGGGTTCATTATATTATCGTAAGAATTTGATCCAAATCCATTAATATCTTAAGGTGCCCCAAGCCCTCTGAAAATTTGTTGAAAACTGATTTTTTTAGCAAAAAGTACCCTAAAGGAAACATTTCGTAAAAAAAAATTACAGACTCGGCAGAATAATTTAATAATATAATTTAGATGTACTTAAATATAGAAAAAAGTATTTTAAACGTGCTTCATATTTTGATGTACCCAAAGCTTTTTGAAATCGAGTCAAAAATCATTTTTTTTTTTAAGTATTTCCAAGTTCGAAGAATATAATATTAAAATCTAATAGTACTAATAGTGCAATAGTTACTAAGTTTATATAAAAGTAAACTTACTAGATTTCATTATAATAATCCATCTGTGAAAAATATTTACATTTCCTACATGTTCATAAGGTGATTATTCATTTACTTGGGTTTAACTTTAACTTGTTACCATCATCATTAGTGAAAGATTCATTACTAGTCAATTGAAATTAAAGTTTATTTGAAATCATATTGTTACGAATTTTTGTATATTTGTAAATATTTCGTAGTGTTACTTTTGTAAATAGGAAAATTTATGTACATTTTGCAAAAGGAAGTGCAATAGTTCGCCTTTAATTTGTTTCCCTGCAATGAATCTCTTGATGCTTGATAACGAGTTTTACAGAAGTAACTCTGGGAAGCGAGTTTTAAGGAGCAAGGCATTTAACATTATGGTAATGGCAATCTCGCCAAATTGGCTAGATAGAGCTAAGTTGGCGACGGTTTTGGCGACATTTTCGGTCCCTATGTACATGTATAGGACTTTTCGACTACGATCTGGAAAGTTCTCCAAATATCGACCTCTAGAAGTTTCAAGAAGGTTCGCAGCCTCCTCTATATAAGCCCGGCCGTGAGTGGGGTTAGTTAGTTGGTTGATTTTGAGACTGAGTTAGTTGTGATTTTGAGTTGACTGAAATTACTGAGTTGAGATACTGAGTCTCAGCGAACGTTTAGAGAGTTCCAAAAGCGAACTGTATTGCATTGTCTTTTGCGGTGATTTAGCAGTTGTGTGTCAAGTTTAACTGCTGTTTTGTGCTCTATTATTGTGAAAAGAGCTGTATTATGTCTACTAGAACGAGAAGTTCTGGAGCTGTAAGAGAGTCTGTGAAGAAATATAGTGGAATAAGTTTCTGCAAGTTTTGATCTGCTCTAGCTTCAAATCTTTCGAACCCGTCCACGCAACAATATATTCTGACTTAGTGTTCAGACTTTTTACTAAGGATCTTGATTTTAGTCTATTTAATATGAAACCATGACTCTTCATTTCTCCGCATACACTTTCATGCTTCAGAGACAAGTCGGATTCTTTGTTCAACTGCTAGAGTGTGACAAGGATATGTCGCCCATTACACTGCTTTCCAGCTATTCACTGCACTCTCAATTTCATCTGTTGGCATATTATTCATTATAGAAGGATCATAGGGACGAACTGTTTGACAATTAATAAGTTCAGTGTAATCCTCTGATCTGAAGTTAAGTTTTGGCACTTTAAAAATTCTAATGTTTACGGTTTCTTTTCTTTTGACTTCTAGCAATTAATTTTCGGGATGACAAAAAAAAACTGTTTCGTTGAATAACATCACCAACTATAACTCGGGTATCCGGTTCCATATATCGAGAAAATGATATTATAAGTCACCATATATGACGTGCTCCTACTGTAAGAGAGCTATTTCTTTGTACAAGAAACCATAAAGGTGTATATATTTTCATAATATGCTTGGTAAGCTATGACACATTTTCTGATGGAGTTTCTGTACCTGCATACTAAGAGTGTGCAACAAGACCAGGTATTTTCAATGATAGATCGGAAGAACATGCACCAAGTGATACAGCTAAAAAAATATCATATAACTATTTCTGATCATTACTGAGAATCAAACTATCTATACTCGGCATATTCTCTAAACTTATTGAGACAAATTTCTTTGTAGTGAGCTTCTCGCAGGTTTTAATGGCTTTGCCAATCGGCCTGGAAAATGCTTTGGGACCAACTGTGGCACTATCCAATGCACATGAGGGGTGTCGTAAGGGCAGTTCATTGGTATGGAGTAAGCAAATGCACCATTGTAATGGTCTCCATTGTTCTAGCAAACGGATTACTCCTCCTTTGTGATGGAGCAAACGTCAGTGACGTTTGTTCCATCACATTCAATTACACGAAGTTCATTCATATCTATTCCACTTCCAGAAATTGTACAATGGACTCTTTTAGTTTTTGCTTCTCCAGTTTTCACAGTAACATGGCCGATATGTTGAACGCCTGGTTCCTGAAGAATTGTAAAATTCTCTTCTTTTTTCAGTACTTGGTTACTATTTCAATTCCTTGAGGCACCGGAAGATATCATTTAAAATTAAAATAAGTCCGTGCTATATCTATTTAAAAAATGAAAAATGCAACTTTTGTACCCCCTGCTTAATCATTTTTCCGACTTTTTAATTTTTCGTTCCACCGTATGAGTACATGACACTTAGAAATGTTGAAATAGTATCACTTTATACGTTTGTCTTCTTTTATTCTCAACAAAATGAAATGAGATGATTTCTATGAAATCTCTATCCAGTTAATAACAACTATCCAGAACTGATTGTCTATAGAGACCCTTCAAAATAATTCCGATTTTGTCAATGCGTGTACAGAATACTAAAGAAAAGAAACGTGGTTAATTGGTAGCAACCACTAGATTTCATAATTTTTTGGCACAGTATTATACTTAGAGGGGCTTTGTACAACGTCTAGTTGTTTTTTGGTTGATCACAATTTATAGCTAAGAAACATTGGGATCTTACCTCATCAACAGTTAGTAACTATTCAATCAGTGAATTAACTGCAAAAGTGTTTTTTGTGTTTTACAAGATTTATGTATTTTTTATTTGAACTTCTGATAATTTTTTTCATATAAATTAGTTATAACTTTTTTCAACTAATTTACACCAATTTATTCCACTTTTGTTGCAGCACATCATGTCCATTTGTCCATTCCATAAAAACTCATTTATCTCATCAAAAGCTGCAGTACTTAAAAATTAAGTTAATTTTAGTTCGAAATATATGACTTTTTTTTTTTTTTTTGTCTTGTGTAAAGTTAAAAATATATATATGAGCTCTATCAACAATAAGCGAATAAAATATTTATGAAACTACCCAAATCAAAGTTGTTTGAAGAAGTTCCAATCAAGGACAAAAACAACATGTAAGCTCTCTTATAATGAATGTTAGTACATGTAGTTAAAAGTCTTCCCGAAAACAGTTCGCTACTTTAAAATAGTCGAACTGCCAATTAAGCCACATTTTGTTTGTAAATCTGGAAACTCTAAATAGGGTAACACTAGGGTAGTACGATTGGAATTACACATTGGAATAACAACGAAACAAAAAAAATAATCTTCGAAAAAGAATCAGGGACAACACGTTGGTCTTTTGTTGCTAGAATCTACAGGATTGTATAAAGTTCTGGGGAAGAGATTTCATTGTTGAAGAGTATTCAAGCGGAAGATTTTATCTTGCGTAAGCTCTTCTTGGCCATTGACAGAACAAGATGGCAAAAGCTTTAATGGCCTGGATCGTGGAACAAAAGTAAGAGAATGAAATCGGAGTAAAAGGATAAAGTCGATGGAAAATGGACTCTTTGCTATTCTCTTATCAATGTATATTGCATTGATTACATTTAACGGTAGAACTTTTTTTAAGAATTTCAATTTGTAGACTAAAGTTGCAAATTTAAAACTAATGGAATATTCAGATGTATGAGATTCTTTAAGATATGCTACTTTAATGTAAAGGTTACAAAAGTACAAGATATTTGCGATCAAATATTATAAAATAAGTTTTTAAAAAAAGCGTTCAAAATGTTCTAGATCCATTTTATACTAATTAATCAAAGTTACAAATAATTTCCCCTACATTTAACCTATTTATCAATGCCTTATCGTCAATTACTCATGTTACCAGGTAATTGTGTAACAAATAATTATGTTTGTATTGTTTGCTGAAATTTGTTTTTCCAATTTTTATTCGAAATACTATAAACAAAGGTACAGGTATTTAATGAATAGGGATGAATTAACATTATTAACTTTAAATATAGAATATTAAATAATATTCCATATAGCACAGCAATTTTGGCCAGTGACAGAAACAAGGGTTAAGGGAAGATTGCCCAATCCTAGTCGAAACTCAACCAAATTTCCAAAATACACGATGCTTTAAAAAATATGCATGTCCAAAAAATCACAAAACATATTATTTATTCCTTCATGCTTTCTTAAATTATATTTCAATTTTAAAACTGTGCATCAACATTTTAAAACTTTCAGTCTATTTTAAACAGTATTTGGGGAGATTGGTCAAGATTCATAACAACGGCCAGTCTAAAACGATCCACATTGGTATTCGCCATGTCAATATTGGCCAGTGTAATTGTGTAACTGGGTATAAGTGTAACATGTAAAACAATTGAACAAATAAATAGAAATTTTCTGGATATTTTAGCGTGAATAACATATCATCGCTCTAAGAAAAAAAAATTACATAAGCGACAACATCCTTACATTCACATACTACACTTTGTATTGAGAGTGACAATAAATATCATGATTAAATATTGTAGAGGGATTTAGATTGGCAATCCATAAGCGACATATATAGCGACATCCAAATGATTTTTTTCCCATGTTCACTTGTTCAATGTTAACAATTATGTTGTTATTTGTCGTCTATTCGCTTGGGCAACATGGTGGGGGGAAATCATTGTTTTAGCTGTAATAGAATCTGTGCTGTGAGGGGTTGAAAACGGGCCTAAGCTCTGTCAACATAATATACACTTAAATATATTTTGCTTTGACATCGGACATGCCGAAGGAACCCTGCCGCGTTCCTAGATACATGTTCTTATTGGAGTTTTCAATGTCAGAGTCACCCTAAAAAAATGGCACCAATCATATAAAGAATCGTAAAGAAATTTGTACGGTTAAAACCGCAATGTTCTATTATTTTTAAGGGCCCTTTCACACGGTGCGGACAGGCAAGAAGTTTCACGCGTGTGCATATGATGTGGAGAAGTAGCAATCAACTTTGAAATCTTCTTGCGGACTGTATATCTGTTGCAATTGTTCATCAGTATGATATTCTACATAAGTTGTAATGATTTTGATGCAGTATGTCGGTTTAGAAAATATGTCAGTGTTTGTTGTTTGACCATGCTGTCAGTTATTAAGTATCATGAAGACTGATAATATATTCTCGATTCTCAATTTTTATATTTTGACACAAAATTGTAGCGATAGGAAAGGAAAAAGCATGAGTTAGTGCATAATTAAGTTCTCAGTATAAAAACTAGTACTAGATCTTCAAGAGTGGTATAATTTATAAATTTTTATATATAAAAAGAATTTTACCATCTAATACATGATGACATATTTCCTGCTATGTCAACAGTTTAGAAGAGTTTTAGCATCGATAAGTTTTAGAAATTCAGTAATGCACAGGTTTAGGATAAAATATTATTATTTTTTAAAACCATTTCCATATATCCAGGAGCCAATGCAGTGTTCCGCCGCCAAGTCCTATAACAAAGCGGTGGACATGCAAATGTATATTATGTTGACAGAGCTTAGGTCCGTATTCGACCCCTCACAGCTCAGCTTCTATTATAGCTAGAAATATAATTAGTTGTATTAGTTCACTGCAGTGCGTCTTTATGAATTTTTAGACTGACTTCCTTTAAATAAATTACATCTAGTTTACGTTATGATTTTTATCTGTTTCCTCCTTCAATTGTTTTACCCAAGTACAAATTAAAAAAAATAGTTCTCGCAACATTATTTTAGCTTCCAGATTATATAAGAATAAAGACAATGAGAGTTATATATATTGAATAGCTTGTTTAGCAAAAATAATGAAAAATAATTGTTCTTAGTTCTTTTTTTCTCCATTTTGAAAATCTGTATAATTTTTAGATTGAATAATTCTACTTTTACCGCATTTTTAGTATATTTGCTATTGTGTCCAAGAGATAAGAAAGTTAACTAATGTTAAAGTTTCAATCGTTTAGTTATATACTGTAGCTCATTAAAATAATCAAATTTAGGTTTTTTTGCGTAAATTCCCCCCCACCCCCCCACAGAAAAAAAATTATGCACACTTTGAAAAATTGAAAAAAGTAAAAACCAATTTTACTTATCTCCCATTTTTTTTAATCAGATATTTTAAGTGGATTTCAATTTAATTTATTTTTTATATAATATCCTTTTACTTAGTCTATACTAATTTATTTTTCAAAACATGTTGTTTAGGTAAAACAGTATTGTTGTTGATATATTATTAAAAGGTGTTCATGAAAAAAAAAATATCACTGAAACTTCCTGAGAAAAGTAGTAATTGGTGTGACAAGCAATGTGAAGATACAGTGCATCGTTTAAAATTGGAGCTAAAATATATGATCAAATGTAGACTGACAAAATATAATTTTAGCATTTTTTTTATAATATGCTAAGAGATAATATTAGTAAATCAACCCCTTGACATCACCTTTTTCTACTTTGTATACATAAATATCTGCATCTTGATCTATAACTACATTGGGAGTTTTCAGCTATAACTTAGTCATTATAGAATCATCAGAGTAAGACTTTCTAAGCCTAAAGATTAAGAGAATCACATGCGAATAAAATTTTACAAAAATACCTAAAGTCTTCTTTCTCTGTTCATAATATCAGTCTAAACTTAACTTATTTATTTCATAAAAGCATTTCACTTATGTATTTTCAACAACACTGATCAGTAGAAGTAAACAAATACCATAAATCATTCAATTAATAAAATTGCATAAAATCACGAAAAAAAGTATTCAAAAATATTCTTTCTGAATCCAAAACCTTTTCAAGTGATTCTTGTATCCTCGAAGCCATTCATCATAGTGAATTGTTTTTTAATTTATCATCTCTGATGGCATCGTAAGACATAAAAACTTTCATCAGACAGATGATCCATTCTCGTAAGGACAATTAATTAAAGCAGTTAACCTTACACCTTAATACTAAGCACAACAGTATCTTTAACGACTCACATAGCAAAAGAAGGATTCTATCACTTACTGATCGCAAGCAATTTTTTTCATTCTTTAAACTCAAAATTTTTATGGAAATAATGAATGATATCACGAAATGGTTGTTATTGGATTTTACTAAACCGTGCTTCAGGAAGTTAAGCGGTGATAATTACACTTGATATATGAAAGAAAGATAATTTCGCAAAGTGTGATTAATCTTTCTCAGGTCCAATTAGTGTTTAGAACAGGGGATAACTTTAAGTGTAGCTTATGGGACAGTTTTTTAAAATACCCAGATCATGTTACGTTATTAAAAATTGTTTAAATATGCGCTCAAACGATTGATAAAAATCTTGAATATATATTCTTGTATTGCATAAAACTCGTAGCAGAACAAATGGTAAATGAGGTTTTATTATATATAAAGTAATTTTATACATAATATATTAAAGTTTTCATATACATTGACTTGACACCTTTTCTTCAGCAGATAAAGTTACTGTATGTTATCTATATTGAGAAAACTGAAATTTAAAAAAAAATCTGGTTCCATAACGTTTTCGACAATTATATATCTTAATTTTCCATACGAATCAATAAAAATATTAAATGCTTACTGTTATATACTTAGTATGTCAAACATAGGATAGATTATTTAATTTAATAAAATTTTATAACTAAAACACAAAATCATTTGATTATAAATATCTGTTGCTAGTACTGAACGTTGTATTTATCTACATTACAGTGTAATTTTGTAATAATAAATTATCTGATGTGACAGATCCTGTAAATGACATGGCCAATTCAATTTCTTTAATTTTACATTTTATTATATATTTGTTGAAACATTATTTTCGTAACTTTTCAAAAAATTGCATAATGTTTTATTACGAAACCTTTTGTTAAATGAAAGTTTTAAGCATGTACTAAAATATAAATTTTGATGAGATATTTTATTAACCTACACCTATTCCTATCTTTAATAGCAAGTGAAATAAGAAGGGACTATTATATTAGCTATTAATTTCTTAGTGATTAATCAAAATTTTGAAATGATATCCACTCTCTATCTATAAGAAAAATGTTCTAATAATTCCATTATCTACACATAAAAATATTTTTGTTGTATGATTGTCTTTCAATACTCTTCCAAACCCAGAAAAAAGCTACTGCATTTTATTGATTTAAAACTTAAAACACCAATTTGTGTTTTCTTCAAGAAATTTTTCTAGAAAAAAAAAATCATTTAGTATCAATAAAAAGTTTACTTTTTAAACTGCCCTGAAAGTCACAAATTCCCACGTCCATCATCAAACATATCCTCCCAATTGCGCAGCCTTTCGCCCAAACAAGGACAGTAAAACAAGAAGAAATCGGCGGTGAGACATTTGATCAATGTCCATGTCCAGATGTAGAGTGGACATCTAATGGCGAGGAAGACCATTGGTCAGACTGTGTTTAATGACCGGCGATTTAACGGGTGAAACTCTGCTCTTCTATTTGCTGGAGACATCTTGTAACCCGATGGACAGAGTTAAGATGAGGGTTAGAGAAGGAAATCACTTGCAATAAATCACCCGTCGTGTCGAGGAAACACTTTTCTAGCATTTGTTTCTGAGGAAAGGCAATGATTATTGGAATAAAGTAAGATTGAACATAAACATAAAACTGCGTAGTAAGATTAGAAATTTGTTATAATTGGCACATTGAGAAATGTGTGATACATATAATTCAGATAATTTTAAACAAAAAAGAATCAGAAGATTATTAACAGAGGTGTTAATATACACTCATCTGTGTGAATGTTCAAAATTATCATTTAATGTAAAAAATTGTCTTGGTTTGCTTGCCATGGTATGTTTTAAGTGATAAGTGGACCGTTTTAGATTTCGGGATTCATTTACAGTTGGGTGATTTTTTGCAAAAAAAACCAGATAAGCTACTTAATAATTTCTTTGCGCTAAATATTAGTCTGAATAAAATCGTCCATATGTAATATGAATGTAGGCACATTTCCCACTGTATTTAATTTAATTATTTGCTAACTGTAACAATCGATGACGATAGAGAGACAAAAATCCTATCACAAATATTTAGTGCATATGATGGTTAAAATCAACTAATGCAGTTATTTTAGAGGTTTAAACACTGTGAAAGTTTGGATCGATGTCGGTCTACTCCATTCTTAACCATACTCTTAAAAAGTAAAATATAGTTAAATGGCTGAATTCCCGTGCTTCGCTGCTAAACGTTAAGAAGTGCATTTTAGCCATCAAAAGACGTTCATATTTTTAACTTTCATTTGTGATCTAATCTTTGAAGACTGGGTCATAGAAATTGGAAAAGCTTACTTTATGTATGCATGCGTTGTAGACAATTATACTGAATTTCAGAGTTATGAATATTTATTAGTGGGACATTCGAATAACTCTCGTTTAGAACGTTAGACCCACTTTCAACTATTTCAAGTTGATTAATCGAAATTGGAATAGCTTAAATTATCTATGAGTGTCCTTGGTATTTATAGGTTTGGAACGTTTTACCCCCTTTCGATTTCTTAAAGCTGGCTAATAGTGATTGTAATAGGGTTTTTTTTTTCTTCTATGTTTGTTCTTTTTGATATTAGTAACAAACTTCAGTGTTGTGACTATATTAGCAGTGGGCATTGAGATATTCTTCGTCTGAAACGTTTTGACCTCTTTTTGACTCCTTAAATTTGGTAAATAGTGCCAGAAATAGCTTACTTTTTATATAGTTGTCCTGTTGGCATTTGTATCAAATTTCAGAGTTGTGGCTTCATTTGAAGTGGGACATTTAAATATCCTTCATTTGGAACACTACAACTTGTTTTCGATTAGTTAAGTAGACTTGGTAATCCTAAATTATTAATTTTTTTTTAATTTAAGCTTTTAAATTTATGATTTTACATACTTAGTAGTATTACTAGACAATTACTAAATTTTGTAAAAAGTTCACGCAGTGCTTTAAATTTTTAAAAATTAAAAAAAAAAAAAAAAATCATAAACATTGAAATCCCATTTTTTTCATTTTTCAATATTTTTTTCTGATTAAAAATTGTTTCGAATTATATAATTTAAAAGCTTAGGGATCGGATTTTTAATAAATAAAACATTTTTTGGGAAACACACTAAAAACTATCTATAGATAAAACAAATAGGAAAAAAATTGTATTTTTCAATATTTTGATTTAAAAAAAGCCTATATTTTATTAAGGCGTCTTCTCACTTTAGGCACCTCGAAAATAGGCTATTTTCGCGATTTTTTTTCGAGGATTTTTGCAAACAATTATGGGATAAAATGGATCCTATATAATAAACACATCTTTCAAGTACGAGAAAAAATTTTATTTTTATTTTTTTGAACAATTATTATAATAAAACAGTAGCATCGAAACACCCGTGTAGAAATGTAATGTCCGTGGCTTATTGATGAAATTTCGGAAACTATCTGGCCGATTGTCATGAAATTTGAATGACATATTCTTCATAGTTATGGCTATAGCGCATATCATCAGATTTTTGAAATTTTAATTTGAAGTATTTTTTTTTTCAAAAAACTGCAAAAAAACGCGTTTTTTCTTTTACTTTTTCGAAAAAAGTGCGCCATTTTGTTATTTTCGCGAATATCAAAAATCTGATGATATGCGCTATAGCCATAACTATGAAAAATATGTCATTCAAATTTCATGACAATCGGCCGAATAGTTTCCGAAATTTCATCAACAAGCCACGATTATTACATTTCTACACGGGTTTTTCGATGCTACTGTTTTATTATAATAATTGTTCAAAAAAATAAATAAAATTTTTTTTCTTGTACTTGAAAGATGTGTTTATTATATAGGATCCATTTTATCCCATAATTGTTTGCAAAAATCCTCGAAAAAAAATCGCGAAAATAGCTTATTTTCGAGGTGCCTAAAGTGAGAAGACGCCTTAAAGAAATCCATTTCTAGTTTTTTATTAAATAGATCTATATGATAACACAAAAAAATTCAAGTTATCTGATTTACATTTGCTGGAACTTTTGCATTTTGAGTAATGTGACAATTTCAATAAATTAATTAATTCGATTGAAGTATAAAAGGGACCAATGCAGCTATTGCTGAATTTTCTATAAAAACCTTGATTTTTATGCAATTTTACTTCAATAATCAGTTCAAAAAAAAATTCCAAACTAGGAAAGGATTTCTAAATTTTAAAAAAAGCAAATAAAATAAATAATGGATATTTTTATAATAATATATCTTGTTCAGAACGTTTGACCCCATTTAAAATCCTTAAAGTTGGTATGAGAATATGAATTAACTTACAAAATTATTTTTAATCAATATTTGATATGATCTCAATCTTAAAAAAGCCCATATACAATTATGAATTAACTATTATGTGTGTGAATATGAGTCTGACTGTGGCTATATTAAAAGCGACTTCATTTCCATTAGGCGTATAACTCTGAAATCTTAATATATATAAATTACGTGTCACGTTGTTTGAGCCCAATTGACTCCAAAAATACTTAACCGATTTTAATCAAATTTGCACACCGTGTGCAGTTTGATCTAACTTAAAAGATAGGATAGCTTACATCTCAATTTTTATAGCCGCAATATTATTTTATTGTAAATTATTTGTTTCTTATTTGACAGTCACAAATATCTGTTAGCTCCAAATGATTCTAACAGATGGTGCTGTGTTGAAAGTACCAACGTTTCACACAAGCTACAATTTAATGGCATGTGATTTATTACCGCAGTACTGAAAAATGTATTTTTGTGAAAGTGTTTAGTTCTTTATTTCAATATTAATACACTCTGCACCGAGGTAGTGAGCAATTTAATGGCATGTGATTTATTACCCCAACTGATTTATTTATTTTTGTGAAAGGGTTTAGTTCTTTATTTCAATTCTGTCTGTCTGTCTGTGGCTCTGTGGATCAATAGAAACCTACTTAAAATTGGAATTGAGCTCTGAAATTTTCAACATAAGACAAATAGAGAAACAGCTCTGAAATTTTAAACATACGTAGTTTTAGCTATCTATTTAGACTTTTGAAAAACAGAATGTTAAAATTTTAATTAGTTATTTTTTAATTAATTTTCTTAATTAACAATTTTTTTTTTACAAAATGACTTCTAATAGGACTACAGTTCTGAAATTTTCAACATAAGTACTTTGGGCCTTCTAATTGGTCTTTTGAAAAACAGAATTTTAAATTTTTATTTAGTTCTTTTCTAATTAATTTTTTTAATTAATTAATAAATATTTTACCAAACGATTTATAATAGGGCTACAGCTCTAAGATTTTCAACACAAATAGTTTTGGCCTTCTAATTGGACTTTTGACAAAAATTTTATTTAGTTCTCTTTTGATTAATTTTTTAATTACATAATAAATATTTTACAAAACAATTTCTAATAGGGCTACAGTTCTGACATTTTGAACATAAGTAGTTTTGGACTTCTAATTAGACTTTTGAAAAACAGAATTTTAAATTTTATTTGTTTTTTAATTAATTTAATTAATTAATCAACAAATATTTTACAACACGATTTCTAATTGGGCTACATTTCTGAAATGTTCAACACAAATAGTTTTGGCCTTCTGATTGTACTTTTGACAAAAAGAACGTTATAACTTTAATTGTTTTATTAATGAATTTTTAATTAATATTTTCACAAAAAGTGACTTCTAATAGGCCTAAAACTCTGAAAGTGTCAACATAAATAGTTTTGACTTTCTAATTTTGCTTTTTACAAACATCACGTGTTAAAATATTCTTAAAGGAGTGTTGTGTTATAATTATTAACGGGGCTTTTTTATTGTTTCTCGACAAGGGAGAAGATTCTAATATTAAGGCTTTCCTTACAATTAGTTTTTAGTGTGTGAAGCGACCTTACGCTTACGCAGCAATGAACCTTTCATCGAGCAATAGCATAGCCGGCCACGTGTTATATAGACTGAAGTATAAATTGAATTCATATTATAGTAAAAGTAATACAGTGGAATTCTTCTTGCTTTTTAATTATTAGTGCTTCATTGTTCAAAAATCTTCATTTAAAATATATACATATAAGTATTATCACATAATTAATACCTGGAATGCCAAAACATAATCTTTGATTAAAGATTGGTTCACCTATTATTCTCCTGCGTAATTTGAATCCACCTCGATTATGCTACGGTACGCGTTTGGTCATCAAAAAGGAGAAGTGGTCCTGTTGCCACGTATTCCGATGATACCATCAGAATCTACGATACCCTTCAAAAGGTTACAGTTTTCAATTCGTTTAGCTTTTGCCACGTCTATAAATAAGTCTCAAGACCAAGCAATGTCCATCTGTGGTTTAGATTTGGAAAATCCATGTTTTTCTCATGGGAAACTATATGTTGCATGTTCACGTGTAGGAAAACCGTCGAATCTATTTGTGTTAGCTAAAGACAGGTTAACCAAAAAGATTGTGCACCGATTAGTGCTAAATTAAATTGAAATTAAAAGTATTTATAATTCCAAATAATAAACATTATTGTTAAAGATTTAAAACTATCTGTCCTACCTACCTCATTTATCAGTTTAAGTGTAACGTGTTATTTACTAACAACTTTATAATGTATTCATTTGTAACAAACTTGAATACAAAAAATACAAAAAATTTAAATTTATTTCTTTTGTATTGATTTTTGCTCAATATCAACAGTAGTAGAAAATCAATCATGGAGGTCGCCATGTTTTTTTACAAATGGCATCTTTGTGAAAAAGAATGGTGGTCCACATGACTGGTGTTCTCCTACCGTTTCCCTTGAATACTTTACTACTATGTAATATAACAAAAACCTTAGCCACAGCAACGTGTGGCCGGGTCTGCTAGTATTCAATATAAGTAATTTTAGCCTTTTAATTGTCCTTTAACTATTAGGCTATTAAGATTTTAATTAGTTTTTTAATTAGTTCTTTGTGAGTTAGAATTACTTTATTTACTTGTACTCTTGATTGAAAGCAGTTAATTAGCAGATTTAAAATTTGACATGGAATCCAAGGCAAAGTTCCAATGCAAAGGAATCCAATGCAAACTCATGTTGTTGATATGAAACGCGCTGTTCAAACGTTAATTCAATGTTCATATGAATAATTAAAAAAATCAGACTTTGTTGAGATCTTCTCATGATGTCTTACTTTGTATTTAAGTTGTGCTTTATTTAAAGCAATTTTATTATGTGAATTATGATGATGTTAAGCTCCTTTTGTTAAATGTCAATTCTAATATTTGCTTACATTGTCTCCATTCTTCTTCAGACGATTCATTACTTTACTGCATTATAAAATAGTTTCTTAGTTTTAAATGAAAAAATATATATTATCGAATTTAAAACAAAAGGTTTTTTATTGGAATTTCAACCTGGATAACAAATTCTATGGATAATAATATAAATAAAGTGCATTAACTACAAATTGTGTTAATTTATAACGCTGAATATGACTGAATAACAACTCTTCCAAGAATATGAATTTTTAAAATAATGCAATACAGGTAGTATATTTTATGAATATTAACATTATTTTAATACTGATACTGTAAAAAAGGATAACAGGATATTTTATTTTATTTTGAAAAGGATATTATTTTAAATAATATATTTATGAATAGGATAAGACTGAATAAAATGTAAATTGTAATAATATGAATATAATAACTATGAATAGAATGTACATTGTATTTTGTTTTAAAAAGTATAATATTTTTGATGGCAGAAGAAAAGCAGAGTATGCCATTTTTATGGTATGTTAAAACTTTCAAAACGCATTAGTTTTGATGCTGAAATTCATTAATAATTCAAACAATATAAAATAACATTCAAACAAATAATTAATACATAAACATTAAACATAGTTTATCTATAAATATGAATAACTAAATTAGTTCTACCGAAAAATGACGCCCATTTTTCTTAAAACTGTATTGCTGAACAAAATGATACACTAAAATTAGACCACAATTTTTATCTGAAAAAAAAATAGTTTAAATTATAGAATTTCTATTATGTTACGTTAGAACATAAAAACTTGTAATTTCATCCTTAAGATGGTTTCTAGAAGAGGCATAAAAGGGAAAATAAAAATGTAGAAAAGTCGAAATACGCCAATCAACACGCTTAACGCAAAATTACAAATTTTTAATTAATTTCTAATTAAACTTAAACTTATTAAATATGAATGAATTTACAAGTATACTTTATATATAAATACGAAAAGGTTTATAAGTTTCACGTAAAACTAACACAATTCACGAGATGGGCGTCATTGATTTATTTTTGTCATTCTTCTGTCTGACTTGACTGCTGAATAATACTGTGGCTGTAACTTTAAAAGCTTGAAACGTCTGTTGGGCAAGAGTTTTTCCCTTTTTCTATAAACTTCCGGTCCCAACCATCGATATAGATAAACAGCTGGATAGATTGCTATAGACGCTGGGAAAATGAAGCTGTTTCCAAAATCGTTGGGTGGACAAAGTATATATGGATTTCTGAAGTTTGAAAATAAAATCTTGGGTTGTACAAAGCAGAACTGTTAATAGTTGACCTTAATTAGTAATAATGTGCACACAAAATAACTACTCTAGCACATTACAATATGTCTCTCTTTCCTACCGAACTATAAAAGTGAACTGTGATTGGTCAATTGCCCACCCATCAAAATCATCATCAACTACAAGCACCTTATTTCCCTTGCATTGACATAGGAGCAGTCTATCCATTTGTTTATTGATGGTCCCAACATAATGGATGCCGCTAATGTCGAGCGATATTGGGAAGTGTATTTGTGCTTCTGGGGATAACACAATTATTTATGTATAAATGGTCAAGATAATAAATATATGCTTTTTGGTATATGCTTCATTTTTCAGCTCTTTTAAAACAAGTACGTCACAAGAGTTTATTTTAAATAACTTTTTATCACTTATTTAAAATATTAGAGTTGTTTAATTTTTTTAATCATTCCACATTTCAAGTGTAATTGATAAAACTGCAGATTCAGAATCTACCAGGCATTTTATGACCCCAATTTAGTACCTTTGGTCTTTCAGAACTTACCTCTCCTCCTTAATCCGACTGGCCTACATTACTTAGTAATGATTTTATTGAAACAAAATTACTTAAGAACATTGTAAAATCCAAAAAAGATATTTATTTTTTATTCCATACAAGAAATTATGCTACATTTTTTTAATAAACAAATAGTTAAGAAACTAGTATGGATTTTATTCCATTATTATAGTCTGCATATTAAAACATCGCAATCAGTGAAATGACTATAAACGCGTTCTTAATTTTCTTCAATGAGACATTTAAAAATAAAACATTCTGTGGAATTGCCATGCACAAACTCCATACCTTATAATACTTATCCTAGTTATATTTACCTGCTTCTGTTTCGATAGAGTAACGGAAATAAAGAATAGCTTTTAGTATTTTTTTATTTTTTTTATTTTTTGCATGCAGTTATGAAGGACATTCGTCTCAAACGTAATACCCAAAGTTTTCAACGATATGATGAACTGTGCCTCAGGGATTTTTTATTCATTGAAAACTTTTGCTTGCATGAAAAGCTGGAAGTTTTACTTTTTGAAAGGATAAAACCTTTGTTGATAATACTTACTTCAAACCAACTCAAAATTGGGGATTTGCTTTTGTAAAATGAATTTAATGAGGAATGTCAACATAAAATACACAAATTTTGACTTTCAAAGTAAAATTAATTTTCTCAGTATCTTTTCAGCAATCATAATTTTCTCTTGGTATGTGAAAATACTTAAATAAAATTTTTCAAACATTTGTATAAGTAAGTATAATATTTATCGAAAACTTTCAGGGTATTTCTTCTCAAAAACGCAAATCCCAAAGCATATACCTCACGATAATTAGAATGATTACTTTTCAAGGAAAAAGTATTGAAATATTAATGGTTTTCTAAACTGTGTGTAAATACGAAATTTTTTGGATACATTATATTAATGCATTCAATATAAAATAAAAAATATGCTCAGTAAGAAAATGGTGATAATTTATTTATTTAGTTAAAAAAAGGATCAACTATTTTTTTTTTTTTTTTCAACTTCCATCTTAATAGACTTTCTTCAAATACCCCACAAAATAAAATCTTAAATAGAATTATAAATATTTTTTGTGTTTTCTGAGAAATGTAAATCACGCAAAAATAAGTAAAATTTTGTAAAAAATGTCTTTTTGTTTAATTTTTGAAATTTATGCACCAGCTGTTTGAAGATCCTTCAAATCGTACAAATCCTAACCACTGAATTGTAATATTTTTAAAACGAGCAGGCATAATTTTGTTATGACACGCAAATATTTTCCTTATTTACGGAATGCAACAAAGCATGAATAATAAAACTAAAAAAGATTTCAATTCTCTATCAAAAACAGTTTAAAGGGATGATGATTTTCCAATTTTCTTCAATAATCTTAAGGAGCTTATGTCAAGCGCTATTAAGTGAGGTTTCATCATTTAACAACATTTGTAACCAACTTTCACAATTACTGTACATCATTAAAACAAATTCGATTTTTTTTCATTCCTTTATCCAATCACAATGCGTATTTTCCCGTGAACATTGAAATTGACTGTGACTTCACCATGCTTAAGGTCCATAAAAGAGTCACTTTACCACTCAATAGAAAACAAAAATTGTTCAATAAACCTATTGTAAATGAATTGCATCTCAAGGAATACAAAGTTGTTCATTTATACAAACCATCAAAACATTTTGCTTTTATATTGATAAATTGTCATGTATAAAAAAATAGTGTGCTCTAATAAAAATTCGAAATGCCAGAGTAATGATTTAACATAAAAATAATGAATTTTGTAGTTAAATTTATTAACCACTAAATAAACTAAGCTTTTTATTAATTGAAGTTTTTATTTATACTTTGCTTTATAATGGAATAGCTAATATTTTTTTTATTTCTGCCAAAAGCCTCTATAATTCTTTAGATGTTATAAGTTCAATTATACATACATTTTTCTTATGATCTATTTTTTATTGAACATTTCCATACTCGTTTTTATACTTTTATTAAAGTACAGGGATGTATCTTTAAAACTATATTCTTAAGAAATGATTTGTAAAAGTTATTTTTACAAAGTTTATTTTTAATACATAACTAAGTTACGTGTATATTTGTATTTACAATTGCATTTACTGTTTTTCTTTGTAAAGTAGGATTTTGTTTTTAAAAAATTCATTGAAGCAAATCCGATTAAAAGGATATAAGGTAAACATATGTTATAGAAGTTAATATTTTAGAAGGTACTATTTTATTTAATTCTTTATACGTTACGTCTATTTTAAAGTGTATTTTTTGCCTAGAAAATATTTTTTAAGCTAAAACTGGGGTTTAAAATATGTTTGTAATAATTATTGTATGATATTCAGTAAGAAAAGATTAACATGGAGATGGAGAAGGGGGGGGGGGGGGGGGAGAAATAGCAAAGATACAAATGCGCCATAAACTAGAGACTAATGCTGCTTTTCGAAGGTTATCAAAGGAGTATATAAAATACTCGGCTCTATCTCGCCAATTTGGCGAGATTGCCATTACCATAATGTTAAATGCCCTGCTC
This sequence comes from Linyphia triangularis, assembly GCA_963978545.1. Classification (NCBI taxonomy): domain Eukaryota; kingdom Metazoa; phylum Arthropoda; class Arachnida; order Araneae; family Linyphiidae; genus Linyphia; species Linyphia triangularis. The sequence goes on along the minus strand of OZ021722.1, from coordinate 83,827,922 downwards.
CTTGTAAAACTCGCTTCCTAGAGTTATCTCTGTAAAACTCGTTATCAAGCATGACACACATTGAGGGTAAGCAAACTAAAGACGAACTATTGCACTGCCTTAAGCGAGATGTACATAAATTTTCCAATTTACAAAATTAACACTACGAAATATTTACAAATATGCAAAAATTCGTAACAATATGTATAATAATGTGTTTAAAAATCATTTTTGCTTTAAGTTTGAAATATAGAATTTATTGTAATTTTAGGAGGAATATAGTCAATTTTTGGTGGTGCAGCAAAAGTGACTATATCCTTCTATATAAGTTTTGGTGTAAGCTAGTGATTAGAAGGATCGTGGATTGAAACCATTAAGGCACCTTGATGTGTTACAATTTTATTTTGAAATGAAAGTGATATTTTGACTCGAAGTTAAAACACGTTGTTGTTTTTTTCATAAGTTATTAATAATCATGCAATTCAATTGATAACAAAGTAAATTTTACTTTTTTTTCTAATTATACATTTTTGATAGCATAACTTAAACTATCAAAGTCACTTCTTTAAATTGCGCAATACCTCGTACGCATTAAAGAACCTAGTACACATTAATTCATACAAAATGAATTTCCTCTAATCAAGCTGGTAGGAATAAAAAAATGGCCATAATATATAAAATAAAAATAATATATCAAAGTGTTTAAGCGGTAAGCCTGGTTAGATTTTCCAATTATAGCGATCATTTCCGGGGAGGGGGTACAAACCGTCGAAAGCATTAAATCATACAGAAGGCACTTCCTCTAATGTTGAGAAGAATACAAAAAATGGACAAAATTCATCAAATAGTTTCGGTTGTAGCTCTTGCTTAAGTTTTAGTTACATCCATAAGTAATCGAATCAGAAGAATACAATTTCGGTGAATTCGGTGATTTTTAAGGGAATTTTCAACATATTTTCTTGTGCAATATTAACATCTATGTAGTTATTTTTCGTCTACTTATCTAGAGTAATACGATGGTGAAGCTGAGCTGTAATGCGTCAAAAAGGGGCCTAAGCTGGGTCAGCATAATAAACAGTACTTGCATTTCTATCGCTTTGACATCGAATTTAGTGGAGGATTTTGACCCCCCCCCCCCCTCTCCCGATGTCGTCTAGAAGGGTCAATTCAATATGGTTTTGTATCTGAACCATGCTTTTTATTTTATCAAATGGTTTTTATTGAGGAAAAAATTCAACAAAATTTGTCTTAGGGCTCCTTAAGTAGCCGATCCAAATCCAATGCTTAGTTTAAAAAAAAATAGGTAAACATCGATTGTTTATTGAATAAATAATTTAAGTAAGTATATACGTATGTGTTGTGTATGCGTTTATGCAGTGCAACATCGATCGTGTAAATATGTTTCTTCGTTTGAAGAACTTCTATGAAAATTAGTAATGGACAACTTGAATAAAATTGATAGGTATCTTATACAAGTGTCGCAAACTTACCAACTTATGGCAAAACTGGTTTATGCATATGGCAAAACTGGTATATCCTTGAACAAAAAGGCATTTGCTGATTATTAACAAAGAGAAACTCGAAAAAAAATTCATACAAGTTAAGATAAAAGTTGTTTCAACTGATTGACAGCAGAATTACCAATTCCAATATTCTACCACTGTAATAAATAATTTTAAGAAAACAATTACTTGATATTAATGGTTTTTTAAGATTATATCCTGGGGGTTTCTGTTATGTACAATGGGGGGAAAATCTTACTTTGGATTTAAATTGCTAATGGTAAGTTGAATATTTAGGCACAACTGGTTGCCGATAATTGACATTTCTCATTATCTAATAAAATATGTACAAATTATGCTACCAGAATTAAATTAAATGCTTAAAAAACTGTTCAGTTGTCCTAATACATTATTTTTATTAAATTAGTCCTTTTAATTTTCTCATTTAGTCCTTATAAAACATTACATGCGTAAGTTAAGAAACGGGATTTGTAAAGTCTCGCACATTTGAACAATTTAGATATGTTAATGATACTGAGAACATGATGTATCTAGGGGCTCCCTCGAAGTTTTGAAATTGCACTGTAAGAAAATAATTGATCGTGTAATGGTGTGTTATCGTATTATCTAAACTACAATGTATAAGAACGAAAATGAATTTGTCTGACAATAGTGTATGTTATTAAATGAAAAGTGATTCTAATTATCCACAATATAAAGAATTTTGATAGTTCTTATTTTGTAGAATTTAGTCGGAAAATTAAATATTGAAAATTTCATCTTACTACTTCTTCCGGTTATTTTGATTCGCCATTTTCATATTTCCTACTCTTCGTAATTAAAGAAGTTTTGTAATGTATAGAAAGCAGTATAGTGTTTCATTTCCAACTTGGAAGTCAATGAAAATATTCTAGTGAAAAATCGAAATCAGTAATCAACCTTTTCTAATTACAATGTAAGAAATTAAAGAATAACATATTTTAATGCAGAACTTTCATTGATATGTTGCACAGGTATGAAAAGAATAGAATTGCGAATTTCTTTGAAAATGAAGTAAAGATATTTCTTCCCCAATCAAGTCCAATTAGTACAATAAACTTACACAACAAAAATCTTTCCTTATTATTTGATAGAATGTTTGAATTATAATTAGTCTATTAAAAATAACAAGCTTATTTAATTGTATTTTAAGCTAAATTTCTTCCTATATTCCTTTTATATATATATGTATAATAGTAGTATTCTTCTAAATTATTATAATATATATATATATTATAATATATATAATATATATATATATATATATATATATATATATATATATATATATATATATATATATATATATATATATATATATATATATATATATATATATATATATATATATATATAAATTAAATAATATATATACATATTATTTAATTTATAAATACATATAATATAATTATTTAGAAGAAGAATACTATTTTTCAGCTCTTTAACCTTTCTATAAATGGTTATAACGATTGAAATTCTTCAAATTTAAACTAAAAAAATTAAAAACTGTTTTAGCTTATTTAGCTTACTTTTTAAGTACTAAAATGGGATTAGAAAATAATTATGATTTCATTCTTGATATTCCGTTTGCATAACAGGTATAAGTGATGTGAATTTTGTTACAATAACACCCTTGTGTTTAAAATATTTGTACAGTCGTATTGATATAAAAATCCAAAGACCCTAATAAAAAAATACATGAACATACATTTACATTCGTTATTTATAAGTATTATACATCTATGTAGATCTTATTACTTTGAAACATCTTGTATAATACAGATAATGAGATTATATCAATAGAAAATTTGACATCATTTTCTTTGATCTCCAAGTTTTGCAATTTTTTATAGCATTTATGTAAGTATATAGAACGGCATATCTCCAGATCAAAACGTTTAATAATGTTCAAATATTACATACGTGTCATTAGAGACAATGAACATAACAACTAGAATTTCATTCATGCGTGCTCCATTTTCTAACTGTGCAGGAGGTAAATTTACCAACTTTTTTAGAAAGTGTCAAAAAATATCTATTATAATTTTGATATAAAATCTGTATGGCAATATCTTTTCAGGTATTCCTAACTTCCACATAATAATCATAAATACCAGGATAGTTAGATAAGTCAGGGACTTATCAAACTAATTTATCAGTGAGGCCTGATCACATTATTATTATTGTTGTTATTGTTGTTATTATTATTATTATTATTATTATTATTATTATTATTATTATTATTATTATTATTATTATTATTATTATTATTATTATTATTATTATTATTATTATTATTATTATTATTATTATTATTATTATTATTATTATTATTATTATTATTATTATTATTATTATTATTATTGTTGTTGTTGTTGTTGTTGTTGTTGTTGTTGTTGTTGTTGTTGTTGTTGTTATTATTATTATTATTATTATTATTATTATTATTATTATTATTATTATTATTATTATTATTATTATTATTATTATTATTATTATTATTATTATAATAATAATAATAATAATAATAATAACAACAACAACAATAATAATATGGGTGCACTATGGGTATGATTTATTATTATCCTTTGCTACCCTCATGGAATTTACAGACGATATTTCAAATAATTTGTGTTTTATCGGATGCAAAAGCAGATAAGTAAAGTGAATTTCAGGTGTTAATAAACATTACATGTTGCGTGTAAAAACAATTAACGTAACTAAAGAAAAGGTGATGAAATATTATGTGAACTCTGTGATATCGACTAAAAAAATTATCAACAAAAATCAAGGTATCATGTTAGAAGACCACTGTATGAAGGTTCATGCGCTAGCCAAGCATCTCAAATGACCGTGTATTCAGTATCTGGCATGAATATTTATGTATAAAAAACTTATCAGCGAAACGGATGCCGCGATTACTGACTTTTATTCTATATTTTTCCTTAAATACAACATTATAAAATATTCTCGATGCAAACCATTGTATTTAAAGCATTATGGTCTATCTAGAATACTGTGTTCCAAATTAAAGTTAAGAAGTCAGCATTTACTTTGCATTTTATTGATATAAATTACAATTTTAAGAATTTTTTTAATTTATTCTAGTGCATAGTTGAATAGAAATATATGTGTATAATTATTTTATTCAAAGCTATTATCAGTAATATTTAATAGTTTTAAAAATCAAACGGTTTTCCTGTCAATATGATTATCGAAAAAAAAATATATAAAATTATAACGAAAAAAATATATAAACAATTGTAACGAAAAAAAATAATAATAACTGTAGAAATGTTTGCAGGGAAGGGAAAGTCCATAATTATCTATATCGTTGAACCACCGTGCAGAGAATCATAAGCTCATATAACTGACTATCAACTGACAGATTTATAATTGCATGGCTACGCTTCATTTCTCTCGGTGAGTTAGTATGCGTTACTGTGAAAATGCCACAGTCATCCAGGCTTCAAATAAAGAGAGAAACTTATAACGGTTCGGTTTGAAGTAGATGCTGCTATGAACAGCTGTAAATTTCCGCATGAATATGGATTTGAAGTACTCGTGCAGTCTTTGTCACCTGAACATACCTCACAACGCCTGCTAGCAACTATTTCTTATGGACCAAAACTGTTCGTGTTTAGAAGGAACAAGCAATAGTGTTTTGAATCATTTTGAAAACGACGGAAAAGATTATGTATTTTAGATTTTCGTAACTTCTTTCAAATACAAAACACATACAAAAGCCTATATATAAGTCGAAAATGATATCCTACTCCAAAACGGTGTTAGACCGCATCAAAGGACCAGTATGCGGGAAATCATTTTCGGGAAAGTTTTAACTTTGATTCTAAGGTGAAAAACTCAAAAAATCAACCGTTAACACCTAGTCATCCCCTATAGGCACTTGAATACGTAATTTAACCTTGAAATAAATAGTAAAAACATTAAACCAGCGTTAATAGTTTTTGAAAAGTATTGTAAATTGAGCTGTAACTTTAATTTAAATTATCTACCAATATGTGGTATGACCACCTTTTTCCTTTAATAAAGCGTTGATTCTCTATTCTCCATCCAAACTCTTCCATTTCAATTGGTTGACTACTTCCAATATTTTTTTTGTCCTCTTCCACGAATTAGAATATGTTGCACCTTGTCAAGTAATGTTGTCGAAAAGGTGGGATACGGAAATGAATACTGCAAATAGTAAACTGCTTTGATTGCAAATAAATAATCACGCACAAAAACAATTTGTTCTTTCAAAATATTTGAAACAGGATCGCTTCTCTTTTCATGATCTTTTGGAATAATAATTTTGAAAATATATTTCCTGGGTTGTTTAGTTTTGTAGTTTGCATGTTTTCCAGGTTATTAAAACCTGATCTTAAATTACAAACCCATAATATCAGGAAGTTGAAAATTGGTATAAATTATCTAAAGTTATTCATAGTAAAAAAAAAGCTATCATGATTCAGGTTACTGATTTCAAAGGCTCAAAAAGGAATATGGATTTTCAAATGTGTAGTTTTCTAACTTCCTACTACCCTTACAACTAGGACATTGAAAATTAGTGCAATACTTCACAAACTTTTACATAGAAAAACTAAGATATGATGATTTTGACTTTTAATCTTAATGAGGTAAAAAATGTGCAAAATAATCAAATGTGAAATATTCAGCGTCCTATTTTCGTTAAATCCAAGATTTTAAAAAAACAGCGCATTTCAATAGACGATCATGATTTTGAGAAACCTTCGTTGAGAGAAGAAAAAAGACATTTCCAATATCGCAGACATATAATAAAGGAATATAACATACAATTGTGAAATATTGTTGTATTCTACTATCCTCAAAACTACTATGCTGAAATTTGGGAATAAAAAATCAATTTTCACTTTGAATGGAAAGAAAATTATGTTAATTTAATAATCTTAATTGTAAGTCCTTTTATTGAAGTAATATAAATGCAAATTGAGGCACAATATCCTTTTTCATTTATGTCGATAATATCTAGAAGTAAAATAAATGCAAGGTATTAGAAATTAGTTTTCTATGAATATATTTATTTTAATTGTGATATTTAAGCCACACATTATTTGATTGAGAAAAATTCCTAAAATTTCCTTATTAGTTTCAATGACGTGTAGAATGTTTCACTAAAGTATTTCGATGATTGGAAATTAAAATTAGTCACCTGAAGTAACACAAATTCAAAAATAAAACTAATTGATATGATTGAATAAGATAGATGTAGCAAAACTAGGGAGGTTTTTATGGTTTAATAAAAATGCATGGAAATCTAGTTTCGTGCAAGATGGTGGAAATAACTATCTCTGTAAAACCATGTATGAATTAGTATGGCCAGATTCCTTGTTAAGCCTATACCAAACAAAATATCCTACATCATCCCATTTTCTAAAGGCAAACTTGAATAAAAAAATATTATTTTCCTTTTAGAAGCAACAAATAGAGCTTCTTCGCACTTCAAAGCGTTTAAATAAAGTTAAACTCTACTGAAATAAACTTTTCTAAGTATGCTCCTGCTACAAACCATTTCCCACAAAAACTGCCCAACAAATAACGTTCCCCTCTCTCTATAAATGTCCAAAAAACATGCTTCCGAGGGAGAAAAACTCATCATCTTCTCGAGTTACTACAGTTCAACATCTGACCCCATTCCACTCTCAGAAAACTTTCTAAACACTTTTAGTGTGTGCCCCTATTCAACCCACTGAGTGCTAAAACATTTGTGGTTGTGAATAGGGACTTCTGAATACACTCTAGTGAAGGCCCATTTTGACATTTGCATGTTCTTGGAGTTTATGTTTTTTGTCTTGAAGCTCTTTTCTTAAGGCAAATGTTCTCTTTTGACTCTCAGCTGCTTTTCCTACCTTCAACTCCAGATATTTATGTGGTGAAGTTTCAGTTTGGATCGTACCCTTATGGCAGTAAATCTTTCCATCCTAACTTTAGAAAAGGCCACTCTGGGCAGTGTTACCCTATTTACGAGTACGGGATGACTTCCAAAAGTTTTTTCTTAAATATATGCGTTGTTTCTTCTTTCTTTATTTACAAACATAAAAAGTTATTTGAAGAAGAAAAATAATGTATTTTTCACTTTCTCCACTTCAATTAAGTTAATATGTAAGTCACTGAATGTCTGTTCTATAACATATTTCAAGTTAACATTTAAAAGAAATCAATAAATGGAAAAATATATTTGACAGATTATACTTACTGAGTAGAATTTAACGTTATAATTATTTGGATACATAAAATGTTTCTACTACAAAAGATTTCATACTAAATTCGTTGCCATACTAAATACTTTGCTGGTAACCCGTTGATGTGTATACATCTTCGTTATAGAAATACATATAAAACATACTTAAAATTAATGTTAAATTTAGAACTCGACCACATAAAGCACTAAAATATAAATACTGAAATGAATGATCTTTTCATCATTATAGATGCAGTAAAGACTTGTTCACTTTTAGCTAAACGACTTCCAAGGTGACAAGAGGTCAGATCTTAATCCAACAATAACCCATCTCAGCATAACTCTCTTTGTTGTGCCCAAAAATCTCCACTTAAACCAAAAAGCTGATTACAATTCACAATAAATGAAAGTCATAAAAACAGGTTGTGGAAATAAGAAGAGTAACTATACCTTTGGATGGTTGTAAGGAGAATTGATTTTTTTTTTTTTAAGTGGGCTAGATTCTCAAGCAAAACAATATTCACGACTTGTCTAATTTTGAAGTCAAGATAAATATTTTTCTCTAAACAACCAGTTGGTCGTACTAGAAACATGGGTTTAGAAAACCAAGAATAACAACTGAGTAAATAACAACTTGTGCCTTATCAATACTTCTAGTGAAACTCAAATGAACAGAAAATTGTAGATGTTCAAATTGAAACGAAACATCTGATACAATAATTAGTATTGTTGAAGTACCGTACAAAAAAAAATCAGAACGATAGCTATATCTTCCGTTCTAATTATCGTAGAATCTTACAGTTTGCACCAAAATGTTTTGCTTGCGATTTTCTATATATCAGATGCATTTCTTTTTTCTTAAGGGACCATTTACTAAGTAAAAGTAAAGCTATCTTCGAAAATTTCAATACTAACCCCTATTTTTTATCATTTCATTCGATTTAGAATACATCATTTACTCTATAAACGAAATTTCAATGCAATATGTTGAAAAACACGTCACTTATGAGCGAAAATTTTTCGACCATTTTTTGACCGATCTTCAGGGAGAATTTCCATAAAACGAAAGGTATTTTTAAGGTTCTACTTCACAGCGGGAGAAATCAGTGCTTCGTTTCACGACGTTAAAAAATACAAATATTAATCTAAAACTGCATAGAAACTACTTGGATTTGTAGTGTCATGTTTAAGATTAATACAAAAATAGCAAGTAAACGCTAAAGTAACATAATTTATTTACAACATTAAAGATCTGCATTCTTCACACGAAATAAATAAAATATCGAAAACTGTAATTGCAGAAGTATAACGTATACTACTGATAATTAGAAAATTATTAAATATAAAATGTAGGCATTAGTAAGCAGTATTCAGCAAAGCGTGATTATTTTACAGAAACATGTCACTGTAAACACAAATGCAACTTGATCGTTGAAATTATTTATAAAATAAAAAAATCACATGATTCAGTAAAATTTTTAAAGGATAACTTATTGAAATTGCTAAAAAATTTTGTTTTAAATAAATGTAATTTAAGAAAGTAATTTTTTTAAAGAAAAAGAACACTGTTGAAAACCACACAAAACATAAATCCACGATTCCAAACACGTTAGACAGATTAAAAAAATATATTAAAAAAATAAAACTGCTTTGTTTGTATAAAATAATATTTCTTTTTGTAATTTCAAGAAATTCTGTTCCGATTCATCCCGCTGTTCCTATTTACCCCATTTTACGATAATTGAACGTTGTGCGATTTTCCACACGTATAGTTTACCTAGAATTAATCTTTGATGGTTTTCAAAAGTCGTCTACTATACGGTCCCTTAAAGTGAGCGTTTTTTACATTTTCGTTAAAAAATCGAGAACTAAAAGGCAAAATGGAAAGAAAAAAATTGTGTGGGGGTTTTAGACCATGGTAAATCTAATGAAAGCAAAAAAAATATATGTTTCTATTAAAAAAAAATTAAATTGTTTTATTAATTAATAATTAATTATTAAAAACGAAATGGATGCAAAAGTTGATTGCTATTTATGTTTGGTCATTTACAAACTATCTTTTGAAAAAAAAATTCTGAAATATATTAATTATTTAAGTATTTATGGCCAAAAAACCAATTTTTTTTATTTAACATTAATTTATCATTTTCTTTTTATCATTTAAATTACAAACCATTCATTAGAAAATTACCAATTTTTGTATTTTGACATTTTTTTGGATGCTGAATCCAAATATGGGAAAATATTATGAGGTTGCTATTGAACTTTTTAAAATTTGGTTCTGTTTTAATATGTAGATGACCCCTCATGACAAAAAAAAAACTACATGGAATTATTAAAAACCTTCCACGATTTACAACGGTACTTTTTGTTTGTTATTTCAACAATTAGAGCACAAGATATAGCCATCTTTCTGATATTTTTTTTAGGTACTGTACCTTTTCGTAATTATAGTCACATTTGAAGTTAATTTATTTTCAGTAAGGAATGTCCCATAGCTGAGTTTAGGAGAATATAAATTTCTGAAAGAAAAAATTGATGCGCCATTTGGTACAAAAGCAACATAAGACCCCAATGTAGGAATATACCTTTACAAACGATCTTTTGGTAATCTCTTTAATTGCTGGATACGACAAGCATTACTATAAAACAAATTGCGCAACCCTGGCAAATATATCTATTATTTAAAGACCAGATTCTTACTGAATACTGATTGGATACCAATTGAAAATATTTTGCATGAAAGTATTTTTGTCATTATTTTTGTAAGTTTATCAAGTCATGAAGACTTAAAGGTATGTGATTTTTTAACTCAAAACTACAGTACCAGGTGTCTTTCAATCCGTTTGCTTTCTAGTGAATTCCTCTCTACAAAGAAAACTATCCCATACTATCACGTAAAATTACAAAAGGTTACTGGATTTGTTCCCGCAGAAATTAATTCAGTTGGATTGTTTTTAGACCGAACGGGAGTTTAGCTTACTACCTGTTTCAGTTATTCCAGAGAAATATTTGTAAGATCACTTAGTGGTGGATCATAACCTTCGCTTTCACATTTCATATGTTTCATTCATAGATTCATTCATTCTCAGGACATTGCTCATTGTTTGTAGTTTCAGAGAAAAAATAAAAGAACAAAATGCTACCTCATACTTAAACATTACAAATCCTTGTGGAATACTTTGTACTGAGTTCAAATAGTAAAGCTGTATGTATTATAAGGATGGGTCGTGAGTTAGAAAAATAAAAATAAATGAAAATAAAATCTAAACTGTCTTTTGCAAGTTGATAGTATATGGTACATTAGTCTATGGCAAGTAAAAGTAAAAATTAATTCTTGAGTGATGTGTAAAAATAAAAAAAATAAAACTGAATTTAATTTATTTAACTGTTAGTGGGAGGCAGAGGGCACAATATTATTATTTGTTCGGTTACCAACATGAAACTTGAAACTTTTTCTGAATTTTAAGTTCATAATACGGTCTGAACCACATTAATAAGAGCTAAATGGAGCCCAAAACGGCCGCACCCCATACAAGTAAAAATTAAAATCGCCTACATATTTTTATGGTTATAACTACACTTAGGAAAAATAAATTACAAAATATGACAGCTTCTTCCGATCGGGGAATAAAAAGCTTTAGACCCTTCGTGATTAGTTCCTCAGCCTGGATAATTCAATTTTACTACAATAATAACAGTTTACAATGAACTTCCATTTTTACATAAACTGGGGACATGATATTAGAAGAAAAACAAAATATTTTTAAATTATACTTCATATTTACACATTTCTTTCTTTTTATTTTTTTATTTTTTTTAATCCCTTTTCATTGCTGGTTTCCATGAGCCTTAAACATTTTGTGTTTTTCTATTGAGACAAGGAACGGGGGACAAATGGTTTTAAAATTACCTCAAAGAGTTTGCATATTACATACAAATATATATAGTATTTGTTTACAAAACACAACTACTCAATTATGTTATTCCACTTACAATTATGGTATCAAGGCAGGACATAAAAAGAGTGTTCTTACAGGATGACCATTCTAATGAGTAATAAAATAAGCTCCAACCCAGACATGGTTGCAGATATAAACTCCAAAAATGATCTATGCATTATTTTGGGTGAATCTTACACTAACAAGAACTTTTAAAAACAATAATGGTTATTGGATGTCAGGAGCCTATGCCCATCCAAAAAAATCATAAATGTGTTACAAATTTTATAATGAAAAAGCAGAACAAAAGTAATTACATACAAGAAAGAAGAAAACAACACAGTCAAAGAAAAGAAACTAAAATATGGCACAATAACATATGTAAGCCAACTGTAAATCATATAATTTGTTTTACGACACCACGTTTCACAGTTCAGTTTTCAATATAACAATAATAAAAGTTACATCATTATATAAACGTTTCTAAAGTTATATATTTCTTTAAAAAAAATTTTTAGTTGAAAAAATAAGTTTTAGTAGTTTTTCTGCATTCACGTAGAATAACATATGACATAGATATTTTTAACTAAAAGAAATTATATGATGAACCTGTTATATGCAATCAGGTATAAAATTTAAAAATTTGGAGCTAGGTATGGATACATTTTATGAAAGTTTTACTTTATTTGTTCTGGGAATACTGTAAATAAGTGATTTCTATGACTATAAGTTGAAATATCATTAAAAATACAAACTGTTTTTATTTTATAAATCAAGAAATATACAGTATATATAAAGTTTTTTAGTATTGAAAATTCAACTAGCCAAATTTTCTGATGAGTTATTTGTTCAGCTGAAGCTTTTTATTTTGCTCCCCACACCAAAAGGAAATTATACCACATTGTGCAGTTTTGATCCCAAACAAAATACAATTGTTTTAAAAATGAGATTCTGACAACTTTTAAATAATAAGAATACTAGATACAAAAATGAGATTTATCATTAGGTGATTTTTTTTTCTTCTTTTTTTACATGCAATTTCCATTTCGACATTGATATACATGCAAAATCAAGATGTTTTATGCTTTCAACTCTGTTTATATAAGAACAGCTACAATTAATAGTATTGTCTTGACGAAAAATAATGCATATGAGGACCTGATCCTTAAAAATTCCAGAAATCAAACCAAAATTAATGTATTTAATTTCATTACTGTTGATAACTAAGTCATTTCAGTTTTCAAACAAATTCTAAAATTTTAGCAAGTCTGAATTGATCATTTAAACTGTAGCTATTTAATTCTAATTACTAGCTATTTAATTCTAATCGGAGGTATATACCATTCTTAATTATCCACAAACTCACTCTTTTCTTCGACATAAATTAGAATAACATGGGATAAATGAGGTTTGGCGTGACATAAACGTTTTATTAACAATCAAATAAAAGTAATTGGATTTCAGATTCAGCTATCTAAATTTCAGACAAAGTAGCAGTGTAATAAACACCAGCTATACAAAATACGCTCTAAGTTTCAAATATTGCAATGTTACTCATGAATACGATCCCACACGATATAATTTACCCAGTTCAGACGAGGAAAAACACAAATATGTCAACTTGGTGCATATTTTCAACTGTTAATGTATCACACACAATATCAGGTATATCATTTGGGAACATTTAATAGATGCTCTTTCAAAAACATCCATCTAAAAATAGGAATTCATTTCCTTCAAAACAAAATTTATATCATCTTATAAACGCCATAATTTTAATGTCGCTATGTGTATACAATGACAGTGTATAACTATATATACAAGAAAAATACTTTAAAAAATGCTATATAATAATTTTGCATAAGTCTTAGAGGAAGTCAATAAATTGAAGTTTTAAAATTAAGCCATATGAACAATAAAATTAACAATGAACTGTTACAAATTTCGTAAGTTTCAATAAATTGAACTCCATCATTCACAGCAACCTTTACGACTTTAACAGCAGTACAATCGCCAATAATTGCCTGGGTTTCATTTCATTATCTTTGAAATGGTTTATCTTTAAAAGTCAAAGATTTTTCATGAAGATCTCAACTATTGTGATAAAAGTAATCTAAGCTACAACTGGATCAAACATCTTGTTAATTTCCGACAGTGCACGACGTTTTCTACCAGTTAGAGAAAGGAAAGGAGAACCACAAAACCTAAACAAATTTTAAATCGGAGTCCGTATTAGACCAAACGTTTTCGAGGTTTCTAAGGTCAGTAAACAAATACCCCTTGTCTTTAATTTGGATGTTAGTCAATGTTTATTATCTTTAGATGCCCATTTTTGAAGAAGATTTATCGATTAGTTTTCACTAGACTAATAAATCATAAAAGGAAGAGTGGACGGCACAATATCAACGGCTGATAAGATGTCAATTATAAAAAAAAAAGTCCGAGCAGGTTATTGATAGTATCAATTATGATGTTAAAAAGGAACCATCAAAGTTTTCCTTTCAATAGGTACATTCTCTTTATGTCTGAGACGAATACTAATTTCTGTTCTATGAATCGTAATAATAATTAAAGAATGTCCTCTTTGAAAATTCCTCAATTGTGTTAATATAATAAACTATGACATTAGCTATGGGGAAAGAAGCACACGAATCGGATTTAATCTGCTTAAAGATAAAAACAAATTGTAATTATGACGAATGATACATATAATAAGGCTTAATTGATTTTGAAATTACAAATCCTTTCCATTTGACCTAACTATTTAAACTCTTTTGCGAAATGTTGGTATAGATAGCCAATTTCGATTCAAAGATGTGTATACTATTTTTTTTGTACGTTTCACAAATCGCAAAGAACACTAGAATTATCTTCCAATGGAATTTGTTCTACAACATTTCTGCATTTATTATTTCTGCAATTATTATTTCTGCAATTATTATTTCTGCAATGTATTTTCAGAAAATGTTCTTCGACTATATATTTTTTTTTTCTTAACAGTTTCTATCGAAATGATTTAAATGCCGAGTTAAGATAATAAATTAAGAACAAGAAACACTGTTTCAAAATACTTTGCATATATATTCAAAAATGGTTTTGCTCTCCAACTTATCGCTGATGGATAAGATTTCAAAACTGAACAGCCAAGACGTTATGATATGTTTTCTGATTTTAATGCTATTTGTTTGAACAATAAAATTAAATTGAATTTAGAATGTATACTATTGAACTTATATGAGACAAGTTGTCCTCAATTTTCTTTATTTTGCAAACAAATTAAGATTTAAATGTATTTCTTAATTACCAGTAATCCTCTATTCCATGATTAAACCTACCCTTCTACCAATTAATATTGTTATTAATACGTAAATCCAATATCTTTCAAATAAACAAGGTCTTTTTCAAAGAGAAGTCAGTTTTGATGCAATCACTAAGAATAGGAGTAACTAGCAATCATAGTTCTCTCTCAAGAAGAAGGAACTGATCATGCGATGACCACTGACAAACAGATCGATAGAGGTATGTCGTAAGCAGAAAACGTAGAGAAACAATTCATCAAAATTCCAATGATCCCATTTCCGCTAGCACTGTACTTGCAATCGACAATATTAATAAAAACCATATTCAATTCATAATAGAAAAACGTAAAATTCTTGTTGACTTATTCAGTAATATTATTTGTGATGTGTTATTTCAGACTTGGGAACATAAAAAACGATATATTTCTATCTTCGAAGAGAAAATGGGTAAAAAAGATATTATAAATGAAACTTTTTAAATTAATAATACAATGGTGTAAAGAAATGACTAGAAACACTCAAATAACTTTTGAACGGATAATGCTAAAATTGTGGAATAAGTGTCTAACCATAGTAAAATGAGTATTATATTATATGAGAGTGACTTCAGCGGTTCTAGGGAGAAATTCGAAAGTTCCCTATCTGGTTTCAAAAACTATGAGAGATAGAGAAAAACAGTGAACTACAAAAAAGTGGATTTCTATATTTGGTATGAAATTATATCGTGTGATTAAGAAATAGCAATCAGAAATCCTGAAATGTAAATTTTGATATCATATACCCATTTCAACTACGTCACGAATCTTTATCATTTACAAACACAAATATTATATTTAGTTCTACTTTTTCATACTAGAAAAATAGTCTTTGTATAGGACTACTTCTACATTAGTATAAAATTAAACTAAAGAAAGAATAAATTGTTAACTAAAAATTTATTGAAAGCGAAAATATTCTTTTGCATAAAAATATTAAATTCAAATTTTAGATAGTGCATTTTATATCCAACTTTGCAAACTGTTTTCATCAACCCTGCTGTGACAAGTATTTCATTATTATCATGTTAAAATAATCGAAAATCTCGATTTCTCTACTCTCCAAAGTTTTCTGAACTTCGCTAACACACAGTAGTTACCGATATATCTTCCAGTTTTATAAAAAGAAATATACAATATTTAGATACAATCTCCTTAATTTTACTTCTTTTTTTCCATTTTTTTACTGGAGATGCTTTCTCAAAAAGAAAGATAAGAATTTATTGATGTTTTTACCTGACGTTCTAAAATGTAGCATGACAATTCTACGTAGCATCACAAGCATGCTACGAAGAGGAATTTTAGTATATATATATATGCGGTATCTTATTTGTTGCCCGGTAACACTATAAAATGCAAAATAAATCATAAAAGAGTTTAATAATGTTTTCGATTATCATGTCCTTTTATTACTGAAAACATGTAAATCCTTGAATGAATTTCAGAAATTAGTTATCTCAGAAAACGGTAACAGCCAAATACTTTTCATTTAAGGAAAATATTTTAAAATTTTATAATTAAAACTAATTGTTTGAAGTCACAAACAAAAAAAATCAGTTTCTTAGGTTTTTATGCATCCTGAATAAAACCAAAGATAGCCCTATTCAAATGCAGATGTAATTATTTGGTGATACAAGAAATATTAAATGAAGCAGTTTTAATTTATTTTTCGAAACATGTATTTCAAAACTAGTAAATATCAGATAAAGAAAGTAAGAAAGTGTCCTACTTTTCAAAATAAATATAACATATCTGTAAAAGGGCATGAAGTTGAGTGGGTCGTGTTGGAATTTGAGTTGATTTGACATGGACAGATCTTAAAATATTTCAAACTTAACCATATCAACTTAAAATCTGAGTCTAAATATAAAACATTAAAAGTTACTTAAAAATTCAAAAAACTGAATTTACTAAAAAAAAAGTTTAAAAAGTTATTACTAAATCTAAAAAATTCAAAATTCTGAGTATAGGTAAAATACTAAGTTGACTAGCAAAATACTTCATGTTTTGCCTTAAAATTATGTTACAAAGTAACTCCGAATGTCCAATATTGAGAAATAAAACAGTACATATTTTTTTCAACAAATTAGAGCGAATTTTAATAAAGATTCCTCTTTTCTACACTACGGAGGCAATGGTAAAGAGGATTGAGTCAAAATTTAATTATTAAGTTAGGCAGTAAAATACTGAAGGGTTGATTATAAAAAAAATCCGCTTCTTAATAAATGCATAAGTTAAATGTACAACTGAAGTAGTCAGCATTGGTTTACTTAAGATGCAAAATTCAATATAAATGCATTTGTGAATTTTCCTTATCACCGTAAGATATTTCTACATATAAACTTTCAGGAACTCTTTTTTGTTAAATATTAAAAGTCTAAACGGAAACTAAAATTTCTTGAATAAACATTTACAAAACAAAATGTTCTACTTCTTTGTAAGGCGAAACTCCTCGAAAATCTTTTTGGCCCTCAACAATTTACTGATTTCTCTCGTTTTCTATAGGAGTTCTAACGCATCGTTTCATATTTTTCTCAGGCTATGTAACACCGAAACGTCAAGAAAAGGGTCTGCTAGTGAAGATAGATATATAGATCGACATAAAATATATAAATTGCTGGACACCAAAAAAAGAGAAAGTAGAAAAGTCGGGATAGATTTTGAAAAGAGAGGAATTTTCCTGTCCGCTGATTGCCTGCCATTGTGCAAAATTTCAGTAGGAATTGAACCTGAAGAGCAGTCGAAATAGTGAAAGCCTTGTCAAATATTTCGATCAGAGGCGGCGATTTCCATATCAAATCTTCAGTGGTGACAAGCAGTCTAGGTTTGTACCCTAGAATATTTTTTTCTTAATACTTTTATTAGTTTTTTTTTTTTTTTTTTTACTTTTTTCTTTTATCGATCTTTAAACTCACATCTTCTTATTTTAATACTCAAATAGGAGCAGAACAAAATATGCCGTTGCAGCGAATGTTTTATGTATGACATCAGTAGGTGCTCGCAGAAGAAGGAAGTCTCCGTCGAAGTTCCAATGAAGACTACATTGATGCTGCCAGGTAGAAGACGGCTTTTTATATATTGATACATCAAATTTGTAGATCTCTCAGAATATATATCGGCAGTTAGATATGGGAATATTTCCAAAGAATCTACTTCTAAGTTTGCTGCTGCTGCTGCAGTATTAGAGTGTATCTACTTAGAGAAAAAACAATATTTTTTTTCCCTTGAAGACGTAGAAAGCAATGAAAGATGTAAGATATTGGGTAACATACGGAAATCTAAAAAGAATACCAAAATATTTGACTTACAAAGAATAAAATGAGCGAAACAAGCGCTTCTGTTTTATTAGTAAATAATGATCTACGAGTGTGGAATTGTATTTCAAGTAAATTCCTTTTGTAATATTATTTTAATTGTATACTTTCAACGTACGATGAATAGCATAATACTTCGAAAAACTTGTGAAGCAATTATATTGCAATTAAATTTTTTTGTAAATTTAATTTCAAATTTTAAAAAATTTTTGATTTCAAAGTCATTTTATATGTTGTTTACGGAATACATTTTAATTTAGCACATTAAAATATATAAAATAGTTAGTGTGCTGTTTGCATCAATAATGTTTCTTTAAATTTTGTATATTAGTAAATTGGATCTACTAAATAAAATGAAGACTCTCAGATCGCTCTTTGATTTATACACAAGATGTTTCATAAGAAGTACTATATACACCGCAACACGTATTTTTAAGCTTGAAAAAAGTTTAGAATGGTTTCAATTATGGTTGTCTGTTACTTAGAATGTTAATGCTATAAATAATTTAAAATATATATTTACAAAATAGATCTTTGGAAATCGAAATTGTTTGTTTTAATTTAATTCATTTATAGTGTGTTATTTTAAACTCTCATTAAATATTGCACTTACTTCGCTTCACATTTGGTACAACATTGATAATTTTTGCTATCTATGTATAGAAATGCCATTGCTGACATATAAACCAAAGGATTATCATTCAGTTGTGTGGGATTCCTGAAGTATCACCAGGCTGCTAATTTATTTATATAAATGACATAATGTATTTTGGCAGTAAAGATTTAAGTTAGTTGGTCAGGGGTGAGCTGGACATAAGGTTGTCCGGTGCAATCACCGGGCCTTTCAGTGTGGATGAAAAATGGGCCGGTCAGAGAGTTTTATTTTTTCCAGATAAGTAGCTGTCTTCCTTGACGTTTTTCTTTTAAGTCCAAATGAATTGAAATACCAAACACTCCCACCAGCCAATTATATAATCTCACTAGTATCATAGCCCCTCGTTAAGGAGACCCCACATTGTGTATAAATTCCAACTGTTGACGCTTCGCGAACCAGGCTCGCTGTTTCTGAAAATAATTGCTGTTTGTGAAAGAAAAATTAGAAGGCTAAAACTGCTTATGTTTGAAATTTTTAAGTTATTAGCTTATTGGAAGCCACATTGCAAAGAAACTTTATGAATTTTTAGAAAAAAAAACTAGGGGTGTAGAACATCGCACAACTTTTAATTACTCTTAATACAGACCACAACGTTTAAATTTGGCATCGAGTGGTGTAACTTAATGCTTTCATTTTCTCTTTTCATTATTTAAAAAAAAAATAGCTCGTTAAATTATATTTTTGGATGCAATTATTACATTGGCATGAAAAAAAGAAAAAAAAAACTGGTAAAAAGGCGAAATTGGTGATAAGTTATTCAATAAATATTACATTATTCTTTCTTTTAAGTGATAGAGAGCAAAAACAGTCATTTATGGTTGATGCTCAAGAAAGAGAACTCTGGTATAGAGGCATTCATATTTCGAATTTTTACGCCTTTTTAGCATTTCTACCAAGATTTTGGAAGTGGAGATATTTAAAGCAACCTAACAGACAGTATCACATCAATTTTGTTTATAATCATTACATCCGTATTTTGGCAAATGGTGAAAAACATATTTTTCGATGACAACTACTTTATGCGCATGCGCAATTTTAACGAAGGTCCCATGCTCCATGGCCCCAACACAAACTCTCATAAAAAAATGAATATCGTAGGTCAATTTTGTATGAGTTATTCTGACCACAGACATTTCTTCTAGATCACTTTTTTGAACTCAGCATGTTCCAAAACCTGTAAAAATAAAAAAATTAAAAATTAAAAAAACGCATTTTTTACCGCAATAATTTTGGTAATTGAAAGTGATAATTAAAAAAACTAATGAACATTTTAACATTCTGTTTGTTAAAATCACAATTGTAAGGCAAAAACTATTTATGTTGAAAATTTCAGAACTCTATGACTGTTGAAAGTCACAATGTAACGACACTATAATTCATTTTTTCAAATTAATTAAAAAAACTCATACAAATGTTAACATTTTGTTTGTCAAAAGCACAATTTAAAGGTCAAAACTACTTATGCTTAAAATTTCAAAGTTTTACGCATATTGGAAGTCATTTTCTGTAAAACCAGAAGAACAGATCCAGCGACAGACTATTTTTATATACATATAGTACTTCTTTTTACTTGTTTTATGACTTTTAAGGTTAAATATATATTGTCATTTTGGATGCCATTTTCTGATACACATATAGTTATATTCCTGGACATTATTTTGTAATTTACATGTATTTGTTTTAGTTTTGAAAAGAAACGATTAAAGGTTTATGGAAACCAAGTTCACTCAAGGAAGCTATAAACACTAGTAGAAACGGAAATCATTTGATATGATTAAACTTATTAAAACAATTCAATTAATAAAATTAATTAGTAAATAAAAATATATTAATTACTAAAATTACTTATTAATCAATGGAATTCTTTAATTGTTAACAATAATTATTAAAACTGGATTAATGATTATATATTGAAAGTTTGGGCCGGAATTAGTCTAAAATCCCCTGGCTAATTTTAAGTCCCTGTACTCCCCTGTAGTTGGTACATAAAGTTTTGTTAGAACAGTTTAACTATAGGTTAGGGTGGGCCGAAAGAACTTTTTTTCAAAATAGCTTTGGGAATAACAAGGAAAAGTTGCCTAATGGGTCAATTAAAACACACACAAAATTTCTTCAATTTTGCTCAATATCTAGCCGCGCCCCTCTGGCACTGAAAATGTCCAAACGCACAAAAAAAAAATGCACTTTTAAGCCTTTTTTTTTTTTTTTTTTTTTTGAAATTTTTGGAAATTATTTTATAAAAATTACATTGGCATAGCATGTAATAGTTACAAAATGTGTCAGTTAGAATACACAAAAATTTGGTCCGTTTTGCTCAATATTTAGCCTTGCCCCTCTTGCTATAAACAAAAAAGTGTCTAAATGTCACAAAATCATAAGAATAGACGTTAGGATAGACCAATTCTTTTTTTTTTTTTTTTTAATCAATCTTTACACATCATGGAATTGTTGCCTAATGGGTTGGTTAAGATACACAAAATTGCTTCGATTTTGTTGAATATCTATCCGCGTCCCTCTGGCATCAAAAATGTCCATAACATTAAAAAAATTCACTTTTAAGACATTTTTTGAGTGATTACTTAATTTTTTAAAAACCAGCATTTGTATAGCACAGAATGGTTACAAAATGGGTCAGTTAGAACACACAAAAAATTTCATTCATTTTGATAGGAATTTAATTGCGCCCCTAGATTCCAATTTTTCATCTTTTGTACACATTGTAAGCGGTGGTTGTGTTATGGTGTGTTATGACCAGTAGGGATGGAAAGGATATCCGGCAAATATCCTATATCCGGCATACCCGGCTGATTTTTCAATATCCGAAACCCCGTCGGATATCCGATTTGAAATACCGGACATCCGATAATTTCATTCGGATATCCGGCCACCAGGTATCCACAAGAAATAATTTTTTGCAAAAAATAATGATCTTTTTCGGACAAAGGGGACACCGCATCGTACACATTTTTTTTTTTTTTTTTTTTTTTTTTTAACATAAATTACAGTCAAATTAGAAAACGAAAAAGTTAATTCGTGAGAACTATGCTTTCGCATATCCTTAACTTCAGAGATGAGCTAAAAGAAGCAGGTGCATTTAGTTTCAATTCACAGAAAGGAGGCGCCGTATTATTGGCGCCGAGTTGATAAGCATAAACCATTCCTCCAATCTTTTTCCATACACATCCTTCATACGTGTTTTGCAATATGTTCTTTTCATTCCAAGTTTATGATCTGATTAATTCCAGATGTTATATTTGAATGCTTCTTTGTAAAACACGAACCGAAATACTAATAAATAGTACTTTTTTTCCATAACATAAGTTACTTGTTAAGAGTTTTAGTTATTCTCACTTCCTCCTTTTTTTCTGACATTTGCTAGCGAGTAAAAAGCAATAAATAGCCAATGCGCACTCCTCAATGCTTTTTTTTTGTTCTATCAACGATAATACCCTACCCCTTTACGCTGTGAATGGTATGGTCTAATTTCTGATTTTTCATTGGCAGATTGAAAGCTGGTATATTTTTCTGACGTAAAATGAAGTATTGTAATCTTTAGGTCTTTAATGCAGCGCCACAATGTGGAATTAAATTTAGATCTCTAGAATGTCTTGAATCATAGTTTTCTCCAATTACAATCCAATTTATAATTTTTAATAATGGCTCATTTAAAATCACCCATTTGGAAGTATTTTAAAATTAATGGAAATGACGAAAGCAAAGCCCTATGTGTTACTTGCTCCACAGAATCGTTTAAAAAATATATTATGCGCGGCAAAAGCCCGAAATCCTTTTCCACAAAACCCTTATGGAACCATTTAATGAGTGTGTATAAGGAAATTCACCGAAGCTTAAAAGACTCACTAAATGCATCAAATATTGATGAACAAGAAAAAACAATTCATCAAAACAAGAAATGCACGCAAACAACATTGGAATCGACAATATTTGTACCAAAATTGTGGAGTTTAGATGATCCTAAAGCAAAAGCCTTAACCACAAAAATATGTAAGTACTAATTTTGTTTGTTTATATTAAATATATATTTTAAATATGGTATAACATAATGTTGATGAATTTTGGGTTCGAAATTTTTTAAGTTTATATTTAAAGACGGAATATTCCGATGGATCCAATTTAAGTTTTCTATGAGATTTCTTTAAATCCGTAATGTTTTAGGTGCATTACAAAAAAAATAGTTGAAATATTGTTGAAAATATTGCATATATTTTAATCAAATTAAAAAAAATTCTTATTAAATTTGTTGTCAGTTTTATTAAGTATTTTTTAACACATTTGTCTTAATAAACTAAAAATAAATATTATTAGTTAATTGAATTCCATTGTTTTATTATTTTGACTTAAGTACAATTGCTGTGTGTTTTTCGGGTAAAAGCAATATAGGATATTTATGCAGATTTGAGGAAGATTATCTTATGTTTACATTACATGATACAAGGTAAGAAGAAGTTGAGTAACAATTTACAAACGTATTTCTGAAATATTTTCATCACATTGCAGAATGTTTGGAACAATTTTAAGTAACACACAAACAAAATGGTGATGAAGTTTCAAAATTGTTCAGCAAGTGCAGGTATTGGCATCACTAAAACATCGTTTCATCAACTTAAGTTTAAATAAAAAAATTAACTCAGTGGCGCGACAGCCCGTGTGGACCAAGGCCTGCTGGGCCCAGCTCAGCTTTCTTGACTGTGGCATTTGTGTGTCACATAGCAGATGTTCCGGTCAGATGGTCATTCTGACGCCGAACCCCAGTGTTTAGTTCCCAATCATGCATAGTCCTCCTCAGTTAATTTCTTTCAGGTATAAACAGCTAAGTCAACCTTGCCCAGTCCGCGAATCAAACCATGGACATGTGGCATGCTGTGCGGTGAGCTAACCACTAATTATAATTTACTTGATACTTCATATCTTGACCATTTTTTTCGTATAGCATATCGTATAACTATCGTTTTTAGTATATAGACCGAATATCCGGCCGGATATCCGGTGAAATCAGTTTCGGATATCCTTATCCGGTAGACATGGTACCCCACATATCCGAAATCCGGTATCCGGCAAAACTCACATCTGTTCCATCCCTAATGACCAGTCGATGAGATCAATGTAATCAACGGCGTTAAATTTGAGTTCAGGATGTTTAAAAAAGAGTATGTCTTCGGATTTCTTATTCCAGATGTTCAGGATTCAGCTCACTGCTAATTCCCGGATATGGTATTGAGAATCCGTTAGCATTGCCACTAGCATATTTTCCGGATGGGCAAAATATGCTAGTGCATAAAATTATTTTTGTCTCTAATTTTCTTGACATGGTTAGGCAATTTCTTTGAAAGAGCAAATATTTCCAGACATGTCTTGCCCCACCGTGAAATGTGGTTTTATTTTTATCTCGAACCACATTGGTGCATAAACCAGAATAACAAACTTTACGATTATGTACGAAGCTCTTCGGTTGGATTTTCTGTACCAATGTATATTATATATAAAGTTACGCTTTTTCATAACTTCCCGAATTCAACTTTGAGGCCGTTGATTACATTGATCTCAACGACTGGTCAAAGTACACCATAACAGAACCATCGCTTACAATGTATAGAGAAGATAAAGAATTGGCAGATATGATTCAAGAACAGGTTCAAACCATTTGAGAGGCTTCCATGTCACAAGCAAGCAGTCGAAAGATGTGTTTAAACTCATATCTGAAGCTTTAACGAAAGTTTGTGGAGATGCTGCAAAAGACGGTTATATGCGGGCTAAGATTCAAGTAAGAAGAAAACTTCCAACAATTGATAATAAGGGACAGTACTAATCTGAAGACTACACTTTATAAGGATTTTTAGCCTACTCTTTTTTACTTTATAGTATTTGAATTTCTCGATTTCTAAATATAAATAAGTATTATACTAATAAATATACTTCTGATTTTTAATATGAACATTATTTATTTTTGTGATTTTTGAAATGCCAAGTGCAGCTAAACATTGAGCAACATCGACGACACTTTTATGTGGTTTCTAAGTGACCCATTCAAAGTACGTTGCTTTTCATCCTTATTTTTAAACTTTTACTCAAAGGGGCGTCCCTAGATTCCAATCAAAATGGATGAAACTTTTTGTGTATTCTAATTAACCCATTATGTAACCATTCCGTGTTATGCAAATGCTGGTTTTTAAAAAAATTTCAGAAATCGCTCAAAAATTGGCTTAAAATACATTTTTTTTTTTATGTTATGGACATATTTGATGCCAGAGGGATACGGCTAGATACTAAAAAAAAAATGCGTTTGTTTTAACCGACCCATTAGGCAACTTTTCAACTCTATGTCAAGACCGATTTCAAAAAAAAAAAAAAAAATCCAATCTTACGATTTTGTGACTTTTAGAAATTTTTTGCTTATAGCAAGAGGGGCATGGCTAAATATTTAGCAAAATGTATCAAATTTTTATGTGTTCTAACTGACACATTAGACAACTATTATATGCTATGTCAGTGCCAATTTTAAAAAATTATTTCCAAAAATTTCAAAAAAATGGCTTTAAAAGTGTATTTTGTGTGTGTTTTGGGACATATTTAATGCCAGAGGGGCGCGGCTAGAAATTGAACAAAATTGACGAAATTTTTTTTTGCGTTTTAACTAATCCATTAGGTAACTTTTTCACGCTATTCCAAGGCCGATTTCGAAAAAACTTTCTTTTATCCCCCCTAACGTCGAATCTGTTACGTTTGCGACATTTAGGCACATTTTTGTTCAAAGCAAGAGGGACGGGGCTAAATATTAAACAAAATAAACGAAATTTTTTTTTTGTGTTCTCACTGACACATTAGGCAACTATTCCATGATATGCCAATGCCATTTTTAAAAATACTTTCCAAAATTTTCTTAAAAATAACTTAAAAGTGCATTTTTTTTAAATAATTTTTTTTAAATGTTTCACTTTTTACATTTTCAGTGCCAGAGGGGCACGGCTAGATATTGAGCAAAATGGTAGAAATTTTGTCTGTGTTCTAATTGACCCATTAGGCATCTTTTCCACTCTATTCCCAAAACGATTTCAAAAAAAAAAAAATTCGCCCACTTTCAACACACCCTACTACGGGTATGAAACATCGTGCAACTTTCAATTGTACTAAATACTGATCATTGCATTAATATTTTCCATGGATTGGTGTCATGTACTGTTTTCATATTTTCCTTAATAAGAAAAAAATGTACAGTTTGGCGTTGCTTTTGGTGATAATTCAAACTATTACTTTAAAAACCCGCTAAAATAGCAACTTTCGCGATATGGTTTTCGATATATATTATATTGTCATTTTTTGTAAGCGAAATGGAAAAGAAATAATCATTGGTGGGCGATGATCAAAAGAAAATAACTCTGCGTTAAAGACATTTTTTTTTTTTTTCTTTTACACCTTTATCACATTTTTATTGCAATATTTGTGGTGGGGATGTTTAGAAAACCTTAAAAAGCATTACCACATCGGTTTTGAGGAAAATATTAGAGCCATTTTTTCATAGATGCTGAAAAACAGAATTTTTTCAATGACAGATACCTTTTGCCCACTTTCGACCAAAACCTTAAAGAAAGGTACCATAAACACTTTTAACCTGTACACAAAATTTGAATATCGTAGATCAATTCGTTCGGGAGCCATACTGACCACAAACACATACACACTCATACAGATATTTTTTATTAAAACACTTTTTTGAACTCGGAACGTGTGGGGAAAATGTGGTAGAATATAAGGAAAAAAACAGATTTTTTTTTTTACCGAATCCAATGCTTTCATCACTACGTTAACGTATGGGTAATTGAAAGATGAAATGGGGAATGTCTGACCTATTAAACATCTTTATTATTTGCCTCATCATTAGTGACCAACCTACAGTTAACTGAAAATTTTTTACAAGAAGTTATTGATGTGAATATGAGGATTTTCTTCTACACTCCATTACAACTATTATTGTACTACAGCCTTAAAAAATAAACCTCATAGGAAGTACATGTTAGGTTTATTAGATAGTAAAAAAGTAAATAGACAAAGGGGGGAAAATAAAGAAAAATTGTTAAAAAAAAAAAAAATTGAAAGTAAAATATTTGAACTTTTCTGCTCTCAATTATTATCGTTTTGAAAAGATAAAGACACAACAATAATTAATGCCGACATGTAATGGAAGTTTCACGGACAGGAAAAATTATTAAAAATGTCATGAATAATATTTGAAAAGAAACATTTTACAGAATATAATACACATTTTTATTTACACTACCTTACTCACTATACAAACTATCTTTTTACTTTAAATTTAAGTCGCATACAGTAAGATCTCTTTTTTTTTTTACAATAATATTTACTTTTGTTTAACTCTTCAAAAAAACATCCTATTCGCAGTGAAATAAATATTTACATTTGAAACTGATCGTAAAAATGATTGAAAGCTTTTTTTTTTTTAATCACGCAATTCAAATCCTCTCAACTTCATTGCAAAATAAATTAGGAAAAACGTAGAAACAACAAATACAATTAGAAAATATGAGACTAAATTCGACTTTTTCTAATGGATTGTCACATGTTGTAAAAGATGATTTTCTTGCAATTCTTGACATATTTTTTTCCTATCTTAAAGGTCATAATTCAAACATATTGTAAGTACTGTCAAGAATTTCCTGCCTGCATTAATGTTAATTTTTAACATTTATCACTTTGTCCTTGTTTGCATGTGTCTTGATTTCAAGCATAATATCTTTTATATAAGTAAACACATTATCTAAAGTACTGCACTAACGACTCTCACATAAAAAAATTTGCAAACGTAGAGCATTCATATAAGTAACCTAGATGAAAAAAAGAGCTCCATTTTGCGAGGAAATTAAAAATTGGAAATGGAGGTGTAAAATGCTACGCATTACTTAAATTATTTTGCCATTAGTTTTTCTACAATTACGTGACTTTTAAGTTGAATTCAGATTTTACGTACATATTTATTTATAAAAAGAAATTATATAAATTTAGTTTTTTCTAGAAAAAGAAATGGTCTAAGAAGACAACTAAGCTGTTTAAAGTCAAATGGGAGAATGTCACGCAATTTTGAGCAACAAAACTGTTTATAAGTTATTTATCGATATTTTTTCATGTATTCAAAGAAACTCTTCGTAGATCTTGTTTAACACGCTAAGTGTATTTTACGACAAAACATTATGAGATAAATGTGTAACGTTTCATGTCTAAACATTAGTCCCTTTTCCTGAACTTTTAATTGCCTCTAAATTTTTTTTAACATCTTCCATTATCTATATCATTTGGCAACATATTAAACCATAATCTTTTGAATTCTATATTTAACATAAATGTCTTAGTCTTTGAGGACTGAATAACCATTCACTTTTATTTTATATTTTCTAGTACGTTGTTTTTTTTAATCAAATCCCTAGTGCGTTATTTTAGTATGAAAGAAATTATTTAATATTAACTACCAAATTCAATAAAGATAACGGGAGGACAAATCAAAATATTATTTCTAATTGGTGTTGTTTGGTACTCGTCACAAAATATATTTTATCAGGCAATACACAATGCTTTTAAAATACAACGCTTACTTTTATTAAACTAATGCATATAGATACAGCATATTTTATTTACTCATTAAAAAAAAACATCTAAACAAGCAATTTTCTTATAAAATTCTCCTTTAGCTAATGGTTTTCTAATTATGAGAAACACAAATTAATTTAAACACCAAATAATAAATGTTTAAATAACGTTTTTATGTTAAAATTCATAATGGCAGCAGTTTCAATTCTGAAAATTCCTCAATGATGTTATTTTCTAAAACATACCATAGAGTTAAACAGACCAATCTCTCATCAGAAATCCACATGGATTAACTTACATTACATTAAATAAACAACAACAAAGGAACCTCCTAAAAATTAACCCAAGATTACCTCCTTCAAAAATGTTTGACAAATACACACGTGACATCCTCACCTCGAGATGACAGCAGTGACAACGTCAGCCCCAACAATGCATCATCTCCACCCCCAACTTCAGTAATTGTCGTATTTCACCAAGAAGACTCGCAGCGGGGTGACAAGCGACTATTAGAGAAAATCCACCAAAAAGTAAAACATCTCATCACGCTCATTACTTTGGCTCATGTTTGCGGCACTTTTGCATATATTCATGAAGCGGGTGTTGGGATGTCGTGACGTTAAAGTTGAACAAGAAAAGGGAGTGCGGCTTGTTTTAAAGGTTGAGAAAAGAAAGAAATTGTGGAAAACTTGGTTCATATAGCTCTTGATATTTGATGTTCATCGTCGGATAGTAGTTACTTTACAATAAAAGCTGCGATGTTCATAATAAATTATAACTTTAAACCATTTATGGAGTAAAGTGTATGAAGTAAACAAACATGATTTAATACAGTTTCTAAAAAGACGCATTGAGTTCCAAAATGGACCATCCTACATTGCTTACGTTTCTCTTTGAAAGCTTTTTCTATCAAATTTTGTTAAAACCATTCATGCCAAATGTGGTTTACTTAATGGCCAGCTTAGTGGGCTATGATGTGAACCACATTTAGTATGATTTATTTTAACAAAACGGGGTGAAAACGGTCTTAAAAAAAAAAAAAAAAAAAAAAAAAACATTGTGGAATTGTCTATGCTAACTCTCAACGCTCAAATAAGCATGATAGTTCCACATAAAAGATCCTTAAGTATTTCTCTATTGAAGAACTATGGTCAATAACTCGGGTACCGTCATACCGATTAACTTTTTGAGGTTTTTATTTAATATCTATTTAAATATTTGATGGATGTAATTGAATAATTTATACAACATTAGTATAAAAGTCAAAGTGCCAATTTTTTGTCGTTTGAATCAAAACTTTCTAATTAATATGTGAACTTAAGAATCATGAAAATTGCTATAGAATTTCTTCAGTAATGTATTGATAAAAAATCAAACTTACCTTTTGTCCATAATTAAAATTGATAGGTGGCCCAGTCAAGGTTTAAAAAAATACGAATTTCAAAACTATACACTAAAAACACGTGCTTACAAATGTCCGAATACTACACTATAGGTTTTAATGATAATACTAAACACTCTTGGAATATAATCTTTGAGTTCTCTGAGAGCTATAAAACCACTTTTACTCGAAATTTGGCTCTAAAACACGGAAGGTTACTCATATATCTCAATAAAGTTGTTTCGCAATGCCACCTTGCTAGACACTGTCACCCCATGATATATTCTTTACATTCTTTCATTCATTTCCCTTTGTTGTTTAGGAGCTCGTATGACTAAATTTAAGCTGATTTTTGTCAATGCGCTATTGGCGCGAAATCTGCATACTTGCATAATCACGATAACAACACAATCTTACATATTGTTTCTGGACGTGATCATTTTTAATCGCTTTGCTCAAAATCAAAATTAACAAATTATATACGCATTTTACGGCTAAGACTTTAACATTTGATGAATAGTTAATTTATAAATTCATACTGTGTAGTTTGAAAAACAAAGCTAATTTTTTATTTTGGTACTCTTTGAAAGGCGAACTTTATAGAGGATATTTTTCCTATCTATGATAAGAGACTATGTATAGAGAATACCTTAGTGCTCCAAGATAAAGGATATCTAACTCTGATGAGATTCAAACAAATTTAATCCGCGCTAAGTAATTTTACATTCGCAAGCTGCTCATGTGCCCACTACTTTTAAGTAGAAGTAACTAAAGATTGGTTATGAAAAATAAGCTGTAGATACTTCAATTTTCACCTAGACAAACAAACATGAAAAAAATTTGAACTGTTGAACATTTTCAAAATCCTTTGTTTTGAAAATGTTGCTTATTACTTGTAGTTTGTAAAACTTGGATCATGCCTGATAATAATCATGGATCATGGATAAGGGTAGGAAAAGTTTTGCTAACGTTGGAAAAATGTAGGCCCATTTCTAGCTTGCCAGCATTCTGTTTATTTGCTGCCATACGTCAACGAACCATCAATGAGTTTATTTGAAAAATGGGAAATATTTTTTAAATTTTCAAGTAGTCAGTTACCTATCACGTTTAAAAGATCAAGTATAAAAATTTTCATAAAATTTAGAATAAAACTGGAGCTTCCTATAAAAAAAAACCTACATACACAACGAAACTTTTCTTTATATATAGAAGATTTCGGAATATTTTGTTTTCAGTGGCACTGTAGCATGTCTATTGCGTTAATTTCTTTTCTTTAAAAAATGAGTATCCATTCATTATAACGTAAGTTACATAATGTAATTTTTCTAAATTTGAATAAAATACTAAATATATAAACGAATTTGAATGTTTCATAGAAATAAACTCGTTACAATATAAATTTTAGGAATTAATAATGCAATTCTTTACTTAGAATTCATTTCTGCTATCTATCTCTTTGAAAGGAAGCTAAAAATTAATAAACTATGTATTTTCTAAAAATATGCATAAATTAATAGGAAAAAATAAAGAAAAATCATTCAATTTGAACTATACAAAATCAAATATTTTTTCTAATTTATTGCATTTTAACTTTAAGGTTTTACAGTAGGTACAAAAAATAGGCTAAAGTAAAAAAGCGTGGTTTGTCAGATTAAAGAAACATTTAATAACTGGAAGTATCCTGTATGTAAACTGTATTTAAATGTTTGTTAATCTCTATAAAGATGTACCTCCTCACTAAATTACTTAGTTAATTATCTAGACAGAAAACTAATTACTTGTTCTAAACATTACCTCACTATAATACGAAACGTTCACTTAATTATAAAGAATGTAAATTCTATAATACACGCTGACAAAAAGAATCCGTTTTCGATTCTTCAAAATAAAGAACCCCTACAAAAATTAAGTTCATTAGCTTTTACATTGCGTGAAGTTGAAACACATGTTTTTGATTTCTAATTTTAAGTGGGAGTTTTTATCTGCAGTAAACACCTCACAAACTCTAGAATCAGAAACAAAACATTTGAATGATATATTCATGATTCACATTTCTAAGGAAAGGGGCAAAGAGAGAAGATTGAAGAATAAGAAAAAGAATTTGTCTAGTAAACGTTTTCCAATAAGGGTATTTCCCTGGTGCCGTTGATGATGATTGGGAAATTGATTTTTAGGTTATGTGCGGAAAAAAGGTTGTTAGAATTAGAATAACTTTTATTTGATTTATCTCAGCTTTAGAACAACGTGAATTGGTTTCTATTTTTTTTTGTAAACTAATAGCATTTTGTCTAGTTTTAATACTCGATGCTTTATTTAATACAACTGGATATCTTTTGTAGTAAATAAACTACGAATTAATGATAATCCCATGATAAGCTAGCCTCTTTATTATTTTATTTTCAAAGATATTAATGAAAACTTGCACAGTCAAATTATTTACATACAGTTTAGGTATTGAACTAACTACTACATTTTAAAAACATTTATCTTTAAGTCGAAAACTCTAATTTGAAAAAAGACTGTATTTCATGTATTAAAAATATACAATTATAAAATTTGATGTAAAAGGCTCAAAATAGAATAGATATGTTAAATATTTTTTCTTTTGTACAGAATAGTTTTTGAAAATATCATCTAAGTTTTCAACTCTTTATCATAGTAGAGTTAAATTTTTATACAAAATGATTTTAAAAGTAACAAAACTTTTGAAAAATGTATAATTTACAAATATTTGTGAATAGGAAAAGGCAGTTTCATCAAGTGATCAAAAGAAATCAAGCTTTTTACGGCAACAAAGAATAATAATATAAAATATAAATATATGTAATAAAAGAAAGTAAACATAATACAAATCAAATAAAACATACTACAAAATAACTCAATATAAAAAACAAATACACAAATAAAATTCCAAACAAAAAAGCGGTTTTAATTATTTTCTATTGGTACCTGTGAGACACTGCACGATATTTCTTAATTGGGCTGTGATCTTCGAATTTTACATTGCACCAGTTTCATTTTCTGAGTATTTTTGAGCTAACAGGATACTCCCAAGCGTTCTTGAATTCTTCTCACTTTTCCAGTTACTTTTGGAGATCACACTTTAAATTGTTTCAATCCTTATAAATTAACCTACAAATTCCCAAAAACGAGAATTGCAGCTACATTCTTATTTGCTACTAATATTACTTTGACTGGTATCTACGGAAGAACCAAGTTTTTTTTTTTTTTTTTTTTTTTTTTTAAAGTACTATACATGCAAATAATTCAACTTTCAAAGTTAATACATTTTAATTTGCTTTGCTAAAAGAAAGGTTTGTGTTTACAATAATTATAAAATAATAGGTATAAAACAGAAGGTATCATTTAGAAACAAAAAGGACAATTTAGTACAGTGCTAACAAATTTAGTTTTAATTTTACTTCTTAAGTTTTTATGGTGCTTGATTCAAATTTAGAATTATAGTATTTATAGTTTGTCTTTTTTTTTGTTTTTGTTAAACTTTCTTTGAAATTAAATTAAATTTACAACATAGTTACATTCTTTAAAAATTGAGTCGAAACACTTTGTTTAATCTTATTTATATATCTAGTGAGCTAGAAAGCAAGGAGAAAAGAACCAACATAAAAGTTTAATAATGACATTTTCATATAATGCGATTAAAAAACAGCTTCCGTAAGCAGCTTATGATAAAAATGTGACATAAAAACACAAATTGAAAAATTACTTTTCACACCCATTTTTTTAATCAAAAGATTTAGAAAGCAATAAAAAACAAGATTAGACTATTTCTTTTGAAAAAATAATCATCTATAAAAGAAAATCGTAAAATAATTTCTTTATAAATATAAAAAAAAAAGACAAGCGCACTTGACCAGTTTGGTGTACCATAACTCACAATAAATATATAAAGTAAACCTAAGAATAAAAAAAGAAAGCAGAATCGTATTTCTTTCCTTCTATTTGAAGTTGTAGTAATTACAATTTCACAGCATGTTGGATGCTATCAGCCGCAGTACTTGAAAAAATCGTCAACAATTCCAAAACATAAAGCAGAATTACGGAATCGAAAACTAAATTGCTCGAGAACTGAACCTACGGATTAGTAGAAACGGCCCACTAGGGGCATTAGATGAGGGATAGAAAAATATAATAAAATAAGATATTAAATTCTTTTTCTGATAAAAGTTTCTCTGGATTTAGTTTCATAAAGTCGTCTCTTTTTTTTTTTTTCTTTTTTTTTCTTATCTCTTAAAGTACAGATACCGTCAAATATTGTAGACGAGTTTTTTTTTTTTTTTTTTTTTTTTCATGTTTTTAGGATTTATATTATTAATGATAAAATAATTTAATTAAAATTCCCTTAATCTTTATTTTAGTTAATCCCCTGTAAAAAAGTTCTTTGAGGAAGTAGTATATAAAAAAACTAAAATATGAATTGTCTGTGTGAGTGATTAGAAAAAAACTTAAAGTAGAAAAAATTACTGTTGAATTTTCGTGTGATAAATATTTTGCAACCATACTGCACATTTAAATGTCTTAGAAAAAGACACAAAAGTTTCACTGGATTCAATTTTTAAGGAATTTGTCATATTTGATATATGGGGGGCATTTTCAGACAGTTTAAGTGTCTGAATGGGTTGTGTATCCTTATTCACACATATAAACAGAAAGGTTTGAAATATTTACCAGTATGATATTCACTATGACGATACTAACTTTTGGTAACTATGTTTCACGTCTTTTGGGAATTTTAGCATGCACCACAAATACTCGTGAATTATATTAAGACTCCATTTGGCGTATTGTGTCTTATATTAAGACTCAGTATTGTGTCACATTACATTAAAACATTTCAATTTGCAGTGTAGAAGAGAAAAATGAATAATAATAATATTTATATTGAGAGTACAAATATTATTGAATGAAAGAATAATAATATTTGCATTGCTTATAAAAACTTCAATGTTTTCTTGATGAGTGAATGGAATGGTTATTTTATTGAGATTCTTTGGAACCAAAATAGTTTGTAAATAGTTTCCTTATTTTACCAAAATTTATATTTATGTATCAGTAAAAACATTTGAATAATATTTTTGTAAAAATCAGAAGTTGAATGGAGTTTTATTTACGAATAATTTTAGTAGATCTCTTTTTTTATATATCTCTAAAAGGTAATTTTATAAAAAAATCTATCAATATTTAATTGCATTTTGTATGTTAAAACAAACCGGACTCTATTCATTTCCCAAAAGTTATTTATTTACATTAATTCAAGGATGAAGGGATTTCATTGCAATTTTCTTTTGTTTAAACAATTAATTAAAAATGGGTTTTATTATCGTTACACAATTGTCTAAACTATTTCCAATGTGATTATTTTAACGTACAAAAGAAGAGGAGCAAAATTAGTAAATAAAGTGTAGAACATTTTAAGAATTCACAGTAATTAAGATATTCAGTCAATAATTCTACTTTAACTTCAGTTCTATAAGAGACTTATATTCAAACCTGTATATACTATTACGCAATTTTCCTGTACATAATTGTAAATAGTTCACATATTTCTTTTTATACTTCTACTGTATCAAATTCATTTGTCAACAGCAATAACACAGGCTAGAATAAAAAGTTGATAATACGTGATCTAATTAAGAACTTTCGCAATCATTTTGCGTGTTACGATTTCAAAATCGTTTGCACTTGATTTTTGGGAAAATGTGCCCGCTAATATAAAAACGTCCTCAATTAATGGATCGGTTGTTTAAAGAATATTTTTGTCTCTACATGGAGAATAAATTATAGCTTTTATTTTGTAAAAGCTTTGTCGACTTTTTCTCTGAGAAAATTCTAACCATATCCATGTTATCTTCAATTCATCGTCACTCAAAGTAACAGCACAGCTGTTTCAGATTAAGGGGTCGGGTACCTTCATAGGAGCCCATGTTAAATTAAACAATTTTGGGGGCATCTCATTTGATAACCAATTCTTCAATCCTCAAGAAACTTTTACAGTATAATATTTGGGTATTTTTGAATACTTTAAAATGAGATTTTTATTATTTTTTGAAAATTAAAATAATTTTGACTTTCTAAAAATATATTTTTAAAAAATGTTAAAATTTTTTACTGTTTATTTATTTATTTATTTATTTATTTATTTATTTATTTATTTATTTATTTATTTATTTATTTATTTATTTATTTATTTATTTATTTATTTATTTATTTATTTATTTATTTATTTATTTATTTATTTATTTATTTATTTATTTATTTATTTATTTATTTATTTATTTATTTATAAAAAAGGAAGATACTTGTCACTTATTCCTCATGTTAAAGTACTTAAATACATTAGTAAAAAACATGTATAAAATTTTCAAGGATTTATGTCAAATAGATTTTAAGTTATGTGTCCCCAAACACGAAAAAACGGCAGTTTGAGAAATTCGGCTTTGAAGTTAAAAAAAACATGTATTTAATACCTACATATTGTTTACTTCAAAAAACTATTAAAACTACTTCAAAATAAGATATAATTACAAATGTGGCATTATTTTAAAGACAAGAATTTAAATTTTGATAAACATTAATAAACTCGAAATCAATAATCTGCAAAATTTTCATGTGCCGGACCCCCAGCAATTGCAAGTCTTTGACTATATGCTGTAAACCATACACATATACTAGCTAAGCTTAAATGCTAAAATGTCACCAAGATATCGCTCATTAATTGCTTGATCAATAAAACCACGCTCATAAAGTGTACAACCCAATGTTGATGGTATGAAGGTGGTACAAATTGCTTTACCTCTAATGGAGGAGGAAGCGTCCTCCGAAAATTAGTTTCGTGTTAGGTTACGCTTGGGGGAGGGTGAAGTTTACCTAATAGAGTTTTAATCAAAGTTTTAGGCCTACCAACTTAATTGGCTGAAACTGAGAAGTTTACTTACGCGAGAAGATTATGGTCTGGCAGGTTAAGGTTTTTATTATTTTTTGGTGACTTGATAAGGTTTAGAATTTTTCATCGCAAATGTAATATTTCAGAAACATAATTAGTGTTAGTTAAAGGAAACATCCATTTATTTGTTAATTTTAATAGCTCTAGTACTTTTTGTAATTTTAATGCACATATGGCAATAAATTTGTACACATTTAAAAAAAGCTACAGTGGTGTTTATAATTATAAGGACAAAGGAAAAATTGCAAAATATGGACTACAGTTGGCCGGAAATTAATGTAAATTTTACTCCTGAAAACAAATGATAAATGAAACATTTTTGTATAAGTTTTTATGGAAATTCGTACTCATAACATGTACTTTGGATTTCAACAGCCATATGAAGATGAAAAAATTATAGGGAAAACTGTATTTGTGTGTTCTAAAAAGTAAACTTTGCATGTTTTTTGCTCTGCACACTGCACTTCCAGGTGATAAAACGATTAAATACTTAGTGAGCGATTTGGAACGTCATATTCTATTTTTTCAGTCACACTCTTGGTACTAAACTTTCGGAGTTTGAAAAAGAAAAAGTGGTAGTTTCTAAAAGTTCAGGACTAACTTCATGTCAAATTGCAACAAAGCCGAATAGATCGCAAACAGTCATTTATAATTTTCTCAAGAATCCCGGCAAATGTGGACGGCAAAAACGCACACGTTGACCATTTTCTGTTTCTTTCCTTGAGAAAAGAATGATAATAAGGGGAGCTTGCTCCAAAAATAAATCATTGACGGGAATTAAACTTAAGATGCAGTGCTCAAACTGTTCGACGTGTTTCACAGGAAGAAGGAGAAAAAAAAAAAAGGGGGGGGGGGAAGGGTCGTAATGGGAAAACTTATATCACGACCACCTCTAACAAAAGTTCATAGGAGACTGAGGGTTGAGTTTGTCAAAAAATGCATTACTAGGGGGGAAAAGTGGGATAAAGTTTTTTTTTTTTTTTTTTTTTTTTTTTTTCCGATGAGAAAAGTCTAATTTATGTGGACCAGTTGGTTTTAGATACTTCTGGTATAACGACTGTAAAGAAAAAAAAAATCTCAAGGTGACTCAATAATGATCTGGAGAGGTTTCGCTACGGAGGAAACTACTCCAAGATCTTTTCTGCAGGGCAGAATGAATTCTGATACTTTACTTTTGTATATAACTATCAGAATTATACACGATAATATTTTACCAAAAGCGCCGTTAATTCCAAGTAGAGAGTATTTGTTCTAGCAGGACAATACTTCAGTACATGTGTACATTAAACTTCGAAATCCTGTATAAAAATTTCTAAGAACTTTCTAAAGGAACTGTCAAACTCCATGACTTCAAGACTGATAAAATTGATTGAGAATAAGGAGGAGATTATTGATTATTATTGTGTTTTTCAGGCCAAAACATTCATTGTCCTTATAATTTTGTCCAATTTTTTCAATGATATTTGATAATTATAGCAAAACATTCATATTTTGTATTTTCCAATGTTTTACAGTTTACAATGATTTCTAGCTGAAAAAAGCATTTTATGTTCACATTCATGGCAAATTTTTTTGAATAACCAATATCGTAAGAAAATCTATGACGAATCTACTTCTCTCATCATAATTTTTTTAATGAAAAATGATAGTATATTTTTATAAAATGTTATTCCACGTAAGGTTATGACATTCGACCCGTGTTTCTTTTACTTTCGAATTAGGTTTAAAAACTTAAAGTAACCCCTTTTTCCGTCTTCAATGTATGCAAATTTTTGTTTTGATGAAACTCAATTTCAATGTTCCCTCCTTAACTACAAAATCTTAAACATTATGATAGATCATTTATCAAATGCCTCATGGTTTAAAAAATACTCCTTATTTACTTGTTATTCTTCTCCGACCCCTTTTACGCCCAATGATGGTTGTGTGGTTAGAGTTCTGGCTTCGCATGCCAAAGGTGTCAGGTTCGAGTCGCTGGTTAGGTATGGATGTTCGTTGTGGCTCGGAATCCACATTAAGATGTAGATCACGGCTTTACTAGCCGCTATTGTGCATAAAAATAGATCGTTAAACGTACAAAACAACCAACCGACCACTTTTTTTAAACAAATAATTATAGTTAAAAAAAATAATAAGAACAACATGAAGGAGATAACAATCTAGAAATTACTTGGTCATCGTACGTTCATTTAATAAAGGTATTCAAAAAAATATGTAGATGGCAAATGCAGCAGAATTTAGTTAATTTCAATACAATACTGGCCTATATTTCACATATAAGATATAAGACAACGTCCTTATATATATCCAAGATACATTATTATATAATTTCTGGTCAATGTAATTTATTTCTGTTAGTTTCTTTGAGTATTGATAGAAGAAAACGTGTATTATACTCGTTATTTATAAATCTTTCCTAATCATGGAACGACTCATATATAAGGAAAATCTGGTAAGAAAATTGTCTTAAAAATAATGTATTGTATAATATTTGTGATGCAAAGTACAGGAAAAATAATTCAAAGACCTAATAATCGGAAATTGTATGTATTTGAGAGAAACATGATATAATTTATATGATATTACTAAACATATTTATAGATTAAATTAATAACTGATCAATATAAATTTTATCTCAGAAAAAATAAACTATTTAAGATTTTCCTCTAAACTGGAAAAATTGTCTCCAAAGTTTTGTTGTGAAATTTGAGAAAACAAGTAAAAATCTGTTAATTAGCTTTTTGATGCATGTCCTCCCACCCACCATTATTCTGTTTCACTATCCTGCCAATTTTTTTATTCCAATCAATGTCTTTCTTAGTTCAGTGCTGTAAACATGTTTAAAATCAGAACTTTGAGAATAACAGCTTTTTTCACAAATAGTTAGAGATGCGTTTGTGAAAAACTGCTTTAAGAAAATGTTAACTCCCCAGCTTATTTATTGTGAATCTCGCAGTGAAATAAAACAAACATTCAACAAAGAAACAGTTGCTTTCAAATAAAGTTGGAAGATTAAGACAAATCTTTTGCCTTACAGAAGATTGTTTCGTTTGTGTAGAAGAACTGAGGCAATTGCTGAAAGGTAAAAAAAAAAATCTTTCGGTGCGGTCTACCTCCAACTATTTTGAAGCAAAAAAGCCATACTGGTGACTGCTTTTTTGTACTCGTAATGTGAATGGTTTCAATTTCAAGAACCAATAGAAAAATATTTATCCTAACAACATCCCAGCATTACGTCCTATCCCTCATGAACCTTCGTCCCTTCTAGATATATGGGTATGTTTTAGTAATCAATAAAAAGTACATCGATGTGGAAGTGATGGTGATCGTACAGGACTCCAGTACCGAAATATCTAAAGTTTTAGAAAAATAAAACGTAATATATTGTTACCAGATATTGTTACCCAGTCGGAATTAAAGGCTCTAAACAGAAATTTAATAGATCTTTTTGAGAATTCGACACAAGTTTTAGTTCCCAATTTAAAAGAAGTAAATCTGGTGAAAAAGCAGAATTATCACATAGCATTATTACAAAATATTATTGCATAATATAAATGTTCGCACTGGTATACCATGTGTGCATTCAGATCATTTAAAATAGTGCTATGAATTTCTTAAATAGATAAAAAAAAAGAAT
Source organism: Linyphia triangularis (assembly GCA_963978545.1). Taxonomy (NCBI): domain Eukaryota; kingdom Metazoa; phylum Arthropoda; class Arachnida; order Araneae; family Linyphiidae; genus Linyphia; species Linyphia triangularis. Next base: position 83,787,338 of record OZ021722.1, on the reverse strand, counting down.
TTTATTTCCATGGCTTAAAATGAAACTTTTCCTCCTAAAACACTTTGTTCAGGCTTTACTAAAAGAATCAGAATGTTACAATTACCTTTGTGAATATTTCCGGAGTTTATCCGAAGCAAAGCTGATATAAGGGGTATTTTTAGGACCTAACATCAGTATATAAATGAAGAGGGATAATATTGAACTCCCAATGGAGATAAACGAGCGGAAAGCATGCGAATATTTCAAACTAGTAGCGTAAACCGTTTTCTTTGAAACTAAAAGACTCAAACTATGATCTATTGTAGAAGAGATGTTAGAAAATTTTAAGATATTAGCTTGTTATATGAATTTAAAAGGACTTTATTCATTCATACCTGGACTATTTCTCTGAAAGTTTAGTTGCAATCAACGAGGAGCTATGTGAAAGATTTCACCTAGACAAAAATGAAAGTGAAAGGTGATAACAAGGAAAGAGAGAAATATCAACATGATGGCCGAGACAACTTTTGAAGGACGAAGATAGACGATATTCGGTATGTTCACAGGTAGAAAAGCTCAAAAATTAGTTTTTAAAAAGAAGAAAGTTTTACAAAAAAGATGTGCAAAAAAAACTTTAAACATTTTTTTAAAATATGAGAGAGATAGGATATACATTTAAAGTGGTTTTATAAAGAGATAAAATAAAAGCAAACCGGTCAAATAAATAAAGATTTTGCCCCAAAATATAAAATCGTTTGGTAAAATACTTGAATTGATAGAAAAAATATATTTCATATTTAAAATCAGCTATGGAATGCATTATAAACTAGGGGTATGGAACATCTCACAACTTTTAATTACACTAGATTACTGATGTCAATTTGAGTCAGTTACCGTTTTTATATTTTCAACATTCATTTAAAAAAAAATTGCCAGTTTGGCGATATCTTTTGCGATAATTGTTGTATGGCTCTTTAAAAAAATAAAAATTCCGCTAAAATTATGATTTTGGCCATATACTTTTAGATAATTCTTATACAATCCTTTCTTATAATTGAAACTGTGGAGAGAAGAAAACACGATCGTTGATGATGCATGCTCAAGGAAAGAGAACTCTGTGTTAAAGACATTTGTTTTTCAACTTCTTATGCCATTAAAGTATTTTTACGGGAATTTCAGATGTGGGGACGCTTAGAACACCTTAAGAGATATTACAATAGCGATTTTGAAAAAAATCGTTAAAGTTGTTTTTTAGAAATTACTGAAGAACATGATTTCTTAAATGGAAGCTACCTTATGCGCATGCACGATTTTGGTGAAAACCTTAATGGTAGGTCCCTGTTCCCTCACCAACCCTCACACCAAATTTAAACATTGTAGGTCAATTTGTTCGGGAGTTATGCTGACTGCAGACACACTTACACACACAGATATACATTTTTTCTAGATCACTTTTTTGAAATCAGAATGCTCCAAAACGTGGAGAAATGCAAAAAAAAATCGAACATTTTTTTGGAGAGTATACTATACTTTCATTGCCCTATGTATACCTATGGGTAATTGAAAGTAAAAAATTATCATGTAACATATTATTAAAAAATATTACAAAAAATTAGAAAAAAAAAATGAAAATGCGTATTTTTTTTCTTTCTTTAGAGGACCTGTAAAATCTAAGAAATCATGAATTGTTAATTTATATTTAAATACACTTAGAAAAAAAAGGAAAAATTCATAATGCATCAATTAAAAAAAGAGACTGTTAAAGATATAATATAATTAAGAAAGTTAAATGGTTGAAAAAGCAATTTCTTAGCAATTGCAATATTTCCAGATTCCAACCATAATGCTTATAAAGCTTCAAATAAATTACTTAATTATTTAAAAAATAGTAAATCATATAAACAAGCCAGTTGTATTTAATTATATAATAAAGTGAGTTGTTGAAAGACATAAAATGTAAATGAATGTTCCTTTTATTGCTTCATAAAATGCGAACAGCTAAATTTAATTATAGTAATGAATCATGTTAATTAAACTACACCCTTTAGATTGCTGTTATTAATTCCTTGACATCGTAAATTAAAGATTTAAAATTACTTATAATTATTTTATTTCCAAACATTTCTTAACTTTCCTTTAACGACAGTTTCTTTTCTCTATAAATTTTCCAAATATTTAAGTAAGGATTATAAGTCTATTCTATTCATACTTCCAAGGCTACATCCTCTCAGACGCATTGTCTCTCGAAATATTATTAAAAAATCAGTTTTATCAGATAAATATTGATATAAAGAGATAGCTAATAAGTCTTTAAAAAAAAATATTTTATTTAAATTTAGTTCGTTTTTTTAGTGTTTAGCTTGTTAATCATTAATTAAACTAGATTTTTATAAAATGCCTGGTTTTTGTTTAGATATATAGTTCAAAATATTTAATTCCACTCAAGTTGAGTGCAAGGGTTTTGTCACATCTTCTAAACAACTTCTTGGTTTGAAACAATATTTTGGCTTATGGTTGTATTTCAGTTCAAATGTGCTAGAGTTATAAAGAGCTGTACCGTAATAAAACCATGTATCAACATCTGAACTTTTGAGAAAAGTTACAGTTTAAGGAAAGGGCACATCTAGTGAATCATTTTAATGCTACTTACCTCACATTTGCATCAAATAAAGCAAGACAGTCTAATAAAAATAAAGCAGTCAGCTCGACAACCAGCATTCCACTAATATAGTGTATGAAAAGATAAAAAATTAACACTTTAGAATAAAACTACACAGAAAATAAACTCTTAAAATAAAAATATGCACATGCATCTACTAAAATCTAATTAGAACACTTTTGGTTCAGTATCGCTTTAAAACCTAATTCTTCCTAGCAATTTTCCTTCACATAAAGACAGAACGGATCTCCGTATGTTTTAAAACAATGGAACTCGAATCCGTAAACAACCACTAACTTACACAATTACCTTAAAAGACCACCATTATGCCGTTAAACTATATCCGCTTCCCTATCCTTTAATGAACAGACTGTCTTCACACGTGTGTCTATTATTTAACGAAAGCTTCCAATTTCAACAAGAGCTTTGATAGAGCATTGTTTAAAGCCTAGATAATTTTGGATGTCAGTTGAAGAGGGCCTGTTACATATGTTTTCTTTTGGGATCAAAACATTTTCTAATCAAGTTTATGGAAACGATTTGCATAGGCGTCTTAAACATTTGCATATGCATAGAAATGTGATTTCATAGAATAGATGGATTTCGCTGAGTTTGTATGTTTTCTTAAGGAAATAGACTGCTTGTGGATTATTATGTTCTGTTCATCTTTGCCGTGGGTGCAGACAAATTTTCGTTATAACCATTATTTTGTACTCGAATCTCATTATTACCATCGCCTCAAAAGGTATCGTCAGTCTTTCATCTGTCGCATACATCTAATGCTTCATTTTTATTATCACAATGTCTGTATTGTTTTACAACTTGTGAAAAAATTTACCAGTAATAATTTTTTACAAAGTAATTAAAAATAATTTACAGGTAAATAATTTTTAATTACTTTGTTTTAACTTTCAGTCTCTTAAATATTTTAAACAATACTTCGGTGGGTATTGTGACCCAAAAAAGGAAGCATTATATTTGAATTTTGACGATAACACTAAAAAATTGATAAACAGTACTTAGAGAATTTTAGCATCAATTTATTGAATATATTTCAATGCCTACCATGGACCAATCATAAATTATTAATGATTAATTATTTAAATAGTTTTTGGATAAATTGATATTAACCCATTAACGACGGTTGGGAAAAAAAAACTTGCCAATCGACATTTTAGTTTTTTTCTTTGCTAATAAATCGTGATTGTGGTTCCACTTAGTGTTTTTTAAAAATCATAAAAATAATTTCCCAAAAAATCTGAAAACATATTAAATTCATTACGTATTCTTAATTCAACAGAAAAAACAAAAACAAAAAAATTCAAACATAAATACATATCCATTGATATTCATGTGATTGATAAATTTCAATGGAGATTGTTTTTTAAAAAAGTTATGGTAAAGTTAAAAAACCAACCTGAGGTTAGAGATGTTTTTTTTTTAATTCTGGAACCAATTATTTTTGCTCTTGGCATACTCTTAAGACTACTCTATGCGAAATAATAGATTGTATGAAAAATTACTTCCGAGATATTTATAGTCCAATTTTTTTACAGAATTCAAATGGTTTATTGATGTATTCTTATTCTAAATATGCCAATAGTGTAAATTAGTAATAATTTTTTTTAATATATTTTTCAATCAAAAATAACTTTAAATGTAAAAAAATACAATTTCAGCTCTTACCCAGACAAAATATTTTTTTTTAATATTTTTACTGACTCCTCACAGAGCTCATGACCATAAATAATATAAGATATCAATGGCCTACAGACACCAGTAAAAAGCTGAAGAAAAAATTTCATAGCTAGATTTAAGCTACGAAAACAATGATAAAACTGAAAAACAAGATGCAAGCAATAACCAAAATACTATATCTATTGTCCCTAACAAGTCACCCATTGTCTTTTGGCCTACACAACCCTTCAATTTATATTCATTAGTAATGATATTTATAGATATTGAATATCGATAAAAATTACTTCAAGAATATGTAGTGTAGCCATTAATGTAGCCATTCTTAATGAGAATCAAAAATGAAACTGATTTATCTTTTTTATCTTGTCAACCTTTATCACGAGCTAGATATAAGCGCTCAATTGGTTGATTCTTTTTATTTTTTATTAAAAATTTGCCTTTAATGTATTTCCCAATTAATGGATTTTATGAGAATAGTTATAGTTTTTGCTACAGATAAGAATGGCCATATTGTAAGACTTTTTTTTTTGTTCACCTACTTTATGATTTCTCAAATGTCTAAATAAATATATATTTTCTACCCATACCAATATTTATCTTTTATTGAAAATAATGCATTATTCAAACTTCTATCAGGGCACAATCTCCCTAAAAATTAACTAACAGAAAAGAACTTTATTTTTTAATGGAATTTAATTATTATGCGATATTTTTTCAATTTAAAAAGGATAACTTTTGCACTGAATTTTCGGAACACGTTGAATCTTCAAAACATTAGAATATCCAATGTTTAAATGAAAAAAAAAAATTGTCTGTACAAAAACTTCACCTTCTTTTAACAAAAAACGCTCCTTCTAATCGCTAAAGTTAGGAATACCCATTACAAAAGTTTTTCACGAAAAAACTATTTTAGTGCCACTCGACATAAAGTTGATAGCTGGAACCTCTCATAAACAAGATTAATAAAAATAGAAAATATGTGTGCTTTTAACATTTAGCTCTTCACTTATTTAGTGGTTTTCGCATCAAGTGCTCTATATATTCCAGAAAAGAATCTCGTAAAAATAGTTCAGAGACTATTTTTTACAGTAGGCTCAAGAAGACAGATATATGTTTCTTTTTCTTTTTACTTTCCCTAACATATATAGTTGTCGATTTTAAAAGCCCGTAACAAGATGAACTAAAGTATATTCCTTAGAACTCACTGTCTTTATCACTTTTAGAACTACATTTTTTGAAATTATGAAAGGTAAAGTTTTAATATTTTAACTCTTAAGAGCTTTTACAAGATTACAATCGATGAATTCATCAAATTATTTTTATCACATAAATTTCTAATTACTCTTAGGTTAGCATAGGGTGAAAAATTACATTTCATTCGACTTTTCCTTTCTACTCGTTTTGTAACGCGCTAATTATGTAGAAAAAAAATGCATGCTGTGTGCGTATCTGCGATCAGCATAACTCTTGAGCAGATTGACTTACGATTTTAATTTTTTGGGAAATTACGCATGCGCACAAGGTCTTTGAAAAATATACATTTTTCCTCCAACTGACCAAAAAATCGCTCAGGTAAAAATCACTCATTGAATCAAAATCGCTGATGTAATGCCTTTAAAAGTGTTTTAATCATCAACGTCCTCGAAATTTTCTTAGAGATTCGATATAAACGTAAAAAATAAAAAACGAATGTCGAACTCAATGTTTCCTATGAACATCACCTATCAACGACGGTTTCTCCTCAGTTTCATTTACAAGAAAGGATAATGTAACATTTATAGAAAAAAAATCTCCACTATACCAATTTTAGTGTTTGTTTTCTGTCAATGTTATAATTATCGCCTAAAATATCGCCAAACTAGGCATTTTTTTTTTTTAATTAATGCAGATATTAAGATGAAAACTCTAAATTACACCTATCGTCAAATTTCAATGCTGTGTCAGTATTAAAGTGTAATAGAAAGTTGAGCGATGTTCCATACTTCTAGTTTTGTTGCGAATATAGAATAAAATTATAGAATTTAAATAATTCATAAGTTTTATTTTTATAGGATTTTGTTAACAAAGACACTTTATAAGTAGTATTTTACTGAATATTTCTTTTTCCTTAGGGTTGCTGTTTTATCAGAAAGTCAACAAGTAGAGAAGCTTAATTTTATTTAACAAGTGCCATGAGACATACGTTCATTCTATTGTTAAGAGAATAAATATTGAGTTTGGTAGCTGCGTATAGTCTTTACTTTCCATCAATACTTTTTATATTTATCTCAATAGTACCAGGATTGCATATTTGTTGGAGAATTACAAATTGAGTTATTATTAGTGCGATTCGACCCTAATTAGTTAATTAAATTTTAATTATTCAATTAAATATCATCAAATTAATAATGTTATGCAGATATGTCAGTTTTCTAACACTTGTCAGTATAACACTTGCGAAAAAATGTGAGTTTAATTCAAAAATTAAATAAATGTCTTTTCAATGTATTTAATTTTATTTCTAAGACATATCGTCAGCTCAAAGTAAAAAGGTTCAAAATCAACTTTCAGTCTTTAACCACTTTTGGGGATTTTGGAAACAGAAAGGGTAGCTCATATGTAAGTAAAAGCTTCCAACTACGCATTAACCTTTACGACGGTTGGTAAGAATATTTGCGAATCGACATTTTAGTTTTTTTCTTTGCTAATAAATTGCGATTGTGGTTGCACTTAGAGTTTTTTTAAAAATTAGAAAATTAATTTTCCAAAAATCTTAAAGATTCAATATACACTCTAAATAATTTAAATAAACAAGGTAAAAGTTAAAAACATAGACTTTTTATCCATTTCAAAGTCTCCTTTTATGAGTTAATACTGTTAATCAGTACTGGTAATCTCATGGCTTTTGATCAACTACTAATATTCACTAAGTATTATTGTATACTATAATATGTGTTGTATACTGTATTTCCAGGGTAGTATATTTAGTACTTAATACTTATATATTCAAATAAATTTCGCACATATAACAACAAATCACAGCATTTAGAAAGTATTCGACTTCCTTTCACATGCCGTAACAACTAGGCTTTCCATTAGTTGTAGTGTAATCTCTCATGTTTTTGAAGTATTCTGAAATTTGTTTCAGTTTTTCTTGCAAAAAAAAAAAAAAAAAAAAAAAAAAAAAAAAGGTTGAAGAACTTATCCCTTTCCTCCCTGAGTTGACCGTAAATACCCTTAAAATCATCATATGAATGCCTCAATTCATTAATATGATCATCCAACAAACGCCTATATTTCCGTTTCCTTCTAAAACAAAGGGGAGATAATAATCTTAACCTTCTTTTGTCCATACTTAAATTGTACATTTGTATTATAAAGTAAAACGTAAAAAATAACTAAATACTTTTAATCAACACCTATTCCGTTATTGCATTCACTGGGTGAAAATAACAATCTAACTGTTCAAAGATGCGGACAAACGCTCGTAACTATGTGCTCGTGTGAAAAGGAATGCGTTTGCGAGCACGAGTCCGCACAGTCGGAAAGATCCCTTACCCTTGCCCACTTACTCTGTATTCTCTAATAAATTCTGAATTTCATTTCTTGAGACCATCTTCGCAATCCAGAGTCAATTGTTCATCCTCTACCTAAGACTTTAAGGGAAGAATTTATGTCCTTCCTTTCTCGGCCCGTAATTTCAATTGTTCATTGCATAAAGATTATTATGTCAGTAATTTTCATTAGTGATTATAATTGTAAGATTAAGTTACTCGAGAAACATTTATTTAATTGTTAATATTGGATGCATGGTTTGATATTTATGATTATATCATTTTAGGATGCTCTAGTTTATTGTTATCTTGTTGTTGCTGTTGTTTCTAATCTCCATATCTAGCCTCGGCTAGACAGGATTCACGACATTATTAAATTGCAAAAAATCATAGACAATGGAAAATTCCCGGATTTTTTAAAAACGAGAGAAATTAGATTATATTTATGAAGAATTTCTTTCTGATTCCAAATATTCAAATAAAAGTTCTTTAAAAATTTAGTAATTTAAATATTAAGAAAAGAAAATGCCCTGAAATCCAGTCCAATCAAAACGATCAGCTATAGCTGTGACGTCACTGCATCTTTTCGTTTCTATGATCATCGTCAGATTTCTGCCAAATAGTTGGTCTGTGTTTAGTAGACAATTACAGTATCCCATACCGGTTGGCGCGATTTGCGAAAAAATTGCAAAGCTGGTTTCCGCTGCTGCGTTTCAAGCCAAGGTGTTTCAAATGTAGAAACGTCACATTTGATTCGAGCTAAAGCTCGTCAAAATCTAACAAGCAATTATAGATTGCAAATTAAAAAAAAAAAAAAAAAAAACGCAGTGAGCAGAAATGTTTGTGTTTATGTCCTTTTCGAAACAATTAGAATTGAATGAAGAAAAATTTTAAATAATGTGGGAATTGTCAATTAAGGGAAGATCAAACAGGTCATCAAGGCACAACCCCAGAAACTTTAGGATGTGTGCCAGAGAGACCTACTCAGATTGACATTTGGGACAATTGAGAGGAGATTTACAACCGCCTTGGAAAGTAAGGCATTTTAGATGACCACTGAAAAAACAGGAGAGTGCCGTCTGGGCACGTCTGTCGCAATTTAAAGCTAGTGATCTTCCAGGACGATCAGCAAGATATAAAGAGTGTGCTGGGATGACAAGTCAAGTCTGCTTATCGGAAAGTTTTCTGACAGAGAACAGTTCATGGTATGTCAGAGAAACAGTGGATGGCAATGTTCCTTCAGGGTTGCATCTGAACGGACCGAATTTTTTTCGACCTAAAGAAACCGGGCAGAAAAAACTTGTTAGAAACGTACTCATCAGAACGGGATTTGGATAGAATGAGGTTTGGACTTAATGGATTCAACCTAATAAAAGCGGTTAGAATGAAGTTGGTTAGAATTAGTGTCATTAGAATTTTTCTCGTCAGAAACTTTTTGGTTAGAATGCAAAGAGCTTAGAATGGAATTGAAAAATTTCCTTTCTCCCACATTGGGCGATAGATGAGTGCAACTGCTTATCTGTTACAAAGTACAGGAATTTATATTAACCTACACATCCTCTTTGATAATATTTCGGGGAGCCAGTGGCTTACGGCAATTCTCTGGGGCTATTTGCCTTTAAAGCCAATTCCTGAACCTCCCAGAGTTGTGGCTAGCCAGTGGAGTAAATGCTTTCTCTTTGCAAATGTTACCAGCAGGAATTATCTCTATTCAATGTTCTGTGCCACGTACGGGGGGTGGGAGGGGGGGGGAATGAAATATTAAAAGGAAACTACTTTACTGTGGTTCTGAGAATGATAATCTTGAAAAAAGTTGAATAAGTTAATTTATGTTCTTGTTTTTTTAGTTCAAGTTATTTCATGGTGTTTCTTCTTATAAATTCTATTTATAGCTGGTACAGTATTTTCAAAATTTATAATATAAGTATATCGTTATTTACGTTGGAGTATAAAGTTTTTCTAGTAAAAATACTATAATAAGAGTATGCTCTTTTGTGGGAAAAGCTCAGATTTAATGTAATGTAATTTGTTTCAATAAAAACTTTTTCATTTTTCAACTTTTAAGTGAATTGTAAACAATAAATAAATTTCTTTTAAATATAGTGATTTGCCTGTTTAGAGATGCAAAATGTGGGCTCAGTGTTTCGGATGCATATCTCGGGTTCGATTTAAAAAGTCTTGTATTTCTATAAATTCTGATTTTAGAAATGAGTAGACATGGTATTGATAGTATGTATCGATAGTTGTTTGTTGGGCTGTCTGGTGGGTTTTCACCGAATAGAGACTCAATTACGGACTAATCCCTTTGAAACACCTCCCATAAAGCGTTTTCCACTTGAAAAACTGATTACTCCATAGTCCAGCCATTTTATTAAGTTATTTCAGTACAGTATAGCCTTTATGTTAGTGTGTAAATCTTGAGACAGAAAACATATTTTTGAATGTAGTATGTAAAATTATGCGTCACAATGTTTTTTTCAGTCACGTTTTCAGAAGACATAATACATAGCTATGAACGCATGTTAAGATTCTGCGTTTGTTATATTTTATGATACTGGTAGCTTTTCAGTTAATTTCCAAGTTCATTGAAATATTGAACCTGGAACCCTCTTCCTTCCTTACCAGGCAGCTTGAAAATCAAGGATTGACTATCTGCTATAATCAATTTCATATTTATTCACTTTTGTAAGTTGGACGTTTCAGACTGTAGGAATCGAAACCTATTGTTCTTGTTCCATGCTACAAGTCAAAATTAGCACCCAAGGGTCGCAAGAGTCAAAATTAGCACATCAAATCAACCAATAAAAAATATTTGTGAATCTTTACAATTTAAATCTTGCTTATTTTTTGTGAATATGAAAAGGATGAAAAATACAAAAATTTCAGAATAGATTTTATAGAAACTTTACTAAAACATAAAACTCCCTTTTTTAAAACCCGTAGCCAAAAAGTATATTACATTGATTTTAAAGAAAATAGAACTGAAGACCAAATGGAAATTAATTATGATTTTTCAGTTTCTTCACTTATATGTATATAAGTGAAAGTAGAAATCAAACATCCTCAGTATGATTTCGTCTCCAATTGCTCATAACCATTGGTTATGAGTTGCTTGAAAAAAAAAATTATACTAAAGACATTATTTTTTCCCTTTAATAAATGTAAAAAATTCTAAAACATTTATCTAACGTAATTTGAACTGTTATGTTCTTCAATAAATATTTATGACGAAATCAGTTTTTCGTATAACAATTTTTAGAATGAAAATTTTAATTTGTACAAAAATTCATCCTCACACACCTTCACAACTTATTTCCTCTTATTAAGAAGGAATTCAAATGTTTGGACACTTTTGAAAAATCCTTATTAATAGGGCATAAGGGGGAGGAGAGAATATAGAAAAAATAAAAGTGAAGATAAAATAAAGGAAACATACTCGGAACCCCCGATTTGTGTACATATTCATTGGCACTTGTCTTGTCATGTACTATTGTTTTACCAAGTACATGTAAAATTTCCCTATACTAATTTCTAAGCCACCATCCCTTGCTTTGAATCTGAACAAGATTAATTCGATTGATTATAAGTTTGTAAGCTTGAACTAAAAATTGTATTTAATTCATTGACTATCACTACCACTGAAGAAAAAAAGAGAAATTGTCTTTGACAGCATTATCCAAATGAGCAAAAAAAATAGTTTTTTTATATTTGGCAATCTATGGTAATACAGCAATCGACAAATATCGTAAACAAGTGTTTTGGAGAATTGGTCAAATTTGACCAAAATTCGAACATCGTTCCAAATTATACGAATTTTTTTAAAATCAAACATGTCAAAAACATCAAAAACAAATCTTTTTGCCCTCTATACATTCTTATAAATAAAATATTTCAATTTTAAAACATTGCATCAACATTTCAAAACTTCCATTACATTTTAACCAGCATTGGACAAGATTGGCCAATAACTGTAACAACGGCCGGTTTACCAAGTTCCCCATCGGAATTTAATGTATTAATATTTTTGAAACAGCACCTATCTAAATAATAAGTGTAGAGAAATATGTATTACAATATAAAATAAAAATTACATTAAATTTTTCTGAAACCAAAAAATAAAAAAAAATTAAAAATTAAAAAAAATCAAATTCTATTTTATAATTTAAAAATAAGATTCCAACATTTCTTAGCAATTTATAAAACAACTGATTCAAAAATATTTATACTCTTAAAAATATATCTTCCTTTACTTATTTTTCCTTAAACGTAGTTGTTTACTGTAACTAAACTTCAAAAACGCTTATCTTATTCACACGCCTTTCTAATTTCGACAACATAAAAAATGTTAAAACTTTTTAACTATACTCATGTCAATAAGTTAAGGATAATTCGGGTTTTTCCTAATTACTTCTCTGTGGAAGAGCATAGATACATGAAACTCACAACAAAGAGACAACTTATTATAACATATCGATAAGTAAAACATCTCAGCCGCAAATTGAAATGCAAAGTATACAGTGGGGGACATATGCAAAAGAATGGAGTACCATTAGTGTGCATTTGTACAGATGCATTTACATTAAAAATCACTCTACTCATGGAGTTGACTTGGCTTAGCTGTTGACTTTTAATGTGAGATATGATCTCCTCTGCCATCAGTGTTTACTTGCCACTATACTCTCATACTTAACGTGAGTTTCTTAATGCACTTTAGTGGCTAAATTATTCGTCCTACATTTTGAACTGTTTGCAAGTGATGGAAAGTTCCCAATACATTAAATCTTTACAGGAGGTATCTGACTTACTTGTAGGGGAGATATTCATAATTTTTAATCGTTTATTAAAAGCAAAAATGAGATAAAATTTGCCATAAGTATCAATAAACACGATTTAGAGGCCGATATTTCACCATTTAAGACTTGTATAGATCAAGTTAACGTAATTAATGTGAAAAATTCGAATTTATTTATTTTTTGCCTCTTGGGGAGCTTATTAAACCATTTTAACTTATTGCACCCACAGACCTAATCTTTTTAACATCAGATACTGTCTACTGAAACTAATTTTTTCAGTCTCATGAGTAATATTGGACATCAGAGAATCTGTAGAAAGGTGAGAACATGATAGTTTATTGTAAATGCCCCAATTCAAGATAAAGATTTGGTGGGAAAAGAGTTTTGTTCTTTAGGTTCAATAAGTTGGATTTGTTTAATAAGCTCCCCAAAAGCACAAAAGATAATTAAATTTCCTTTTTTCACTTTAGTTACATTAACTTGATCTAGAAAAGTCTTTAATTGTGAAATATCAGTTTCTAAATCGTGTTTATTGATACTTATGGCATTTTTTATCCCACTTTTGCTTTGGATAAACTATTAAAAATATGAATATTGCCCCTATAAGTAAGGCAGATTACTCCTCTAATCCGAATTCCATCAAACATGTGTGGGTCCCTCCTACATTATGTATTGTGTAAAGATTTAATGTATTGGGAACTTTCCATCACTTGCAAACAGTTCAAAGGTAGGATGAGCAATTTAGTCACTAGAATTCATCCAGAAATTTATGTTAAATATGAGAATATAGTACCAAGTAAACACTGATGATAGAAGAGATCATATCTCTCACTAAAATTCAACGGCTAGCCATGTCAACTCCATGAGTTGCGTGATTTTTAAAGCAATTGCATCTGTACAACTGCACACTAATGATTCTCCATTATTTTGCATATGCCACCATATTTTACATTTCAATTTGAGACTGAGTTGTTTTACTTATGGATATGTTACATAAATATTTATCTTTGATGTGAATTTCATGTGTCTATGCTGCTCCACTGTGAAGTTATTAGGGACACACTGAATTATTCTTTGTTTATGGACATTTGTGTAATATATTTAAAATCAGGTTGTTTTTTTCTTTTCATCAATATAAATATACACTATATAGATAGATGCATTAAAATGTTCTATTTATGCCACTTTTTTTTCTTCAAAAATTATCAATTTTTTTTATGCATCTTCTCAAAGAAATCGCTATTTTTTTTTTTTTTTTTTTTTTATTTATTATTTTTTTTTTAAATGGTGCACTTGAAATAAAATTAGAATGCATTCATTTGATGAAATATTATTCAAAAACATATGTATAAATTTTATTTAAAAAATTGAATTATAAAAAAAGAAGTAAAAATTCTAAAATCGTTAAAAATATTTTAAACTTTTATATTTTTGGATAAATAATTCGATGATTTTAAATTCTGAGAAGTATTTGTCATCTATGCTCAGCGAAAAAAATTTTTTGAATAGGGTAATTTCAAAAATAAAAAGCTAATAAAAGACCGAAAAAGTTTCAAAAGTTTGATACTATATAACATATTTTGATAACATTATACGTTGGTATGAGCTTTTTTTTTTTTTTTTTTTTTTATTTCATTTCCTATGCTGCATTAGATAAGTTTTTAAATAAAATAATACATTTTCACTTGTATTTAATAACTAAAGTTATAATCATACATATTACCATTAATTTCTAGTATAATATTAAATATATTTTATAATGATTGGAAACATAAATCAAATTGGTAAATGTTTGTAGCATATTTTTTTTGTAAATTTTGGTTGTTACTCTTCATAGTATAAAGCGTTTCATTATATTTATAATTAAATAATGTCTGCTTTGTAAGAATACAATATATAAATAATATTCAAGGCATAATTATGGATATAAAGTCATGCAAAAAATTTGCTTAATGTTGTAATGTTAAATATATTAAATAGAATGGTATCCATATTTGTATTTGGATTCCAAACGAAACGATTGTATTATTACACTTGCAAAAGTGGGTTTTGAAGCAGTACACTAACCAGTACAACAATTCAGCAGCTGTATTATCCAATACATGTGATCAAGAAGTACTTTATTTTCTCATCATTATAATTTCATCCTTTTAGACAAAAAATGACAACAGGGAACACAAATAAAAGCAAAATATAAATCAAAAATTTTACAAGTATTTAAAATGGCATTGAAGGAATGAATTCTTCTTTAGAAACTTGACGCATGCCGAAAAAAATGAATACATAAAAAATGTGTTAATATTCATGAATAAAATAACATGACTGTGAAAGGAAAAGTAAGGCGAATTGAAAATCTGAGTATAAAATAACACTACCGAAATGAAAAACTGCGGACTAAACCGTGACCTCTGAGACCTTCTTGAAGATCATAACTAACCCTCCAATAACCACATTTACACTGCCAAACGTCTTCCGAGCTATAAAGCTTTGCCAAATTTGTAAGATTCGAAAAAATAGTTTCTAATGAAAAGACTTCTGACCAAAAAACTTTTCGTGACTTTCATTTTGTCCAAACTATTCTAATGAAATACCATTCTAACCATTTTCTTTATGCCCAAATTCATTCTGATGAAAACCCGTTCTGATGAGCGTTTTTCTATCGAGTAAATTCTAGCGAGCTTCTTTCGGTCGAAAAAAATTCGGTCCACTTGGTATACACGTTCTTCAGCACCCTCCATCGCCATGACATCAGCCTACTCATTTCCTCATATGCCTACATGAGATGGGATCCACTGAAGGTGCACCTCTCTAAAGACCTAAACTTGAAATTCTGACCTGGTTATTTATTCCTTTATTGATTTTTTTACGATAAATTTAGAATTTATATGATGTTATTAATTACAAAGAAATGCAATCTTAAAAACACGCAATGTACTTAAAAATACATTTTACCTCACGGCTGTGGTTTAACATAAATCCCTTAAGCCAAATCCAAGGTAGAATTATACCATTTTAGTTACATTATTGGTGTTAGGAATAATAATAAAATCGTATTATTAAAAACTGATCAAATATTTGGTAAGCAAAATTTGGCATTTCAAAATATTTAGAGAGGGATGTCTCGGCTAGGTATAAATTTATGCGTTTGTTTAGAGGGTACTTTAGCATTCAGGCTGTAACTTTTAAATTAATAGTTGCGAAACAGGTGTGCTGAAAACAGAAATGTTGATCGCAACTCCCATAAGAGCTTCTGAAAAAGCATCAAAATCTTTTAATTTGGAAGTGTTTTACTAAATTGTACTAAGATTAAGTCACTGTTACATTGACTAGCTTGACCTATTCATTAAACAAATACTTCAAACAGTACTAGAAGGCAGAGTCACCACTGTGTCAAACCAACATCTTACTAGATACAGAGATTATATCTTAGTATTTTATAACTATAACATTAACTCTTTGTTTTCACTTTATCTATCAAAAAATAAGAAAATTTAACATTAAAAACAGGGTGGGATACACCCTTTTTCTTCAAATGTTAATGTTTTCTTTAAATTTATCACTTAATGACACTTTTTCATGCATACTTTATTTTATCACCGATCAAAATAAACGCTTCCCTCCCTGCAATAGTGCTTACTTGCTTAGTAAGTACTAAGATTTTTATGGTCGTATTTTACGGTATTTTCTAATTTAGAAATATTTTAAAGTGTGTTGAAGTTGACCATGAAGAGGATTTTTTATATATATATTTAGTGTTCTTCAAACAACTATATTAATTAAAAAGTAAATAATAGAAATTTTAGCCCAATCCGTTAAGAGCAATTATTTTTTGGAAAAAATACACTGTTTAAAATTTTAATTAAATATCCGCAAAACAATGCAAATTTTAATGACCACCATTAACACTTTTTTTGCAGAAGAGAAAAGTTGTACTTATTGAAGAAGAGAGATTAGAATTAGAGCTTTTAAGTAATGTAGGAACATTCTTAGTTGTTAAGTGAATTCATTTAGAAGTTTTTCAATTCAACTGGAAGGTAAAGAAAATTTAATTTTGGTTTCTTTAATTTGCGTGTATAATTATTTAAACTGTAGCAATTTAATATTCAAGGTTTCGAGATAAAATAACTAAAAAAATGTGGGTTTTTTTTGTAAATTTAGCATCATTATTTTATTAATTGTGTTATTATTTTAATGCATTTGGAAATATTGTAAGTATATTAAGAATTATAAGTATGAAAATACGTTTTTTTATACTTTATATATTTAGAAGATATAAAATCATTAAGTATTATAAGCATATAAATATTTTTTCTAACTTTGCTCATTTAGATTTGTAAATTTATATTTTTCATCCAGTTACCGGTCACAAACTTATTTTAATCATGACCATTATTGTATACAATTAAATTTATCTACATTTTAATTACACGAACATGCATAATACATTATTATTATTTTTTTTTTTTTGTTCAATAGAAATTTCTAACATTTTGTTTCAAACAATAATAAAAACCTAGAATTTATATCGAACTAGGATATCGTATGAAATTTCATATGAAAAGATTTAAAATGCTGTAAAGTGCAGGTGACTTGAGAAAAAAAAAATTTTTTTTAGTTCTTTTTTAGTTCTTTGAACTATGGTTTTAAAAAACTTGTCTTTTATCCTTGAAACAATGTTCTTTATTTAACTGACATTTTAGGCAATTTTTGAGAGCATAGAGAAGTTTTTAATGTCCTCCAGGATATAGTACTTAAATGCCATGTTATTGATCATCTTAACCTTAAAAGTACACGGCTTTCCATTTTACAAATGGTTCTAGTAAGTTATGTATCACTCAAGTAGAATAATTAGGGAAACAAAAAGAAAAAAATCAACATGAAAAAAAACATTCAAAGTAACTTATAATACCGATTGTTTAGAAAACAAAAATATGCAAGGTTCTTGACATATACTTCTAAAAAAAATATTATTTCAAAGAGTATATCCAGTTGCTTGAAGACGCAGGTTTCAAAAAGATCATCTTCTTCAACATCAGTAGTCCTCAAAGGGATCTTTAGGAAAGGTCTACTTCCAAAATTTATCAGCGTTTTTGTTTTTAGGATGCGTGGAAAGTTAAATCATCAATTTCCTCAATTATTTCTGTATACTTGACCTTATCATACAACATTACAACGCATTCACCAAATTGAATATTCATAGCAATTGTAGGAAATCCTTAAATGGTCAATGATTCATCATCCTAAACGCCTTCTTTTAACTGTTCCTGAAAATTGTTGAAGTAGATTTAACAGTATCCTTCCATATATTCGTGGCAAATTCAAGTTTTTCCAACTCAACCATTCCAACCTTTTTACTGAAAAAAAAAAAAAAAAAAAAAAAAAAAAACTTCAAAGTTTGAAAAATTAAAATACAGAATCAATTTGCAATTTTCTTTCTGTAATACTATTTTACTTACCACAAACAAATTCGTCGAGCTTGATCGTGTCCTTTATTACGCCATCCCCAATAAAAATTTATAGTTATTTGTACGAGGGCGGGCTAAACTCGGCAGATTATTATATATATGAATCATTTTCCGATAAAAGACTATGGTTAAGTACTTCCACATGTAACGTAAAATAATTATCGATTGTTGAAGCACTGAACTTTCCTCGCTGTTTTCGACATCCTTATATGAAATAATTTCATTACTTGGGATATTCAATTATAACGCCATTTAATCAGCAACAAAAAAAATCGCTATAAATTGTTCAACCCACATGTGATCAGGTCATGCCTCTTAAAGCTACTGCATACCATTAAGTTTATGTGTATAACATAATCAAATATGAATTAAATAAAGCAATAATAAAAATACCACATGCTGTTCTTAGTAATATCTGATTCCTTTGGGAAATTTGATTGAAAGTTAATTCATTTTAAGTGAATTTTATACGAAACAAAAGCAGTGAGGGCATATTTCAAAAGTCACAATTAATGGAATTAATTCATTGTTTGGATACTAGTGTCTGATATTTATAAAGACAACAAGATGTAAAGGGAGAAAATATTTCTGCATCCTGTTATATTGTATGGTATTGCCCTTCAGCTAATTATTCCTAATATTATAAAAAAATTATGAATTTTGAATTAAAGGCATCGGATCCTATTCTGGATAACTGCATATCTTCACTACAAAAACATAAAGTTTTTTTTTTTGTGTATTACTAATGCTCTTTCCGATCATTTTATCTTTAAAAGAATGCATGAATGAAAAAGTGGATTTCCCTGATACTTTTTCTGGATGAAAATAAAATGGTTTGTTTTCACAAGTTGTAAAAAAGAAGTAATACTAAGATTAAATGGATATAAATGATCATGCAGCATACTCTCTCCCTATTTTATCATGTTTTAAACTTATATTTTTGTTTCCTTCTCGCCTAAGGCTTCTTGTTTCCAAAAAACAATAAAAGAAGAGAAACTATATGTCGAGAAGAAAGTAAATTATATTTTACCCTACAAAAAAATAATTCTAGATCTTTCTGAAATTTTATTTAATTTGCAAGAATGTTCTTTAGGGAAACTGAATTCAAGTCATTCAACTTCTTTGACAGTTTGTAAAAAAAAAAAAAAAAAATATGATGAATTTCTTTAAAAGTTTTGTTAGGATTAAGGAATGTACTACAGTATTTTTTTCGAAATAACCAATTCCAAGGAAATGAAAGTATATATTTAAAAATATTATTATTTCACACATATGATGTACTTCAACAAAAATATGTTTTCCTGTTCATTTGTTTCCATTATCAACCCACATAACTGCCTAATGACTGCTGCAGCAACTTACTGTAAATTTTCCAACAAATATATTATAGCTGATTTTACGATTACTTAAAATCAAATATTCTGGTTTAAACTAACAGAGTAATTTAGTTCGGTTGCACTTATGACTTGATTATATATATATATATATATATATATATATATATATATATTCAAATATAGAGGCAAAATTTCAAACTTTGAAATTCCACTAGGGTACCGGCTAATTTTTTTCTCCCACCAAAAACAATAAGTAATGCTAAATTTGATAAAAATCGAACAATATTTAGGGGTGGTGCAATCAACTTGAATTTTAAGAATTTCATGCATAGCCTTACGGCGTTCACCGTAACATAACATACAATATTCAATGTAAACTGTTTATATTTTGCATGAAAAACAATCGTTGATGGTGTAGAATACAATATTTGATGGTATATATTTGTATGATAAAGATTGATGGTATTGTTAGTATACTACCTGTTGTTAGTATATACCTGTTTACACTGGAAATTCATCAGTAATCGCTCACATCACTTCCCTAATAAAGTACTTTTTCTGAGGTGTGAAAACACATAATTCACCACCCTAATGCCCCTAATAATGTTTTCTTCAGTTAGGTACTCTTCGTTTTTTTACCATTTCTCTGAGTCAGTGAGAAAAAAGTAATTTTTTTAATGCCCATTACATCGCAAAACCTCAGTGAGTTTGAAGGGGAAAAAATTTCCGAGCTTTGCTTGGGGTTAGTGAGAATTAATTTCTTTGTAATATTCTCTAAATTCGGACTTTTATCATAAAGTGATGTAATAATTTTGGATATGTTTTTTGTGTCGGTATTCCTATAAAAAATGGAGAAAAATAAGTTCCTCTCCGGGTTACCAAAGTTGAGAAAGAACCTCTTTTATATTGAAACAATAGAAATACCTTCAATGATGTTCTCGAAGTCATGAAGCTTCTACAATGTAACCAAGTTGTTATTTGGAGCATCAATTGGCACAACAGAACTTCAAGTAGATGTAGGATACAAATATAGAAATGTCTCTTAGTACTTTTTCTTCTCGTTTAGTAAATCGGAATTACTCTTTGAATATCGATATCTTGATGGCTTGTATGACTTTTACCATCCATCTTGCCCAGTGGAAGTCCACTGGATTCATAAAATGTACCGGTATGTAGGAGAAGAACTACCTAAGAAAATTAATACCAATTCCAAGAGCTCAAAATAATCGTTGAGAGAGAGGGATAGTTCTTTAGCAAAATCAATTATGTCATCCTTTTGGTCTGCTACAGATTAGATAGTGAATGCATCGATGATGAATGCATTGTATTTGTTCTTTCCAAAGGATTTCCAAATATATTGAAAGCGCTTGAAAAGAAAAGTATCGGGGTCAGAAGAAACGTCATCTTGTGAACACTGTATACAACACAATTTCACAGATATGCATCCTGCATTCTTGATACAGAAAGCTCTTGATCAAGTTTTTTCTCAATCAGAATGCATGTCTTAGTGTTAAAACACATAGCTTTTATATTTTTGGCTAATTTTCAATGCTCCAGAGTTTCAAAAACTGTATTTGTTGCATGACCAGAAGAAATTTTTAGCACCTGATCTAGTAAACTTCGGAAGCAACTGCTCTAGGTCTTTGGTCTTCCCATGACCATAACTATTACTCTGTCAGCTACGTATTATCCGGTATTATCTTGTCAGTAGCACTGTTGAAGAAAATTGTTGAGGGATGCCTAAAGCTGATTTTTGCTCTGATTGTTTCTATCCCATCGTATAGAGCTAAAACTTATGTTAAATTCATCTGGCTCATATTAACAAAACAATTTCAGTAACTTCTATAAAACTTCACGAATAATTATAATTCGAATCTGATGATTAAAGATATGTGCAGCATCTTCGAGTTCCGAGAGAAGTTTATCTACAGGAATTGTCTTAGCTAACTGTCCAACCAAGCACACCAGTATATTTTCGTATCTTAACATTTGTCCTCATAATCTGATCAAATTTACATTAAACATCAAATGCATACGATCTTTGAAATGACACAGAGAAACTGATCACTACATTACACAACACTACAACAGTTCGAGTGCAAATTCACTTCCTATACGTGTGTGCTTAGCGACCACAAATCTCAATGGTTTTCTGGAGTCGCCGTGTCGTTTCACGACATCAAAACATCTAAATGTTTATATAATGCTATAATATGCAAAAGATGTTGTAGCTTGTAAATTAATGATTTTAGATGGGGGTTTTTTATGCTTTAATGAGGTAATAAGCGTTTTAGTATAGATATTTGCAAAACTTGCAATATTTGACCACTCTGTGCCAACTTGAAATATTAATAAATTTTAATAAAATTTTGCATGAGTGCCGCGTTAAAAAATCAAAAGTTCGCATTTGAAACAAATTAAAAATTAATTTTCCCCTAATTCATACAAATTATCAACAACAAAAAATTATCTTATCAAGAGTCAAATGTAGTATACAAAAATTTACGTTGATAATATAAGCAGGATTTAAGTATTTTTAACTGAGACTTGTTTATTATTACAACTTAAATTGGTGACAAAGAAAGATTAAATAAAAAACATAAAAGTATGTTTTTTCGGAATTAATGGATTAAGAACCTGAACAATAATTTAAACAAAATATCCTTTTTCTACACAGTAATTTGAAAATTATCTAAATAAAGTCTTTGAGTTTATATGTGAAAGTAAAAAAAATAATATGTTTTATCATATAGAAAAATGCGAAAAAATTATGTTACACATTTTAATAAAGTTATTTTTAAGAAATAAAAACTTGCGCTTGAATTCAAATTCCATTTTTAGAAAAGAATTTAAAGTTTCATCTTTTTATTTATAGACTTTAATTTGTCTTAAATATTTAGTAACAATTTAAAACCTTTTTTGAACTATTTATTTAGACTTTCAAAACAATTCTTCCCAAAACATCATTTCTAAAAACGTTGAATATTTTAATAGCAAACCAACACTGCTTCTTTGATTAGTTCTCTTACAAATGTTTTTATGTTCAAAAATCACTCCAAAATATTACATCATATAATATTTTTAAAAGTTTAAGTTTTCTCTTATTTAGATTTACATTGTATTAAAGAGCACTTGGGTTTTCACGTTATATATAAATATATATATCTTGTTTATGCTCAAGCTATAATTTAAAAATTACTTTTTAATTTCTGTACACGTTACAACCTGTATTACACTTTGTACTTGAAATATAATATTTCAACGTTTATATTATTTTTCCAGTTATATTAATACTTGTCTCGAAACCCCATGCATATTTAATCAAAGTGTTGTTAAGTGCTTTGAGATTTTAATTCCGCTTCAGTAAAATAAGAGTTAATATAAATTAAACAGAATATAAATTATTGCGACTTCATTACGTATTTAATATTCATTCTGGAAATGCGTGCGCTGCTAAGGTCCCTAAGGGAATAAAATGAGAACTTCAAAGATACGGAAGTATTAATTAAACCATTCTCAATTCATCAAAATGATAAATTAATAATCTCAAGAATCAAATATTTAAATTAAAATGAAAATGGATAAATTATATTCATTTCTAAGTATTCAATAAAAGTAATCACTAATCTCTAAGTTTGAGATATATCTTTAAGGCAAAATATTTATGAATGAACGTAACCGTGTTAAATTCGTATTGTTTTTCCATTTTTAGTTTCGATCATTTAATTAGCGAAAATTATGTATATCCTTTTATATAAGGTTTACCTCGAGGGTAAAATAATTCTAAGACCTTTTTACGTTTGATAATCGTCTTTTTGTCTGCTCAAAGAGCAAGATACAATCGAGATTAATTATTAATTTTATAAAAGACGAGTTGACTTTGAATTCAAATTTTGTGCTGAACTTAAATTTGAAGCTTGCCATTTCTCTTAATTCATTTTGAATGGCCCTAGGATAATTATCTTTCCAAATACTTTTTAAAGAAAAGTATGATGGTATAATATTTAAATTATATTTTAATAGATTATGAGAATCCTTATAAAAAATACCTAATAAACTATAAAATGTTGAATAAATGAAATCAGAATTATATTAACGGTATTTTTATTAGAAATAATACTTATTAGTAAGATACATACATTTTGATACAAATTATAACGGTTTATATCCATATTTATTTCAGTCATAAAATACCTTGAGACAGATCGAAACCCAGCTAAACTTTCTGCTATTCCTATGATAAGTATTGATTACAAAAAACTTATTATGATTCATTTATTATCTTTATAAAATAATTATGTATTGATTTTATTTTATTGTCTATAAATTTGGAACATTAACTTCTCAAGCCTAGTTTTATCTAATTCCAAATATTGATAAGTTTTCAATTCCTACACTTTATTGTATTTTAATGAAACAAGAATATATTGGATGTATTTACTTCTGTATTGCATATCACATAAATGATCTGATAGACTGAATTTTCTATTGGATAATAATTGTTAACCTAGTTAAGCACACATAATATAAATTGAGATAAAAGTTAAACTAAATTGAAATACAAACATCAGTTGAAAGTTATTTATCTTTATTTACACTGTTGTTTCTCTGCACTCTCAATTATCCGTTAGTAAATATTGTTAAAAAACATTATTGAAAAGCAATTGACCTTTTCCGAACAGTTAACTATATGCAATAATTTCCGTTAAAAAATAATTTATAACAAAAAAATTTCCTTTAAGCACCCAACAAGAAGACACATTTTATAGATTTTATATCCACTAGCATTACATGTAACAGCAACAGACATATACATTAAAAAAGAGGAGCGTTTTTCGTCCGTTACGTAATTCACCAGCTGTCAGACCCTTCCTTATCTTCTCTCCCAAACACATCACCTTTAAACCCCTCCTCGATATCCCAACATCCCTTCCACAAAGACGAGAAGGGGGAAGAAGAAGACGACCGGACACTGCCGGAATGACCAATCCATGAGTCCGGCCACAGAATGGTCAATAAGCAGAAGCGATAAAACTGGACACGAGTTATCGCCGGAAAAGGGACATTCCCATAAAAGCAATGTATCCATCCCGATTCTATATAAGAAACCTGCGGGAGTCAGTCTTTTTTTTTTTTTAAGGGTGATGGGGGGGGGGGGGGGGCAATGGTGTTTTTATTGAAGATGTACTGATCCCATCTTTGCCGTGCGAATGGACATCAATAAAGTGGAAAATTGAAACTGTTCCCAAAAAGTGTAAGAGTGTTTAGATGGTAGTATGATATATGTCAGTGGAAAGTTTGGCATCTATGTATCGAGTGAGTTCCTTGTTGTGAGTAGGTATTTGTCAATTTTCTGGAGAAAAATGTTTTGAGGATTTGTTGGACTTTTTTACATTTTCATTTTTGCTGTTTATTTATTCAGACACATCAGTTTGTTATTATTGTTATTATTATTTGAGTTTACAAAACGTATGATATATTTTTGGCAATCAATAGTTTTTAGTGTTCCGTTCCAAAAGACAAATAATATAATCCATAAATAATACATAAAAATACAGTTTTTTTTATATAAATGATTTATATAAAATACAATTTCTTATGTGCAGTTGCAACTTAATGAACTCGGAGCGAGTTTCTATAGTGTTTGACTATTACGAGGAATACAATTAAATTTCATTTTAACAGCTATGATTTAAGGAAGTCGGTTTTAACTAGCAACTAGCATTAAAAAATTATATATCATTTTAATAATAATGTTATTAGTTTACAAATTTGACCATCTTCAAATGGATAAAGAGTCGCACGTGGCTCATATGTCACAGTTTGTCGATCACTCGTCTAGTTGCACCTAACCTATAGAAGCAGATTAATAGGTAAGCCAGAAATCAGATAATATGTAAAACTCAAATTTTGATAATAAATTATAAATGTGAATCCTAGATTAAGAATGTTGATAAAAAAAATAACGATGGTGTTTCAAATATCTCTTTAGCACAACAACGCTGGCGAATATCGCTCGACATTGGTCAATCCCGATGTTGAACGTTGTAAGCTGTTCGACATTGGAAAATCTCCCTCAATCTTGAATAAAATATACTAGAAGTTTTAAAATATTATTTCAAAGTTTTAAAACTAAAATATTATAGTCATGAGAAAGGACATAGAGTAAAAAAAAATGTTTTGTGATGTTTTTGACTTATATTTCTTAAAAGAAAATCGTATATTTTGAAAAGATTCTCGAGTTTTGGAAAGAATTTGACAATCTTCCAACACCCAATACTGTTGTTCTACCTGAACATTTTAATGTTAAAAAATGGTGGATTAGAGGAACGCTACGCTCCTGTGACTTCCCTTTCCATATTCTTGTCTTTATTCACCAATAGTTTTTCTGAACAATGAAGCAAACACTCAAATGTAAGAAATCTATTTTAACAGATTTCTTTTAAAAGAAACTCTGCGCAGTATATGACATTCATTTAGAGTTATTGAATTCTTATTAAAGGTATTTTCTGAATTTTTAAATTTAACCTTTGATGTTCTATTTTAATGACGTTTCCTATTGGAAATATTTCTGAAATTGATTCTCCCAGATACCTTTAAACTCTTACTCTATAATTCAAGACAAAACTGAATTCCTTGCTTGGCAATGTGTCAGCCTACGCATCGATGACCAGCATGAGTGATGAATGATAGATTATCCGAATAATCTGAATATATGGACTTATGGAACGTTAACCATTACGAAAAAAATCATGTCAGTACCATCTCTATAGTTAATTAATAAAGTTGCTGTGTCAATGAATTCCGCTTAAGAGCGAAGGACTACATCCAATTCTCAAAAATAGATCAATGAAAAAAGAAAGTAGAAACACTTCGACGCTTTTTGTTTTTAAGAATGTGTTTAGCAATCAACTGCATATAAATAGATTTAGGATTTAAATGAATTATGACTTATACAACTATGATTTATCTACTTTGTGTCACACCCAAATGGGATGTATAACTATTATTAACTTACTTATGATATGCAGTCAATTAACTTATAACTAATAATTTGAAATTTACTAACTTTTGACATTCTTATTCGTGTCTTAGAAACTTGTACAAACATTTTTAATATGAACTGTCACTAAAACACCACTTCAACATACGTATATATACCTTATATCAGACCCAGAAACCGAGCATTACCTATTTGCTAACATTGAAATCTTTCTTAGTTGAAGTTTAGAATGTATTACAATAACCCTGCCAGTTTGGAGATTTTTTAAACAAAAATTTCGCCAAGTTTGTGATTTTGGAGGCAAATTTTGTGCGCACATTTATTACCGAATATCCAATTACTAATCTAACAAATATTTGCAGCCAAGATGTGAATATTCCATAGATTTACTAAGAAAATATTTTACTACTCAAATTTTGAAGCTAGATTTGTCAAAAAATCAGTTTGAACTATTTGTAATCCAATTAATTGTATCACGACATTCAAACTGGTACATGAAACATGTCCGTAGAATTTATGTACCTACTGGGTATGACAAATTTCAAAATTCCTTTCTGTCATCATTTATTTTACCTATCGTTTGGTACGAGAATTTATCTTATGAAACCACTTTTTTTTTTCTTTTTACATATCGCACTTACCTCTAGCAATTGTAGCTTTTTCTGGGAACGTTGAATACAAAACAGTCTGGAAAAAAATAAAACTTTGTATAAGCCTCACACTCCATTAGCTTAGCCTAAAAGCTAAAAAATTTACATGTTTAATTTTAAAAGAAATTAATTGAATTTGCAAATTTGCAATCAAGAATTCGATGGGCTGCTATCCATCGAAATAAATTAACATATTGACATATTGTTATCTAATTAAGATTGAGTAAGAAAATTGCACTGGATAGACTGTAACAAAATGATTAGTTAATTACATAATTAGAATTATCAATAACTTATTTTTATTAATTAGCAGTGGATATAAAGAGGCCAGAATGGGGAAAATATTAAGCGGAAGAAAAGATAAACAAATTTTCTTATTAATCTAAAATACCGAAAATAGATTCGCAAAAATGTATTCATACCTCTTAGATAAATTTGTTAAAAAAGGAAGAACACAGACTGCGGTTTTAAGACAAAGAAACATGTAAAAGTAATAATCTGAGATAATATTGAAACTATTCCTCAGAACCTAGGTATTCAATAACGATTAATGTGGCTTGAATAACGATATTGCTATTATTCACACGATTATGGTATCCATGAGTAATTGGTTAAGGGAAAATACTGTTTGGTTCTATCAGAACAACATACAACATATATATTTATTTTACAACATAAAACAACATATGTATTATTTCAACACATTTGCTTCCAACGTTGGAGTGAATTTATGGATATGTACACATCTTTATCATTTCTAATTGAAGGCCAGAGTGAATAAAAGAGGCTGGTGAAAAAACTTTCAATCATTTTTCTCAATTGATGAAATTTATTTTACTTGTTTTTTTCGTATTAGTAAATTAACTAGTATTCACAAACGCAATTCTCGATCCATTATTCTTACTATTAATATTCTAATCCAATAAATTTAAATAAATAAACTGGTACCTAAAAACTAATAAGGACTTTTTAAAAACAATTAAAACAATCAAATAATCGTAAGAGTGATTAATACTTTTTGTATTATTCAGCAAAAAAACAACTTGTTTCATTTGTAAGAGAGCAATTAAAAGAACTTTTTTTTTTACCATTTATACATATAACACAGAAAATCTGCTTTAAGTGGAATGAACTGCACAATATTAAAATAATCATTTGTCTTTAATAGAATAAAAAATTAAAAAACGGGTAAGGAAACTTAAAGCAATTAATTTCGTACTTCTTCCATTATTTCAAAGCTAAGAAAAACAAATCCAACACTAGAAACAGCTTAAATGCCATAATTCTTTTCGACAACTTAAGACCGAATGGGAGACCTTTTGAACGACCTGGGTTTTCTTAAATACTATACTTTATTTTGTATGTGATAGGTGAAATAAATTTACTCAGAATAATAAATCAATATAATCCCTTTTCAAACAGGCAAAGAGTTACTGCAATATTAGTGTCGCTGCTTATAAGAGTGGCTTCTTCTTTTTTTTTCTTCCACAGTTTCCTAACAGTTTCATTAGTTATTCTCTGAAAAATTGATAGAGATCATAAAAATAGAATACCTTAAAGGTGGAACCTTTCTCCAAAAGACCATTATACTTTTTGCTACTTAGTGTTTAAAATCGTTCTCTTAAAAAAGCTTCTTAACAGTTTCTGGATTATCAATATCTCAATAACTTTTAAGTGAAAAGCACTAGTTCAACTATATTATTTATGGTTCAAAAGACTCAAGCCTATATATATTGAAATTGTTCGACAGGAAGAAGATCTTTACTATGTGTTTACAAAATAAAAGTGTAATTAAAGAATTCTGTTTTCATTGTGATTCACAATAGTTTTCATTGTACTTGATTGCTGACATTATGATAGTGAAAAGTAATTCAATTCACAGAAAATTTGCGAAGGGAATATAATTATAGCGCACTTTTTGAGAGAAGGTAGTAAAAGCATAATTTAAAAAAACATATCTTCGTTAAATTTTGTAAATTGGTACATTTTTAAAAGATACAAGTATTTGTAGCAATAGATCTGAAGTCATCTGCGCTATTTCTCATTGAAAATTAATTAACATGGAGTTACCAAATTAAAAATAATGCACGTTATTTGGCTAATTACGACATATTTGGCAATCGGGTTTAGATCAATTCATTCAAAGTTGATTTTAGAACCATTTGGTAATTTTGCTCCTCCCCCCACCCCAGGCAGACTAATATGTTCATAAGCAACTAGCATGTCTCTACAAGCTATATAAAATTCAGAATGATGTTCGATGGGGTGCCAAACTCGCAGTCGCTTCTCAGACTATATGAAGCCATAAAAAAGTGTTCTTTAAAATAACAAAATTAAAATAGTTCGATTTTATAAAGATCAAAAATTCTATACGAATAATTTATTATTTTATAAATACTGTTTAAAGTACTACAACTACATTTCAGATATTCATTTTTATTATTTATTGCAGTACATTCATAAGAACGGGCTCTAAACGGTTCTAAGCAAGCTCACTTTATCAATAATAACCAGTTTATAGATAAAGTTTAATTATGTGTTGATGAAGCATGATTCATTTAGAGCAACCTCTAAAATATAATCTTATAATAAAATTTTAATTACATGTTACATATTTCTACACAGGAGATATTTTCCGTCGTTACGAAAAATTCAGATCAACTATTTTTCTTAGTCAGCAGAGATAACCTCTTAAGAATATATATATATTTCATCCCTGACTCCGGCTAGTTGCCAGAATTTATATAAGAACTGTTGACATTAACTTCAAGAAATAGACAGGAAGTCTTCAGCCATTTTGGGTCATGATTTGATGGAGTAATATAATAGAGCGTTGAAAATACCAAATTATTATGTTAGTTAATCGTTGTTTCTTATGTCTTTGCAAATAAAATGATTCTTTATTAGTAACGTAACTTCTAGTGTTTATGGTTGTCAGGACAATATTTCATTCAGCCGACTTATATTAAATGATTTTTTTGTTCCTAGTCAACAGGAATATTTATTTAAGAATAGAATGATTATTAAATGAAGTAATCTATCGGACCACATCAGAAATTATGCAAGAGTAAATAGTTTTAAATAAGCATGATTTGTTTAGTGGTTTGTGTAAGGTTTGGGTTTTATTGGTGCCAGGGCCAATGTTTAAATAGACAAACAAAAATCGGCTATTTGTCTTTATTCTTTTTTGCATTTGTAGTTTTAATTCTTTTAAATTTCATAAGTTTCAAGTAAATATCTGAAGTTCTTCTGAATAAGCATAAAATTAAAAGTTTCCTAATTTGGTGAATTATTAAAGAATATATAAAGATAAAAATAATAGAATATGCCCCTTCTTTCATAAGATACCTAGTTTTTCACATTTCATAACATAAATTTTTACAGAAGTATTTTTAAAAAGTTCCTCGAAATCAAATTGTAAAAAATTAATTGAACCAAGTAAATTCAAGTTGAATTGTGAATTATAATGTTGACACATTGACAAGTCATTCATCAAAAGTCTGTTTTATCAAAATTAGCGAGATTATTCATTCCTGAACACAAATTGTTTTATGAATTAACTTTGAAAAATAACTATTCAATTTCTACAAAAAAAAAAAAAAAAAAATCGTTAGCCTGAACACCACACATAAATAAACTTTATTATATCAAGATATGTAATAACAAAACATAATCAATATAAGTTCCAGAATATATTTGAGATAAAACAAGTAATTTACAGGATTTTAAATACATAAAACATAGTTTTTAGTAGAAAATTATTCAAAAGTAATCATTACAATATTTAGTTTGAGAAGAATATATAGTAAAGATAATCTCTATATTAAAGATAATCTAAAAAATATATTTATCTTCTGTAAGTATAAGATTTAAATTTCTAATTGGTAAAAGTTACAAAATGCATCGATAAAACTTCATAAAATAATATTTTCTTTTATTTTAAAAGCTTCCAAAACTTAGCTACACTACAGTTAAAATAAACCTAACTAGATTTTTAACCCGAATGAAAAAACGAATGTCTAACCAGAATGAAAACGCCATATTTGGACGCTTCATTTAGCTGCAATGAATTTGCAGCCAATCGGTGCCTTAACCATACGTGGTTTCATTTGGGTACTTAGTGCCGAGTTAGCTTGATTTCAAATTTAGTATCGCCAAAACGGGTACCTTAGTGCTCAATAGGTTAACTTTTAAAACGAACTTATTATAACAGTTTCAATATGGTTACAACAAAAATATACAAATGTACGGAATATGAGTGTGGGATTTCGAAACAATTGTAAAAATTAGCGCTATTTTACTCTGGTTCACCAATTTATTTTTAAGGAAAAAAAGTAAAATTTCTTCGATTGCTATAGTAATGAAAAAGTTGCATAGCTATCTATTTTTTCATGCATATGTTCATTTGTGAGTTATGACGTGAAAAATAAAATTTTAGACTTTGAGGACTTAGAACCCCTGTTGCTTTCCGTAGTTTTCTAGCTTTTTATCAACTTAAATAGAGTTGTCTCGTATTTTATATACGGGGACTGTAGATTCGAATTATTTTAAATGGAAACCTGACTAGAAATATACTGAAAAAATCTGCAAATGTTAGAAAACCGTGGAGCAACTATGAAAGTTGGTTTCTTTAGCCAAACATTTGTGTTCATAGTTTCTGACAAATTAAATGCATAGAAAAAATTGTAAATAGTTCTAGGGCGTTGAAATAAAAAACTGGTTTTTGCACTTGTTCTGTAGCCCATCGTGGTTGGGTGGAGAGAGATTGTGTCATCGGAAAGAATTTTTACAACTTCTTGCCCACTACTGAAATTTGTATTGAACATATGAGCTGGAAGTTGAGTACGATATTTATGTTGCATAAATTCATTTCATCCATCAAATATTTTAAAGCAACAAGTGATACTGTCATCTCATTTAACGGTTGTAATTATTATTTGTCAATAAATTTCGTGTTCTTTCAAAATATACTAGTTTGCTGTTGAAAATAATATAAAAATGCAATGAAATATGTATTTTTTTCTTTGGGTAAAAATGTTTAAAATATCCGGTTCATTATAGTCCTTTTTTTGAGATTTACTTCAAACGTCAAACTTATCATAAATAATGTAATTTTACTTATTAATACGAAGCGGTTTTTTATGATTAGTATTTAATTAAGCATTTCACGTTACAAAGTAATAGTAATATAATATACTGAAGTCTACGGCAGAAGAAAATACTCTGCAACACCCAAAGACCATTTAAAAATGTCATTATCATTTACCCCTTCATCAGTTTTTAAATTAAAAAGTTCAACAATCAATTTTTTAGATTTTTTGGTTTATTTGAATTAAGTTCGGATTTACATGGAAAAATTCCTTGTCATAACTAAATACATTACAACAAATAACGCATTGTCGTTCATAACTTTTCAATTTTGTAGAATTCAGTTAAAGTATATGATATGAATGACAGAAAACAAACACGTTTCCCTATATAAAGGAAACATGACACCACTCAAAATCATCGATGCGTTATCAATTACAAGATCTTTATTTTAGGCATTCCAAATAGCGAATGATAAGAAACCTGCGCAGCGAACGGCGCACAATCTCCCCCTCTCGCCAATATTCGCCACACACCCCACCGGTGAACAGAATGTTCACCCAATTAAACATATAATGCAAATCAAAGCAATGAAATAAACAATCAAATGAAAATAAACAATTAAGATACATACTTAAAGATCTCGCAACAAATCAATTTTAAAATTAATTAATAATGTACTTTTCATTAACATAAATGTGAAAAATAAGAACAAATTAGTTTAAGAACATCATGTAATTTCTAAAGGATAAAGCAATTGGATTGGTTTTCTGAAGAGACCTTTAGAAGTTTTAACTAAACAAGATCTAACATTATTGTCTCTTCCAATATATATCTCTTTGATTACCCCAAGTTCCCACAATAATTTTGACTTAACATTCCCTTCAACAATCACCACATCTTTTAATTGCAAGTTTTTACGAAGAGATGGGGATTTAAAGTTATTAACAGTCTTTAACTGGAGTAAATACTGTTCTTTCCAGCGTCTCCAAATTTGTTTCAAAAGGAGTGTCTGGTAAGTCTTTCTCCTTTGGTATGATTGCTTGGCCGCTGTAGAGTCAATCAGTTCGATGAAATGTACAGGGTATTTGGAATCACCATAACCTAATTCGAGGAAGTGAGCCGGCGTGAGAGGTTCTGGCTCCCCTGGGTCATTCTCTACATAGGTTAGAGGTCGATTGTTGACGATGACTTCAACCTCTGAGAGAATCGTTGAAAGTTCTTCAAATGTCACAAGTGCCTTGCCAAGTATTTTACGCAGTGGTTCCTTTACAGTCTTAACAAGGCGTTCGTAGAAGCCACCCCACCAAGGGGCACGTTCAACTATGAATTTCCAGCTGATACCTTTGTCTGCGACGAAATTTTGTAACTTGCTGTCCTTCAAGATGTTAGTGAAATATGTCAACTCTCTTTGAGCCGCTTTAAATGTACGAGCATTGTCGGAGTAAATCACTTGGCAATTACTTCTTCGTGCAAGGAACCTTCGAAAAGCAAGTAAAAAACACTTTGTGGACATGTCCGATACTAGTTCCAAATGAACGGCTCGTGTTACAGCACACGTAAACAAAGCGACGTAAGATTTTTGAGTATCTTTACTGTTCTTCACAAGGATTGCACCTGTAAAATCAACACCTACGATTTGAAAAGGAGGAGATCGGGAAATTCTATCTCGTGGCAACTGACCACTCAGTTGATCAGCTGGTTTGGCATTGTATTTTTTGCAAATGAGACAGTTGCGAATGACCGTTTTAACTAATTGACGGATTTTAGGTACCCAATAATGTTTTCGAAGTTGAGTCAAAGTTGCAGATACACCACAATGACCTATTTCTCCATGTTCTCTAGTCACAAGTAACTCGGTAAATTTACAGCGTCGAGGAAGAATTACAGGATGCTTTTCACCAAAGCATAACTCTGCTTCGAGCAACCGTCCAGTAATTCGTAACAAACTGTCTTTATCCAAATAAGGCACTAAACTCTTTATTTCCGAGTTATTCTGAAGTTGCTTGTTACTTCTTAAAGCTGATATTTCAGCAGAATAGAATTCGGTTTGAACGTATTTGATCCAAAAATATTCAGCATTTTGTATCTCATCTGCAGTAAGATACAAGCTCAATGATTTATTTAAGTTCTTAACATTGTTCACGAATCGAAAAATCCATGCGGTTACTCTCAAAAGTTTTTTAAGACTGCTGAATCGTTCTATGTCGACAAGAGATTCCTTCGGTTGGGTAACTGCCACATGCACACTGGAACGAAGTTCCAATTCTTCAGAACAAAGTTCCGAATCTAAAATTGGACGATGAAGATTTGGCCAATGGTCAGGTGGTAGTTTAAGCCAAGGTGGACCGTTCCACCACAGTTCGTTTTGCACTAAATTGAGAGCAGATGTACCACGCGAAATGAGATCAGCAGGATTGTCCTTTCCTGGACAGTGTCCCCACCGGATCGGGTCGGAGAGCATTTGGATTTCTTCAACACGATTTTTTACGTAAGGTTTGAATGTTGAAGAATCGCCGCGAATCCAGTAGTACGAAATAAGAGAATCTGTCCAGTAGTAAATGTTGGCGTAGAATCTGAGGCAAGTTGATACCTGTTTAGCCAACCTAGCTGACAATAAAGCTGCTGTCAATTCAAGTCGGGGCACTGTCATTGACTTCAAAGGTGCTACACGACCCTTCGAGCAAATAAAACTCGTCTCAATTTCATTGTTACGAGTAACAAAACGCAAGTACAATACTGTACCGTAGGCTGTCTTACTCGCGTCGGAGAAACAGTGTATCTCAAACATTGATACATCTTGTTCTAATTTACCTAAATAGTACCGAGGTATCTTTATCTCAGTCAAGTCCTCAGCTTCGCTACTCCACTGCTGCCACTGGTGGCGTAGCTTTGGAGGAAGTTCCGAGTCCCAGTCCACTCCCAGAGTCCAAAGATCTTGAAGTACACGTTTCAGTTTGATGACAAATGGGCCGATAATCCCTATAGGGTCGAAGATACGCCCAACTACACTTAGAATAAATCTCTTTGATTCGATTTTACGAGACATAAACTTTAATAAGTCTTTCGGATCAAAATAAATCAAATCTCTTTCTGGATCCCAAGAAAGTCCTAAAACCTTAATCGGTAGACTAAGATCAACAGCAACAGTTTCAGAGAATTCTGGCTCAACCCTTTCTTGTTGCCATAACAAATAAAGTTGCTTCGAGTTAGTTCGCCACTTGCGGAGTAACATGCCAGCATCACTGAATATTTGCAAGCACTCCATGGAGGTACGTAGAGCGTCCTGAACATCATTTCGGCCGGATATGACGTCATCAACATACACAGAGCTGTTTAGCAAATTAAATGTATGAGGATATTGTTCCTTGTATTTTTTGAAATGATGTTTTAAAGTTGCTGCAAGCAGGTATGGACTAGGCCTAAGTCCAAAAAGAACTCTCGTGAAATTTAGAACGTAGGTATTATTGTTTAGATTATCAGTCCAGAAGAAACGTGTGAAATCTCGATCAGCAAGGTCCAATTCAATTTGAAGGAAAGCCGATTTCACATCAGCTGTAAAGGCCACAGAATTTTCTCGAAATCTCAGAAGCAGTTCTAAGATATTGGGATGCAAATTTGGTCCAGTATATAGAGTCTCATTTAACGACAAATTTTTATCTTCGTGAGCCGAACCATCGAAAACGACTCGAAGCCGACTTGTGGTTTTGTCGCTACGTATCACTGCATGATGGGGTAGGTAAAATCCCTGACTATTCGACAAAGATTCACAAGAAGTACGCTCAACGATACCTTCCCTAACATAATCATCAATTACATCCTTATACTCACAAAACAACTCGTGATCACATTTAAATCTACGAACCAACCCCTCAAAGCGTTTACGCGCAACAAATTCATTATTTTGTAAAGCCTCTCTCATACCTGGTCTCCATGGCAAACTTACGCGATATCGACCATCTACGAAACTAATTGAGTTATCAAACTCACTTAGTACCTCTTCATCTCCCTTACTCCAAGACACCGAATCCTTATCATGTATCCCTAAACTTTCAATCTCCCAAAACCTTCTTAACTCAGCCGAAACAGATTCATCTTCACTGTGAATCAAATGCACCGAAGTACAATCGCTCTGCTCATCGCACCTACCCTGAAGAGACCATCCCAGACTGGTGTCGACAGCAACCAATGATGAATCAAGTCTTTTTATTTGATTTGTTAAAGACCAATAAAAATCTGAACCAATTAACAACGAAATTTCACAACTCCCTGTTGATTCACTACAACTAAACGTCAATCTAACACCTCTCGATTCCATTTCCTTCCAAACTTCTGGGTTCGGAAGACTAAGTGTCGCCTTAGAAATTTCCTCAATTTCCAATGCCTCAATCACAGTCTCCTGCCCATTCAATACATTCCTTAGTCTAACTTCTACCTTGCAACAAGAATTCTGGCTCAACCCTTTCTTGTTGCCATAACAAATAAAGTTGCTTCGAGTTAGTTCGCCACTTGCGGAGTAACATGCCAGCATCACTGAATATTTGCAAGCACTCCATGGAGGTACGTAGAGCGTCCTGAACATCATTTCGGCCGGATATGACGTCATCAACATACACAGAGCTGTTTAGCAAATTAAATGTATGAGGATATTGTTCCTTGTATTTTTTGAAATGATGTTTTAAAGTTGCTGCAAGCAGGTATGGACTAGGCCTAAGTCCAAAAAGAACTCTCGTGAAATTTAGAACGTAGGTATTATTGTTTAGATTATCAGTCCAGAAGAAACGTGTGAAATCTCGATCAGCAAGGTCCAATTCAATTTGAAGGAAAGCCGATTTCACATCAGCTGTAAAGGCCACAGAATTTTCTCGAAATCTCAGAAGCAGTTCTAAGATATTGGGATGCAAATTTGGTCCAGTATATAGAGTCTCATTTAACGACAAATTTTTATCTTCGTGAGCCGAACCATCGAAAACGACTCGAAGCCGACTTGTGGTTTTGTCGCTACGTATCACTGCATGATGGGGTAGGTAAAATCCCTGACTATTCGACAAAGATTCACAAGAAGTACGCTCAACGATACCTTCCCTAACATAATCATCAATTACATCCTTATACTCACAAAACAACTCGTGATCACATTTAAATCTACGAACCAACCCCTCAAAGCGTTTACGCGCAACAAATTCATTATTTTGTAAAGCCTCTCTCATACCTGGTCTCCATGGCAAACTTACGCGATATCGACCATCTACGAAACTAATTGAGTTATCAAACTCACTTAGTACCTCTTCATCTCCCTTACTCCAAGACACCGAATCCTTATCATGTATCCCTAAACTTTCAATCTCCCAAAACCTTCTTAACTCAGCCGAAACAGATTCATCTTCACTGTGAATCAAATGCACCGAAGTACAATCGCTCTGCTCATCGCACCTACCCTGAAGAGACCATCCCAGACTGGTGTCGACAGCAACCAATGATGAATCAAGTCTTTTTATTTGATTTGTTAAAGACCAATAAAAATCTGAACCAATTAACAACGAAATTTCACAACTCCCTGTTGATTCACTACAACTAAACGTCAATCTAACACCTCTCGATTCCATTTCCTTCCAAACTTCTGGGTTCGGAAGACTAAGTGTCGCCTTAGAAATTTCCTCAATTTCCAATGCCTCAATCACAGTCTCCTGCCCATTCAATACATTCCTTAGTCTAACTTCTACCTTGCAACAAGTTTGATTTTTAGGAGTTTTTGATCCGAACGAGTAAATATTTAGCTTTTCCAAACCTATTTTTTTTAATCCCAATCTACGGGATACATCTTTCTTAACAAAAGTCTTTTCCGATCCATTGTCAAAAAGACAAAATATTTTATCCGATGAAGTGCTACCGATAATTTCTACCTTAACACATTGCAACAAAACGCCACTGCAATTATTCATAACAGAATTTGAAGTCGTCGATTTAACGTCAACAGAGTTTTCTTTCAAGTCTAAATGCGAATTTTGTTTTTTAGAATTTTCTAACTTGAAGCAAATAGCGCGAGCATGGCGACCCTGACAGTAAGTACAAACAATCCCTTTGCAACCCTTTACACGGCAATTAGTGTTGCAACATAAAAAACATCTACGTTCCTTAATAAGCCTATCCCTCTTTTGTTGAGCGCATAAATTCTCACACAAATCAGATGAATGAGTATTATTTTCGGAACAAAATATACAACTAAAATGCGCAGCTGCCAGGAGTTCTGTTGTAGATCCGCTCACCGTTGATTTGTTATGATTTGAAGAAAATCGCCAATTACTCCTTTGTTGCGTCTGGGTTAAGAATCTAGGCGCCCTCTCGGAGAATTTATTCGAATGTGAGCCTTTGATTTGTGACTCATGTGATTTTACTAAAGCGTCCGTGCGCTCACGACTTTGAACTTCATCGCGTAGATATGATGTTAAATCAGTGATTTGGGACTGCTTATCTTTATAAATTCGATTCAATTCTAACGCCAAATTAGGGGGAATAGCTTTCATAATTATCGGAAACAAAAGACAACTATAAGAATTAGGAGATATTCCTAGCGTTTCGAGTCCCCTAATATTTAATTCCAATTGATCATACAGATTTCTTAACGCGATAACATCAAATGATTTGCGAACTGGGGTCAAATTTAACAAACGATTCATATGATAGTCAACTATAAGCTCCTTACGTCCGAATCTATCTTCTAGAATTTTAATGGCTGCGGCATAATTTTCCGAAGTCAGCGTTAAACCTCGTATTGCCAATTCAGCATCAGATGTGACAACCGATTTTAAATAGCAAAATTTGTCCACATCACTCAAACTTGAATTTTCATGCACTGCTGATTTAAATCTAGCCCAAAAACTAGGGAAACTACTTATATCTTTGCCTGAAAAAGACTCTAAAGTAAGTTTTGGCAAGCGTGGTTGATTTGCTAAAGCAGAAGGAAATGAGCTATTTTCAGGAAGTGTTACGTTTTGCTGTTGTGTTTCCCGCGAATTTTGAATACTAACTGAACTTGGAATCGAAACCGATTCTATATAACGCTCAGCGCGGGTTTTCCAAATTATAAATTTATCTCTATATTCTTCACGAGTTAATATTTCATCTTCCAGATTATCGATATCTATTAAACCCTCGACTTCCTTATCGAGTTTACTTAATTCCTCAAATTTAGAAATTAACTGTACATATATTTCATGCACTACTGTTTTGTCGGCAGAATTATTTATTTCGGATTCCAATTTATTAGTTTGCCTTGTCACAATAGACCTTATGACAGAACGAGTCTTTTTTGTTCTTTCTAATAAAGCCAGATTTGATGCATCCATTTTAAACCGAAACACTTTACAAGCAAAACAAATATTAAAATGACAATACCATACTAATCCAAAATGCAGCAATCTAGAACAAATTTCAGCTCCACAAACAGAAAACCAATATTAGAATCCACTCTAACTTATTAATTACTTTCCTTTAATCAAAAAACGAACAACTTCAATTTTCGCAAAACCGACACACGAATCAACCAAGCAACGAAATAAACCGAACAAAAACTCACCCCAACATGCAGCGAAAACATGCGCCAATAATCCAAAGTGGTTAGTATCACTCACAACACAATAATTCCCAACAACACAACATTTCCCAGCCTATGCACCATTTCTATAAAGGAAACATGACACCACTCAAAATCATCGATGCGTTATCAATTACAAGATCTTTATTTTAGGCATTCCAAATAGCGAATGATAAGAAACCTGCGCAGCGAACGGCGCACAATCTCCCCCTCTCGCCAAGCTTCTCGCCAATATTCGCCACACCCTACATAAAATTTTCCAGAAAATATAACATGAAAAGTTTATTTGTTTGGGTGTATCTATTATTTTCCGATTAATTTTTACAAACCAGAAAGGAACTTCTTTCTAAAATAAACTGAATTTTCACCTGCTACTGTAATGTAATTTACAGAACAGGTAAAGATTCAAATATATATCTTCCAAGTCACCCCAAAATGTCAGTTGTCACATTTGTATGATTGTCTGTATAACCCTCAAACTTCAAAGCACTTATATCATGTTAAAAATGTGACCAAAAATGTCTCAGCTTCCATTCTTCACCCATGTTACGCTCTAAGAGGTAGAATTACGTCATTGAATTTTAATGTCGTTTTGGCAGCGGTGACCAAGACTTTAATATTTATTATTTTTGGCAGCCCTTGAATTCCGAAGGTCATAAACGTGACAGGCACCATCAAAGAATGTCTTTCGTCAACCTTCGTGTCACGTCAACTCTTCTTTTTTTTTATGAAGTGGTTTTAACGGAAGATGATATTCGCTTGGGTTAACAGTAAGTAGATATTTGCTCAGCAGGGAAAACATTACTTTTTAGGAATGTGTTTTTAAAACGTTGTATTTCATTTATCATTACTTTTTTTTTCATGTATGTTGAAGAATATTTTCCATAAAAATGTAACTAAATCTTTAGTTTATTGCATTGAAAACTCAAAAACTCAATTTCTTTTTCCTAAAAAAAAGAATATTATATATATTATATATGTATATATATATATATACATAATATAATATATATATATATATATATATATATATATATATATATATATATATATATATATATATATATATATATATATATATATATATATATATATATATATATATTTATTTATATGTCTATATATATATATATATATATATATATATATATATATATATATATATATATATATATATATATATATATATATATATATATATATATATATATATATATATATATATATATATATATATATATATATATATATATATATATATATATATATATATATATATATATATATATATATATATATATATATATATATATATATATATATATATATATTTATATATATATATATATATATATATATATATATATATATATATATATATATATATATATATATATATATATATATATATTTATTTATATGTCTATATATATATATATATATATATATATATATATATATATATATATATATATATATATTTAAAAAAAATACTTTGGGTTAACAAAAAATTAGGAATTGCTATTGTTAACTCTGAAATGAATGGAAATGAATGATTGTTTTGTGCAAACAATACTTGCACAGAATAACGACTAATCAGGTCAGGACTTACAGCTTAAAGTGGATTCCGAATCACATCGAACATTTATGCCTAACCCGGGATTCAAACCCAGCACCATTGACATGCTAGGCCAGAGCGCTAACCACACATCCATCAAGTGAGCCCTGAAGATCTTCATTACATAGATTTGAAATTATTTCAGATATTCTTAAAAATGTTCTTGGAAACGTGTTTATTTTTAGCGAGAATTCCAAAAATCCAATTAATAATATTTGAAACAATTGCAAATGTACATAACCCACACATTCATTTTCTAACCTTATTTATCTAATAAGATATATAAAGTTAATAACTAATAAAAAAAATTTAAAATATCCTGGCAAGTAAACAATCAAGTAGAGTAAAGATATTACAATAGTAAACGTATGCACAGATAGGTAAATTAAATAAATAAGTAATTAAAATAAAGCTAAATAAGTAAATTAATTAAAGTTAAGAATATAACTAAAATTAAATTCATTAATTTATTTAAAATACAATTAAGTAATGCAGTTAATAGATCGATTAAAAATTAAAATGGTTGAAAATTACTCAATCGTCACCGTTATCGACTTTTGAAGAAAACTCAAGATTTAATAGGAATTCAACCATCCCAAGAACAAATGCTTTCTCAAAAATTCGAAACAGAACTCATATATTTAAAATCACGATATGTCCTTAACTTTAAAATAACAACTCCGCTAAAATTTCCTCATAAGCTACAATCTGATGTGCTTCTTCATTTGCAATAAAGACTCACTTAATGACTATTATTGGGACCATTTACAATCTGGACAACTACGATTCCACCATGAACACTTACTGAACATTCGATACCATCCCGTGTTCTAGTTATCCCAATGATCATTCCTCTTAAGTCCTAAAAGATTAATTATCTTCGGGATATTGATGATCAATCTCATCCAAGCGTAGTTGGAAAAACCCGGCGATTCTGTGGGTGCCTGTATTCCTGATGGCAAATCGATTGGAATTAAGATTAAATAGTTGTGGGCAATGTATGCGCAGAAAGTGAAGAACCTAGCTTAATATTATGATATCAAAGTTCTTATATTTTTAAGAAAGGATTGATTTAGAGTAAAAAATAGTTTTAGAATTTATTTCAAATATATTCTCAATAATTGTTATTACAGTTCGTTGTAAACATGGTTAAAAAGAAAGATGTATAGAATGAGACTGAAAAGTAAATATTTCATTGAAAGATATTGTATGCGCTAATATTTTTTTGGTCCATTACCAAAGATTATTTTACAACACTTTGTTAACAAGAATTACCGAGAGGTAGATATTATTAAATATATTAAAATTAATCCTATTTAACTTGTGTACTATCCACCTGCCGAATGGATTCCTCCTCTTTAACATCAACAATTCAATTTTAAACCAATGGTAACCGAAATAAGGGGCAAGCGTAGACTCTGATGGGCTGGCTGTATCGAGATGAATTAAAAAATAATAATAATAAATAAATAAGAGTCACCTAATTGAAATATCTTGGCAAGAGATCAGAATGGAAGAAGATTCTGGAAAAGATCTTGACCCACAAAGGAATAATAGAAAAAGTAATCAAAGATTACTTATTTAATTCATGTGTTTTTAACCTCTTCTTCTTCTTAGGCGCTACAGGCTAGACCAGGCCAAGACCGTCCCAAAAAGTTTTGGCCATCTTGGTCTGTGGAGCGCAATGGCACATCTAATAAGCAGTTGAAATATAAATACCACTACCATTCATACCCGTAGAAAAAACATATTGAATAGACAAATTTTTCTGAGTAAGAACATCCGTTGTGGGTTGATTTTGCCTATTCCAAACTCGAA
Source organism: Linyphia triangularis (assembly GCA_963978545.1). Classification (NCBI taxonomy): domain Eukaryota; kingdom Metazoa; phylum Arthropoda; class Arachnida; order Araneae; family Linyphiidae; genus Linyphia; species Linyphia triangularis. The sequence goes on along the minus strand of OZ021722.1, from coordinate 83,744,121 downwards.
ACTATTCTAGATGTCTGCTTCAGACAACGAATTATGCATGTGTCTGTCAGAAATCATCCATAATTCTCAGGACAACCTATCATAACAAAAGCCTCACAAATTAAATCTCCCCCTCCCCACTCCATTCCCTTATATAACTCGATTTCTATTGATATGCCCTATCCTATGAACATAAATACTCACTATGAAAAAAATTACCTACACCTATGCGCCAATACTGTAGATAAAAAGCAAAAGATGAATCCAAAACATTTTATGGCATAGAAAAGTTTCACGTCTCTCTGCTAAGATTTGATATAAAAAAGTGTCGAGGTAATTATCTATTGATGATAGTATTTTCTCCTTACCCTTTTTAGAGATATCTTTCTCATCCTATTGGAGTTGCACCACTTTTTTGACACTTTTTTCCAGTCTCAATTCGCCGATCAAACGGTATAGTGGTTAGCATGCTAGCTTCTTGTGTTGCTGACGGTGCCAGATAATCTGAAAACAACCAACCAACCGGTCTCAATTTTCAAAAAATATTAGTTTACAGTTACAAAATCTTCGCCTTAACTTAATATGCGAAGATTGATACAAAGAGTTAATACTCCAATACGTCAGGATTGCAGTGCAGTTTAAAAGTTTTGGACAGAAATTTTTCAGCAATAAAAGAACATATGTTTTCGGATTGAATGGGAGATAAAGCACAAGTATCCGATTATTTAATCAATTTGAATGAATATTTGATGACACTGATATACATGAGAAGAAACAATTCTGAAGAGAAAAGAAAAAAACTTGTATGGCACCGTTAGTTACCTCAATAAAAATATTTTTTAAGTAAAAATATGGCAGAGAAATATGAATGCGTTTTGTACGTAAAAAATTTTCTATCAATACAGATTTTTTGTCTCGGGGTAGAGGAGGCTAAACATTGAAACATTCCCTTATCTTAGCAATTTATTTACCCCAAACACTTAAACTTCAAAGTAATCCACTATCCAATAAGGATCAATTAGGAACACACTTTCAAGCTAAAAAAAAAAAAAAAAAAAAAAAAAAAATTAATAATCCTCCAACTAACACTCACGACTTTAAAACCCTATTCCCATCCCATTTCGTATTGTCACCAACAAATTCATAATCCTCATTGAAACCAACTCACAATCACTCACCAATCCCCTTCTCGTCCTCAAAATCCCTCCTTCCTATTCAATGATACTTCCTAATCGTGAATTAATAAGTGAGTATACCATCCACTGGGAGAGTCTACTTATTATTATCATGAGGATATAGCATCTTCGCTGATTAATTCAATTCAAACTCGAGGCCCAACGGACGCTTTCTAAATACTTCTCTTTCCTTAATGAAGGTTTGGAGGAAAAGTAATCACCAACGGGGTATTAGCAGCAACATACGGAAAAGCTTATGGTTGAGGACCAAATATTATGTTGCCTTCGGGTCAGGACATGGGTTCTTGATGTAAGGCAAATGTTATTTATTCACTCTATCCACTCACAAATTGCATCAGATTTAGTTAAACTACTTAGGGTCGCAACTGGATTTTGAAAGCGGGAGGATAGCAGAGAACTTTGTTTATCATGTTATGATATCGATGGAAAAGTGGAAAAGTGGAATAAGGTTACTGAACAGGTAAACTTTGCGGGATTCAACCGACTAGGGTTCATAAAATAAACAAGGAAGGTCTTATTTGATGTGGAGCAAATTTATTGATATAGTTGTTTAAGTGCAGATACATGAAGATGACGATTTAATGTTATTTAAATGCATAATTATAAAATCGAACAGAAAATATTAAAAGGCACATCAAGCATGAATATTATGTTTAAATGAAAACTATTGTGCTAAAGGACCAAACAAAATTTGCTCATATTAAGTAACGAAGTCTCGAAATACCATGTATCCTAGTATTGTATCCTATTTTCATGTTAAAGTAACATGAAACTAGGAAATAATTATGAAACGCGTTTGATCAATTTTATTCTAAGCCAAGTTGCTTAGGAATTCAATTGCATGAAAAGATGTTTTTAAATTTCTGTACCTGTTTTTTGCTTTCATTCCATACGTCTAGAAGTATTTATTAAAGTTTTAGAGCTTACATTTATTTGCCAAAATTTCAACATTATATTGCACAACGATATTTTCCAATTAAATTTATTTTTTGATGCAAATAAGTTTCAAAATAATTCTACCACATTATAAGAGTATTCACATATATTTTTTTGACAATACTTGTCTTCTAACATCTTCCTTTACATATAAATCGTTATGATAGATCTTTAGTTTTTTCTTCCCTTTCGTGCGATTTAGTTTTGCTCCTTAATTCAATATTTTCTGAAACACATTATCCGTAAAATTATTGTTTAAACCATTTGAACATTTTATCATTACGTAAAAATGGTAATGCGTTGAACTTAACCTTTGTAGTGTGAAAGATTTCTAATGGCAAAATCTATTACACTTTCTATAAACTTTTTTCTTCTTAATTTCTTAACTTCAAAAATATTTTAAAAGCTATATTACAAGACTCTTAAACTGTTTCGATTACTAGAGGTAGAATTTGATGGTTTATTTGTAAAATAATCATTGATATTCAGAATCCCTGAATGTGCATTCTAATTGTAAATAAAATATTAATTTCAAAAATACAATTTTAAAAATAATGGATTTTTCAACATGATCTACTACGGTTCTTCAACAGACGATGCCACTGAAACACGAAACTAAATGAAATGCCAATAGTAAAAAACAAGTTTCGTTTAATTATTCGTTCAAATTTAGTTTGAAGCTTCTAATACTATTATTATTTATGAAACAAAATGCTGCATCTTTTCAAATATAATACGCAAATATTTCAGTGTAGAAAATATTGCATTAATGGATCATATAAATATTGATGATCATTTTTGTCTTGAATTATTGCTAACAGATTATTTGCATATAATAAAGTACCCATAATTATATTTCAAGAAGGGATGGTCTTACAAAAATATGAGCGAATAAATATTAAAAACAAAACAACAACAAAAAAACTTGTTACTTCTTTGTGTTCTTCAAATTCTACCTTCTTCTTCACAATTTAAAACATATAACCTTCATTCCATACACGTCCTACGAAACAACTACTTTGTTTATACATTACTGACTTGACAATAGTTTTGATGAAAATTCCATTTCTCCCGTAAAAGTATAAACATTCTTCAAATAAGTACAAAAAAGAACGGCCTCTATGTTTAAACATTTATGGTTTATGTCTCCAAAATATTTATATCTTACCCTAACTAAAAAGATCTACATTTTTTGTTACTACGAAAATACAATGTGATCTTACATTTCTGATATTAAAACTTTTTTTTTTTTTTTTTTCTGAAAAATCTATTCCTCTCCACTCGCAAATAACATGTATAATTCTCATTCTTACTGAGATAAAAAAACAATACTTATTACATTATAAATTTCAAATTATTTTTTATGAAAAGCAGATCCACTTTCTAAAAGAGTTCTCGAATCTTTTACATATTAGCCTTTAAGAAACAAATCGAAGAAGAAGCATTGCATTTAATCACATATTGTAGTAATTTTTTCCTTAAGAAATCCAAAATAGAATTTTTTTTAAACCAATATTTAAAAAAAAAAAATCCTCCAATATGAGAAATTGCTACAAGAAGCTTCTTTCCTACCTCCCTCTCTCCAACACCCACGCCCAATTGGGAACTGATCTAAGCAACATACAATTTTATCACAATAATACGAAGAATTTTTCAAAACTAAGGGAAATAAGGGTGTGAGAACATAGATTGAATTTTTAAATAATCAAATTCTGAGAAAAAAGCCAAATATGAAAAACTTTTGATTAAATAACAAATAAGGTTGTATTTTCACATTTTATTTGGTTTTTAGTATTTTCTTTTTGTCTGTTTTTTTACCAACTACTTTTAAAAACTTTTCAAATATATTGGAATTCTGAAGAGCATTTTTAGTTTTGTGTGACTGAACAGTATTACTTTTCGTAAAGTTTCTGTTTCATATGCTTTTTTTTTTTTTTTTTTTCTAATTTAGTTCTGTTTTTAACATTTATTTTGTAAGTATTTTGGTGAAACGTCACTAACCCCCTATAGATAGTAAAGATCTTTACATACAAAGACTATTATAATCCAAAATATTATAATAGAAAATGCTCAAAACGTGAACACTTTTTTTAAATGGATAAAAGCGCGTACACACACACACACACACACAAAAACCTAGTGAATAGTTTCTAAGTATGGTGAGAACCACTGAATTAAAGGCAAAAAAATAGGTCTTGAAATATTATGAACTTTCCAAACCAAGTAGCTGTAAATAAAAAGAATAGCATTGGATTAAAAAAAAAAAAATACACAGCAAAAATACTCACCTATAAACAAGTTTGGCGATCATTCAAACATTATTAATTTAAAAAACGACAAATTGGTGACAAAAATAGATTTGTTGTATTAGATTAAGAGAGACTAACAATCTTAAATCAGCTTTTTATGATGGTGTACTGCAAAACCAAAGAGTAAAAAATAATAATTTTGAGTTAATAAATTACATAAATATATTGGGAGCAAAAATATTAAAAAAAAACACAAATAAACAATAGAAATTAGGATTGGAGATTCGCAATTCAAAAGATTTAATGTTGTATAATATATTCATACACCATTGTCATAGCAACCAGTATGAATTGTTAGCTTAATTCTCCCAATCTTTCATCCCTTTGTACTCAGCTGAGTTTTTGTTCAGACCCATTTAAACCCCAAACAAATACAACTTTTGAGTTTTATTCAAATCGGTTCAGGTTTTAGCAGCTTTTTTAAGCGGTCAAGACACTAAGGCTGCTTAACTCATAACTATACATCTGAAAATAAAGGCGCTGAGTTAATAATTTTTAACAGAATAAAAAATTTGAATTTCTCAACCCTTCAGACAAATAAACATTCAGAGCTTATAGTTTAGGCAAGATTTACTCACGACTTTGCAAGGTATGTAAAATTTTGTTCTGTCTATTATGATAATTGTAATATATCGTAATTCCCACATTTTCAAATATTTTATCTGCAGATTCTCTATTTTTACTTTCAATTACCTATACATATACATAGGGTAATGAAAGTATAGCATTCCTTCAAAGACAAAAAATTCGATTCTTTGCATTTCTCCACGTTTTGGAACATCCTGATTTCCAAAAAGTGATCTAGAAAAAATTTATGTCTGTGTGTTTATGGTCAGCATAACTCCCGAACAAATTGACGATGTTCAAATTTGGTATGAGGGTTGGTGATTGCACAAAGACCTAGCATTTAGGTTTTAGTCAAAATCGTGCATGCGCATAGGGTAACTGCTTTTGAAAAAATCATTTTTTTTTTTTTTAGTAATTGCTAAAAAACGGCTCTAACGATTTTGTTCAAAATCACTGTGTGGTAGTGCCTCTTAAGATGTACTAAACATACCCACCTCTGAAATTCTCATACAAAATGCTTTAATGGTGTAAAAAGTTGAAAAACGAATGCCTTTAACACAGAGTTCTCTTTCCATGAGCATACCTCATCAACAATCGCTTTTTCTTCTCCGACCAGTTTCACTTACAAGGAAGGATAATATAAGAATTATCGAGAAGTATATCGACAGAATCGTATTTTTTTTTTTTTTTTTAGTCTTATACAAGAATTATTGCATAAAATTTCGCCAAACTCTCCATTTTTACTAAATGAGTGATGAAAATATAAATACGTTGGATGACATAAATTCACGTCAGTATTATTGTGTAATTGTAAGTTCTGCGATATTCCACGCCCCTTGTTTATTTTCCGATAGTAAATTGCTTTTACCTTTATATTATAGTTCATTCCCTTCACCATAGTGAGTTAAAAAAAGAACTTAAAGTGGCGAAATTGAAAATATCTTTCATTTGATCCCTTTAAAAGTAATTAGTTCTTTTTATTGTTAATAATAATATTATTTTGTAAAATTTCAAAATATAGCATGCTTAAACATTTTGACTTATTTATTACGGCCATTTTTGAAACTAAAGAAATTGCACATTTAAAAATATATATTTTTCGTATCTTACACTTATCGTACACTTACTCGATATTGATCAATCCCGATGTGAACCGCTAGAAACTGGCCGTTGTTAAGGATATTGGTTGATCTTGCCCAATACCGGATAAAATAAACTGAAAGTTTTTAAATATTGATGAATAAAATTTAAATATTTTATTGATAAGGAAAGATGAAAGGAGAGGGGGGGGGAATATGTTTTGTGATAATTTTGACACGTTGTTATTATTATTTATTTATTTTTTTAAATCGTGCATTTTAGAATGATGCTCGAATATTAGCCAAGACTGGTCATTTTTCCAGAACACCTGTTTCCGACATTGTCCAATACTATTGAGCTACCTGACCATCTCGAATACGAAAAATATTTTTTAAAGTCATACTGAGTGGTAAACTACGTTTATTATTATTATTATTATTTATTTTATTTTTTTTATTTTTTTTTTTTTAATATTCTATGAATATAAGAGAGATTTAACTATGCTCTTAATAATTTCATTAAAATCAAACTTTTCTTAACATTTTTGACATCACTTCAACAAAATACGCAAAATTCAACTGACCGAACAACAATCCCTGATCTAGATATGCATTTAGCTTAATTGTTATTTTTATTTTTGTTCATTATATAATTTATTCAGATTCACTAAAAATGTTGGCAGCAGGATTGAAATTTAACAACGTTTATATTCAAATTCCTCCTTTTTCTTAAGAAAAATTAGATGTCAAAAAATTCACAAGAAAAGGAACGAAATCGTCCATCGTCCAGAAATAAAAATTCGTTCATAAGAATTCCAAATATTTGCTAAGCAAATATTACGATACCGGAGCTTGAAATACCGAAATATGTAATGAGCTCTTCAAACAGACATAAAAACTAACAGATAGAACCAAACTTTTTTTTATAGTTATCCTATACATTTTACAGAAATAGATTCCCAGGCTAAACTGATTTAATCAAAACCGAAATTTAAAACAAAACGAATTTATTTTAAAATCGAATTTGAACTTTAAAATCTGTAAATAATCACTTCATTGAGTCGTTGAATCTCAGTACAGAATTATTAAAGACGTTGACGTCATAAATTGACGAACTAGAAATGACTACTTGATATTTAAAAATAAATACAAATACGAATACACAAATTTTAAGACCAACAACAGGTTCAAGGCCCAACAAGGTTGGTCGAGTAAAAAATATATATATATACTAGCTGAATACCCGTGCTTCGCTACGAAATTTTAACATGTGCAGTATTTTAGCTAGCTGTGACGCCTCGAGTTGAAGAAATCCATCATTGGTGTGTAAGTCCCAGTTTTTGTCGCTTCGCTCGCAGAAAGGTTCATCGCTACGAAAAATCGAGCTCGCTTCGTTCGCTGAAAAGTTCATTGACACATAAGTACAGGCTTACTTCACTCGTTGAAAGCCTCATTACTATGCAAGAATAGGCTCGCTTCTCTCGCTGAAAGGTTCATTGTTGTGTAAGCATAAGCTCGATTCGCTCACTAAAATCTATAATTACTACGTAAAGCCTTAATATTAGAAGCCTCTCCCCCGTCTAGACACAAGAAAAAATCCTCCCATCAATACAATAATACACACCCCTTTAAGATTATTTTAACAGGTGTTTGCGGAAAGCAAAATTAGAAGGCCAAAAGTACTTATGTTGAAATTTTCAAAGCTCTAGGCCTATTAAAAATCACTTTTTGTGAAAATATTAATTCAAAAAAAGTTATCAAAAATCAAATTAAAATTTTAAGATTCTTTTTGTCAATAATCCAATTAGAATGGCAAAACTACTTGTGTAGAAGATTTCAGAACTGTAGCCCAAGTAGAAATTGTTTTGTAAAATATTTGTTGATTAATTAAAAAAATTAATTAAAAAATAACTAAAATAAAATTTAAAATACTGTTTTTCAAAAGTCCAATTATATGGTTAAAACTACTTATGTTGAAAATTTCAGAGCTGTAGCCCTATTAGATATCATTTTGTTAAATATATATTAATTAATTAAAAAAAAAATTAAAAAAGAACTAAACAAAAATTTAAAATTATGTTTTTCAAAAGTTCAATTAAAATGCCAAAACTACTTATGTTGAAAATTTCGGAGCTGTAGTCCTATTAGAAATCGTTTTGCAAAATATTTATTAATTAATTAAAAAAATTAATTAGAAAAGAACTAAATAAAAGTTTAAAATTCTGTTTTTCAAAAGTCCAATTAGAAGGCCAAAACTACTTATGTTAAGAATTTCAGAGCTGTTGCCCTATTAAAAGTCATTTTGTAAAAAAAAAATTTAATTAATTAAGAAAATTAATTAAAAAATAACTATTTAAAATTTTAACGTTATGTTTTTCAAAAGTCAAATTAGAAGTCTAAAACTACTTATGCTGACAATTTCAGAGTTGTATCTCTATTTGAAGTCCCTTTGTGAAAAGTAAATTAATTAAAAAAATTAATTAAAAAAGAACTAATTAAAATTTTAACATTCTGTTTGACATATGTAAAATTAGAGGGCCAAAATTTCAGAGCTCTACTCTAATTTTAAGTAGGTTTCTATAGATCCACAGAGCCAAAGGCAGACAGACACACAGCTTGTTTTATTATTATAGATACACGTTCATGATACTTGTGGAAATATGATGATTCATGAAATTTGAGAAATGAAATTTCATATGTATTCAAGATGTATTCAGTCATTTAACTTTACTGTCAGTAAAAGATATCTTCTACACACGTTATGATTTATGTATATCTGGCAAGAACTTCTTAATTGACTCAGAAGTATTAAATGATTTATTTATAAAATTCAGAATTAGAAAGAAAAATTATGCAGCCAAACATTTCATGTGAATGCTATCACATACTAGTCATCGCATACAAAAGTCTCTACATTTGGAGCCAAGATGCATAATTCTTATAGAGTTTTTATCGAATATCTGGTTCCGGTTAAAGTGTAACTTCCAATTTTTTGTACACTTACTAACCATTCTGTGATTGCCATGATGAATATGTTTGCATTTATATTATGTATTATAAAACGCTGTTCGAGTTGCTGCATAACTTGAAAGTGGATTTCTGGTAAAAATTACAAATACTTCAAGTCACTACATTTATTTAAATTTTGGTGGGGAAATTCATTTAGACCTGATCTTTCATATGACATATCACACGTGTTTGCAGTTCTAAAAATATAGAATTGTTGACCACAGACAGCTAGAACAATTGTATAAACTTCTCACTACATTGTATGTAAATGTTAAAAAGACGAACTTATGGGAAGGAAAAAAAATACAATTATGACAGTGTATTACCCAGCTTCCAGAAAAGTCATTCAAATCAGACAAAGAAGTTTCTTAGCTTCAACAAAATTATGCTACACTTAATTAGTCTTTTTCATTTGCAAAATATATTTTATCAATAAATAGTAAAAACTTCTTAGTTTTTAAAGTAAGTCATTAAACATTGAACCGATTGAGGAGTTACAGTGAATTATAATAAAAAGAAAATTAATTAAAAAATTCATCCAAGATACATTAAAATGATTTTCAGCAGATACTAAGTTAACTTTAGCTCTGAACTATATTTACTGAAACTAAGTACAGATGGCAGCAGTAAACGAAGAAATTTATAACTTTATACGGACATCTTATACTTCTATTACTGACATAGAGATGGCAGCACGTAATACTGGACCAGTTTGGGGTTTAGAATGAGTGGCACCTTATTTTAGTTCAAGCGGTGGCTTATTCACTTTGGAAAAGTGTGTCTTCGATTATCTACTGAATTTTTACGTTTTTAAGCATGTGAATAATAGCATTATTACGGATTTTCTTTCGTTGAGACTTGAAGCAGTTAACCCTTTTCACTCGTATGTCCCCGTATGGGCAGTGGCGGATCTAGGATTTCCTTGATGGGGGGGGGGGGAGCGCAACATCTGTGCCTTAGGAAGGATGAAATCGAAAATTAAAAAAAAGTTTAAGAAAAAAAAATCTATGCAGTGTTCTAAAAATATACTTCAAGATAATCCGTATTTATTGATTGACCCCCCCCCCCCTTCTTTTCGTCACATTTCTGACTCGCTACCTTAGCATAAGAGGAAATGCCCAGGTTATACCAAAATTACTTTTCAGGGTTTTTTTTAAAAAAAACAAACTCCCCCCTCCCACTCCTCAAAAAAAAACCTTCTATGTTAGATATTTTTATGAACTCCTTAGTTTCTTTATACTGGTGACAAATAAAACTTTTTTGCAAAGTTTCATGAACGGACCAATTTTTGATTTTTTAATCTCCTATTTTACCTTTCCTTGGATTTTGCATGTGTTTTCGTTTATAAAAAAGTACTGTAACTTTCTTTAGATTAGTTATATCGTTTTGCTTTTTTTCATTCGATTCAGCACAAAAAAAAGTACTCTCTCTAAAAACATGTATCACATGCCTAGATTGCTCCAAAATTAATTTTTCAGCCACAAAACCCCCTGACCTTCCCCCCCCCCCCTCCCTTCTGTTGGGCATTAACAAGAGTTTTCGGTCACGGAACAAGAAACTATTACGTCATGCTCTTAAAGCATATCGAAAATCTAATTAACTGTTAACTGTAGTGTTTTTGTACTTTTAGTTCGCATTTCGAGTTTTGGTTTTAGTTTCAGTTTGAAGAATGTGGAGATGCGTTGTTAACTTCCTTTGATGAAGTCGTGTGTTTGTGTGTTTCGTGATGTCTTGATAAAGTTTGTCTAAAATTCTAATGGCTCTGTGTCAGTGACTGCATTTTATAAGAACTTGAATTTTAACAAGGTTATGGGCCTTGTCCACCTTTAATTTTAATTTCTGACACAGAGTTCAAATTATTTTTCTAAGGATCGAAAAGTAACGATCAAAAATGGCACGAGACAATGACTTTACATTTCCGAAACTATCAGACTTCAATTATAGTTCATGGAAGCTGGACATAAAGGTGTTATTAATGGATCGAAACTGCTGGCAATTCATCGATGGAACTGAAGAAGAATTATCTGAAGATGCGACAGAACGCGATAAAAGAGATTTACGTTGGAGAAAACAAAGGGCGTATACTACTATTTTTCAAGGTATTGAAAGAAAATACCAGACATTGCTTACGTCAACAGAAAATGGAAAAATAGCCTGGAATCTCCTTAAAGATAATTTTGAACCCCAGTCAAGAGCACGTTTAGCCAGCCTCGTCGATGAATTTTTCTCGCTTCGATTTGATCCAGTAAATGAGACAATTGGAATATACTGCCAACGTGTCACTGATAAAAAACACGAAATCAAAGATGCGGGATTTGAAATTCCTGAACTACTTGCCTGTTTCCAGTTGATACGACGTCTCTCACCCGAATATGAAAATCTAGTGCAGATACTGTACAGAATAAAAGATGATGAATTTAAACTGGAAAACATATCTAAGCAACTCATAACCGAGTCCGGCCGTATTGAGCTGAAACATAAAGATGGAGTGGAAATTCCAACTATCGTCGAAAATGCCATGTTTTCTAAAATGAAGCAAAAGAATGTAAAGAATCATCATCCTGTACGCAGTGGTCGTGTACTGGGCAAAGAAGGCATCAAAATGAAACCATCACCAGATAGTCGAATGGGGCCGCCACTTACCTGTGATTACTGTAAGAAATTTGGACATTCAGAGGCCAGGTGTTTTAAAAAGAAGAAAGCAAGAAATCCGCAGAGAAATGAATCATTCTACATAGAAGCAGAACCGCTTGAAAGTGAACTAGTCGCTTCAACAGAAACTAAACCAGTGGAATTTTTGATTGATTCGGCAGCCACATCACATTTCTGCAAAGAGCGAGAAATGTTTTCTACGTTTAAAGAACTTCCTCCCCAGAAAGTGATGGTTGGTGATAAAAACTGCACATCTGAAATTAAAGGAGTGGGGAATAACATATTTACTGTCCTTGACCCAAAAGGTAATGTAGATATTAATTTAAAAGATGTGTTGTATGCTCCAAACATGCTTCGTAATTTGATAAGTGGAGCAAATATAGATATAGCTGGCAACAGAATTAATTGGGGAAATGATAAGATGGTGATATACTATGTTAATAATAAGTATTTTTTTAGTGCTCCTAGAGTTGATAAATTGTATGTTGTGAGTGGTTATCCTAAAAATGAAAGTGTTGCATTTACTAGTGATTTAGATATTGATATTATTCATCGTAGATTTTGTCATATAAACGTAAATACAATTGCCAGTATGTGTAAACATAACAGTGTTAAAGGAATTGAAAATCTGAATTTCAAAGATCATGATAAAATTTGTAATATATGTCAAATTGCTAAATCAACTAGGACATCTCTTAAGAGAAATTATAAATATGAACGCAATACTAAAAGTGTTTTGGAACGCGTACATATGGATTTATGGGGACCATCTCCGGTAACATCTTTGGGTGGGAACAGCTATTATTTAAGCATTATTGATGATTATAGTAGGAAAGTAAATGTTTATTTATTGAAAAATAAAACTGATGTATTAGAATGCTTTAAGAAATATTTAGTTAAATCTGAAAGGCAACTAAATTGTAAACTTAAGTGTATTAGAACCGATAATGGACTCGAATTTTGCCACCAAGATTTTGAAAATTTCTTAAATGGTTTGGGTGTTAAAATTGAAAGAACTTCAGTTTACACTCCAGAGCAAAATGGTTTATGTGAGGTTTTTAATAAAATTGCAATGAATGGTGTTAGAGCCTTGTTACAGGACAGTGGTTTACAACCCAAGTTTTGGGCTGAAGCTCTTTTGGCTTTTGTACATGTCAAAAATCGATCAGAACATGCTTTAACTAAGGTCACACCAAATGAAATATGGACAAATTTTAAACCATCGGTTAAACATTTTAAAGTATTTGGTTCCTTAGCATTTGTCCATGTACCAAAAGTTCACCGAAATAAATTGCAACCTAGAGCCAAACCTGGAATCTTAGTTGGGTATGGTATAAATACTAAGGGTTACAGAATATATTTGCCTAAGGAAAGACGCGTTCTAGAAACGGTTCATGTTAGAATAGATGAAGGAAAAAATGGGGTGTTAGCATTATTTGGGAAAAATAAGTATGACTATGTGACTTTTACACTTGATACACATTTTGATTCAGAACGTGTTGATACAGATAATCAAAATAAAATGTCTGAACTTGAGGACAGACAAACCATACCAGAAACAAATATTAAGCATTTAGCTCCTCTTGATATTACAGATTGACGAAGGGTTGAAAAACCTAGAACCAAATCTCAAAAACTGTTTGTTTCGTATCACACGCCTGATGACAAAATAATGTATAGTATACAAGATGTCAAAAAATATTGTAAAAAAAATAAGCTAGTTTTTGATCCTGAATTGTTTAAATTTAAACCAAATATTGTGCATGCTAATGTTATTAAAACTGAACCTGTACAATCCGTTAAAAGTGAAACTTGTACATCTAATTCTATTGTTGATGATGAATGTGAGTATACTGAATTTCCAGAAAATATGTTGTTAGAGTGTTATAACGTAGAAATACCTAAAACATATGAGGACACTCAAATGTGTAATGAAAAAGCGAAATGGGATGAAGCAATGAATGAGGAACTGGAAATTATAAAACAAAGAAATGTATGGACATTGGTAGATAAACCACAAGGTAAAAATATTATTGGAAGTAAGTGTATTTATAATATTAAAAAGGATGAAAACAATGTTCCAAAATGGTATAAAGCAAGGCTAGTTGCTCAAGGTTTTAAACAGAAAGCTGGTATTGATTATGATGATGTTTTTTCACCTGTTGTTAATTTCTCAATTATAAAGTTATTATACATCTTGTTGATTTCTATGCTAGGTTGGTATCATTGTCAAATAGATGTGAAATCAGCATATTTGTATGGTTCTCTTAAACAGCCTGTTTATATGCAACAACCTAAAGGTTATATTGAAAAAGGTTCTGAAAACAAAGTTTGTTTATTGTTAAAAGCACTTTATGGTCTTCATGAAAGTTCCAGAGAATGGAATATAGAACTTGATCATATTTTGAAAGAAATTGGTTTTTTTATACTTACAATGGTCTAATTGTGTATATCGTTTAAATTCTGATGTAATTTTGGTTGTTTATGTGGATGATATTGTTTTATTTTCTAAATGCAAAAATGTGCTAGATAAAGTGATTAATTTAATTGCAAAGAAATTGGATATAACTATTTTGGGTAATATTAAATATTTACTTGGAGTAAATTTTGAAACTATTAATAATTATGTGTATTTACATCAGTGTACTTATATAGAAAGATTAATGTTGAAATTTAAAGATCTTCCTAAAAGTTTTGTTAAGCTACCATTTAAAGTTGGTTCAATTCTACCTAGTAAAATTAAGGAAGATGAGATTGTAGAAAATGAGTTGATGAAGAAATTTCCTTATAGATCAATGATTGGTTGTTTATCTTTCTTAGCAAGTCGATCTCGACCTGATATATCTTTAGCTGTTAATGTCATGTCACAATTTTGTAATGGTTATGTTTTTCAACACTGGAAATATGTTGTTGATATTATGAATTATGTATTCTTAACTAAGAACTATAAGATCAACATTTCAAATGTACGTAATTAAAATTTAATTGCTTTTTCTGATGCAAATTGGGGATGCAATTACACAAACCGACATTCTAATAGTGGTTATGTAATTTCTTTTGGAGGAATTCCATTTGCATGGAAATCATCAAAACAAAAATGTATCGCGTTAAGTTCCATAGAATCGGAATTTGTTGCCTTAACCGAAAGTATTAAAGAAGTTTTGTGGTATTCTAGAATTTTAAATGAGATGGGTTTGTGTGGTTGTATTAAACCTTTGCAATATTGTGATAACCAATCAGCTATATATATTTTTACAGAATAATCAAGAGAACATCAAAACAAAGCCTATTGATATAAAATATCAATTTATAAGACAATTGAAAGATGAAAATTTGTTTGATGTTAAGTATATTTGTTCTAAAGAGAATGATGCAGATTTTTTAACAAAACCCTTGCTTAGAAATAAGTATGAAGAAATTGTGTACAAGATTTTTACTGTGTGTTAATTTGTGTAAATCTTTATTTTTGTTTGTTTTAAACTTATCTTGTTTTGTGACCGATGGGGCTGTATGTTGGGCATTAACAAGAGTTTTCGGTCACGGAACAAGAAACTATTACGTCATGCTCTTAAAGCATATCGAAAATCTAATTAACTGTTAACTGTAGTGTTTTTGTACTTTTAGTTCGCATTTCGAGTTTTGGTTTTAGTTTCAGTTTGAAGAATGTGGAGATGCGTTGTTAACTTCCTTTGATGAAGTCGTGTGTTTGTGAGTTTCGTGATGTCATGATAAAGTTTGTCTAAAATTCTAATGGCTCTGTGTCAGTGACTGCGTTTTATAAGAACTTGAATTTTAACATCTTCTTTGCTAGATATTTTTATGGACTCATCTGAACATTTTCATGACAAATATGGAACATTTTTGCCAAGTTTGATCAACGAACCAATTTTTTTGTTTTTCTTATGGTCTTAGGTACTATTTTACCAGCACTAATATTTATATTTGGTGCGATTTTATACATCCATAATTTTTATTTTTTTTACTTTCCATTACCCATATGGTGTAAAAGTATTGAATTCGGTTTTAAAAAAAATCGATTTTATTGCATTTCTACACGTTTTGGAACGTGATGAGCTCAAAAAAATGTTTGTGCCTGTTAGTTATCAGCATAACTCCCAAAACTGATTGACCTGCCATGTTCAATTTTTATGTACAGGTTATTGATGGCCATGAGACCTGGCATTAAGGTTTTCGTTAAAATTGCACATGTGCATTAAGTAACTGATATTGAAAAAATTACGTTTTTCAGCGATTACCAAAACATGGTTTTAACGATTTTGATTAAAATCACTATAAAAATGCCTTTAAAGGTGTTCTAATCATTCCCACCTCCGTAGAAATGAGATAATGGCAAACGCCCATCAACGACTGTTTCTGCTCTGTTGCACTTAAAAGAAAGGATAATGCAGTGTTTATTGAAAAATATATCACAATTTTCACAGTTTCAGCGGCGTTTTTT
This sequence comes from Linyphia triangularis, assembly GCA_963978545.1. Taxonomy (NCBI): domain Eukaryota; kingdom Metazoa; phylum Arthropoda; class Arachnida; order Araneae; family Linyphiidae; genus Linyphia; species Linyphia triangularis. The sequence goes on along the minus strand of OZ021722.1, from coordinate 83,727,935 downwards.
TAGAATAATCGCCAAACTGGGCATTTTTTTTTAATAATGAAAACAAAATAGGTAAATTATATCAATCCGTGACAAATTAAAAACACATCGCATACTGAAATATTTTGTTCCATTCTTCAATTTTAACTGGAAGAGAGAGATTGTAGGAGGATCACTGTATTTAAAAAAATTTAAGAACTTCATTTTGAGTTACAATATCATTTTACTCCTTTCACGAAACTTTTGAACAAGAATCATAAATTTCATAAAAAATATGTTTTGGAAAAATAGGCTTAGAATAAAATTAGAGTAATCTTAGCCTTCTCTAAAAGTATGTATAGATATTATGCCGTAAGCGTTATAATTACTTATAAAGTGCAATATTTCTTGCATTACTTCTGCAATAACGGAAAAAAAAAAAAAATTGAAAGCATGTCCAGGTAAATATTTGTACAAAACTTTTCAAATTATCGTAAAAAACATGCACATTTATTTTGTTAATTCATTCGTTTAATTTCGTACAGGGTTTGAAAGCGATATTTTTTTTAAATAATTAATTCTGCTACTTTACACAGATAATACTTCTTACAAAATTGTTTATAAGTCTATTTTATATAATAATAAAAAAAAAATAATAATAATAATAATTGGCATACCTTACCAGTGTGGTGCAAGAGAGGATTGTTAATCGAAATTCAAATATGACGCTTATTTACAAGCCGAAGCAGAAATTAGAGCAGGACGAGTTCTTATGCAGTTAATTAATAACTTTCCTCTTCCTTTCTTTCAAAAGTTTTAAGTATAGCCTATTACCATGTCCAGTTGAATGGGGGTGGCCATTTCCGGGGTCCCAAATAGTCAACCTCTCATTATTCTTTTTTTCCCCCTGGTTGGCGTTGGACATTACGCATGTGAGTCAAAATCTCTTCCTCCCACTCGACAGAAAAGGGATCGGGTATCAGGGATCCAAGATATCTTCAAGGTCAAGAGGAGGGAGGTTTGAATACTTGTACAGTCTTCCAACATCCGTTTGAATGGGAAGAGAGAAGGCTATAAATAGAACCTTGGTACAAAAATAAGCTCTTTTTTTTGCTTTTTTCAGAAATTAGATGAAGGTTAAAATATAATTGTTGCGTGAACTTATCGAAAAAAACTTGAAAAATATATATATATATATATTTATTATTATTATTACTATTTATTTCTGTAAATTGCAAAAAAAGACTCCACCTGAGGGAATCCCCTGGCTGAATCCGCCATTGCGTATGGGGGGACATCACTCGTTTTAAAATTGCGCTCGTATGTCCCCGTACAGGGGACATCGCATCTCTATTGGGCAAACTGTGATAACTTAACCAAAATATTTCTGTTCGAAGTATTTCTAAGTTGATTTGCTTTGGTGAAGGTGCCGGCTTACGTTCCGCCCCTAAATATTGTTTATATAGTTTGTTCATATTATTACATTCCTTAGATTTTTAACCTTTTGCACACCGTCGTTCTGGACGGCTGCCAGCAGTTCAGCCCTAGTGTTTTCCTTGCGACAAACTCTCCTTATCGCTTCTTTCAAGTGGCGCAGAAAAGTGCTCGGACCGTCGTGAACCAACACTTCTCAAGTTTTCTTTTGACACAAAACCCCGCTGAAATGTTGTTGTTGTTTTTTTGTATATATATATATATATATATATATATATATATATCTTGGTAATTTTGCCATATTTTGATTTGATTTCTTGTGCCATTTCAAGAGAAAATTTCAGGGAAACATGTATTTCTCAAAAAGTTGTGCTTGAAAATTTAATTCTCCGTAATCACTAATAAACTTTAATGTCCCCTGAGAGGGCACATCCGAGTGATAGGCAAGATTACAATGTCCCCTGAGAGGGCACAGCGGAATGCAAAGGGTTAATGCAGTGTAGTGTAATATACTTAAATATTCTTAGTAGTTTCAATAAATTATTTTGACACGTTGAAAAATAAAATATTATGTCGCCACATTCCCATCCTAGGTCAAGGGGTGTATTCAGGGGCTATATTTTTAAATTTTTGATTTAAGGATGGTAAACCTTCTAGTTAAATTGGAACACATTTCCATCAAAAAAATTCATCTTGATTGAACATGAACAAAAATTCCGAGTTATTTGCTAACTTTCTAAAGCATAATTACGAGTGCAAAGGGTTAAAATATGCGCCATCACGTGTGTCCTAATGTTTTGAAATTTTATTGCACAACACGAAGATGGATTGTTAGTGTCATTTTTTAATTCCTTCATTTATCAGTAAGTAAAATGGAAGTGAGTGCATGTTAAAAAGTTATTATAATAAGTCTTTGACAAATGGCAATTTTTAACTTACTTAAATATAATATATAGCTTAACGAAAAATTAAATTATTTTAATAAATATTTTTATATTACGTTTAATAAAAATTTGTTTTTCTCAAGAAACATTATAAAATTCGTGTTACTAGATTAAATTTGCAGCCAATAGTAAAAAAAAAAATGTCTTCTCACTTTTCTATTTATACTTTTCTTCTGCTAACATTTTTTTGAGTTTACCAATTGTCACACGTTACAAATATTAAAATTAGGGTTGATACCGATGTTCAACTTTCCTGTTCATGATACATTTGGACTAATCCACTAGATTCCTCGTTTGACATCTTCAATTCAGTGGCAGCTCGTGCAGCCGGACTGCATCTAAATTTATTAGTTCAAAACTAAAATGATATATTTTACAACTTTATAAAATGAAGATCCAACTTCTACTATAAGTGTAAAAAAATCCGATAAACAGCAAACTTCTTGCCTCAATACTCAATTTACGAGGGGAAAAAAACCGCTTCCAATCAGGGTGAACTTCCTCCGAATGACAGCCATGTGTTCCCTGAAACGCATTTCGGCTGGGACGTTGCCGTGGTAATCAATTTAATCCAATAGAACCTTCCCTCCACGTACTATGTAGCGAGGCAGCCAGATCAACGATTTTCCGTTTTCTGTTGCCCTTGAGAATTTCTGCTTTAAAATAATCTCTAGATGGAATTTTGCACTATAATAAGGCTATTAGAAAGTTATTTTATTATTTCGAAATACAATTTTGTTCTAAAACTAAATTTGAATATTTTTAACTCATTATCTAAAAATCGTGTTTTTCGCTTGTAACTGATCTCTGATAAAATCTTTTTGATAAATGATTTGAGAATTCAAATCTGAATTAAGTATTAGATGTTTTGAACCGCAGACAAATTAATTGGAAAAGAAACAGAATTTTGCTAGATTTTTAAATGCAAAACTTTTTAGAAAAATTGCGATTTTCTTAAACTTTTAATATTAAAAAAAATTCTATTAAAAAAACTATACATTCTAGAAACTAGATGGAAGTTCATAACATTAAGAATGACATTATGAACAATTTCCAACCATAATTTCTTTTCTTGGCCCCATAAAAGTCGAGTAATAACTGTTCAAAAATATGCTAATTATAACGAGTTAAAGTTAATTAGTTAATTAATTTTTGAATAAAACTAAGTTGTTGGTTTTTTTCATTGAAACAGTATTACTAATTATGTGCTTTTAAGTGCAAAAAGAAAAAAAAATTCCGATTTTTAAAATGATAATTTTAAAAAAAAAGTTCAAATGTGATTGTACATGATTGTGGAAAGTGTGTGTGTGGTTGGGAGGGAGAGGGGTTGGGAAGTCGCATCTTTCCAGCTGCACTAACATTTTCGACCATGGACCGCCACTGCTTCAATTTAACGAAACAGAAGTATTACAAGTACCCAAAATTCAATTGAATCAACTTTTTAGTAATCATTTGACCTCACCAGATGGCGCCAAACTGGATTCCTTACTCTTCCCTCTACTCTGCACTACCAAAACGACTCACCCAGGAACCAGGGAGGTATTGATCATAGGGTTGTTCGGTGCAATCACAGGGCGGATTAAATTTTAATTTTACATGATACTTTATTTGCTAACCAAGGTTACTATAAGAGTTTTAACGAATCATATGGCTTTGTCCGAGCTGTTTCATGAAGTTAATCATCAGTGGCGACTCGTGCACTACAGCCAGTACAGCCGGGCTGCATCTAAATTTATTAATTCAAAGTAAATTATATATTTTACATTTTTCTAAAATTAAGATCCAATTTCTACGGTAAGCGAAAAAAAATCAGATAAATAGCAATCTTCTTGCCTGAATAATTCACGAGGGAAAAAAAAACGCTTCGAATCAAAGTGATCTTCCTCCGAACAGCAGTCGTGTGTTCCTGAAACGCGTTTCGGGCTGCGATGTTGCCATGTGTCGCCATGGTAACCAATGAAAAGCAATAGATCATTCCCTCCACGTAATTTATGGCGGGGCTGCAGATCAGGGATTTATTCAAACTTTGGCTACCTTTGAGAATTCAATGAGCTGATTGGTTCTGCTTGAAAATCAACTTGAGTGAAAGTGAAAGAGGTAGAGGAAAGTAAACTGTTTCTAAAATTTGACTGTCATTTTGAAACACTGAGGGCTGCAGGCACCTTTTGTTCCAACCTACATAAAAGCAAAAGCAATGTATGAACATTTCCGTGTTTATTTACAAATATTGTTTTGTTGGCCATGTTTAATTGTGCTGGATATAGTGGATTAAACAAAAAGGTAGCTCTCTGATTAGACGTTTCATGCAATTATTCATCAAAGCAATATAGTTTTTAAGTAAACAAGAACTTACATTTAGAGGCCAAAACAAGAGATAAGTTTATATATTTATTTATTTTTTAATCAAAACTATACAGAACGATTTGATTAATTGTTCTTATTTTATAATGTTATGTTATAAATGTTAGTATTTTGTACAAATTGAAACCAAACTTCGATTTGAAGAATTTGAGTTCATTTTTTTGCGATGTACACACTTAAAATATCACAAAAATAGGTCAAATATGTTTTTACTTTTTCTACTTTAAAATAATCTCTAGATGAAATTTTTGCATGGTAATGGTATCAGCTAAAGGCTACAGAGTTATTTTATTTGTTTCAAGTGAAATTTTGTTTTGAAAAATTTGAATATTTTAAACTCATTATCTAAAAAATCGCGTTTTTGGCAGGTGAAACTTCAATTAAGCAGTGATAACTGAAGTTTGATATATTCTATTTGAAAATTGATGTGAGAATTTGCATTAACTATTAGATGGAGATTCATAACATTAAGAATGATATTACGAACAATTTCCAACCATAATTTATTTTCTTGACCCCATAAAACTCGTTTAATCACTGTTCAAAGATATGGTAATCATAACGAGTTAAAGTTAATTAGTTAATTAATTTTTGAATAAAACTGATTTTTTCCCTTTAAACATCACTACTAATTATGTTCCTTTAAATGCAAAAAAATCTGTTTTTTAAAATAATTAAAAAAAAAGTTCAAGTCAAAATTTCAAAATTTTTTGAAAGTATGTGGTTGGTTGGGGGTCACTATTCGCTAACACGGCTAACCTTGCCTCCGCTCAGTTCAAGTCGTCTCATGTAAGATCAGTCTATCAGAGCGTAGTAAAACCATCGATATAGATAAACAACTGGATAGACTTCTTAAAGCTGAGAAAATGAAGCCATTGCCAGATGCCGTTGGTGGGATGAAAAATACGGATTCCCGAGGATTGAAAATAAACTTTTGGGTTGTACACAGCAGAAATGTCAATAGTAGACCCTAATTAGTAATAATGTGCAAAAAAATATCTACTCTAACACTTTACAAGATTTTTCGCATTTCCACCCAACTATAAAAATGAATTGTGATCGGTTCATCATCCCACCAGTGTCATCAACCACCGGCGCGTTTTTCTCCTTGCATTGACATCGGAGCAGTCGATCCAGTTGTTTATCTATATCGATGAATAAAACCGCATCGCATATTACTGTAGAGTATTCAGTGAGGTCAGGATTAGTTATCTTGAACTATAATAGTAATAATAATTTATTGTTAATCAGGGGAGTAGTGGGGCCGGAACGCACCGGTACGTCGTACTTGTACTTTTTGGGAGCCGGTACTGCGTACCGGGTCTGAAAAAAGTACTTTTTGACAGCCTTTGCGGAAATAATTTTAAGTTTTATCAATTGTTATTTGGAGTTACTGTAAAATTGATTATTTTGTTACTTGTCAAAGAGAACATTGTTTCTGTGCTTTCTTATTTGGACCAAAACAGCTAGGCAGGGGAAATATGCTCAGGTTTTTGGTGAGTATGATATCAGTTTACCGTTTGCTATTTTCAAAAACTTTGCATATCGATATTTTCTGGACAACGGCGGGCGAAGAGTTTCCGAAGATTCAATGCCATTGATGAACTTCTCTAAAGTCAGTCCGGTAAGCTCTTTAGAATGCTAGCTTGGCTTCTGCCACATGAACATTATTGTATCACAATCAAGATAGCGACTAATAATACCACACGTGGCAAACCTTATGTTTGTTAAAACCAATGGTTCACCTACACAAAAATGGAACTAAACGAATAAGTCATCAGATGGTAAAGACGCCAGAAATCTGATACGGACAAACACACACGAATGGCAAAACAGAAAATATCAATGAATACCCTCTAGGGACATTTTTATAAATTTTTTACGAAAAAGTTTCAATAGATTGATTTTTGTATTTTTTTATTTATAACTAACTGATAATAACTTATAAATCTGTATGCATGTATTGTAATATAAATTATTAGTGAGTAAATAAATACGTAAATTAAGAGTATTTAGCTTTTTTATATATGGTAAGTCATGAAAAATATTGTGAATTGGCATTTTAACCCTTTGCACTCCAGAGGTGACTCTCACTCACCACGTGATTTGATGCTGCAACTCTAGAGGACCACTAGGTGTGATGCGGAAATTCGATGCAAGGCCAATGACTATTTAGTTTTATTGAAACGGACCTGTAACTGCAAACCAACCAAAAATGGCGGGAAACGTCTCGAGTTGCTGGTCCCACCACGCGAAAAATTACTGGTGTGCAAAGGGTTAATATTTAAAAAACAACACCTGAGGAAATAACACCGGGAGCACCAGGAAAAAACTTTTAAGCACTACAACCCTTTTGTAATGAACAGTTTTTAACGTACAAATGCACTTCTATTACTGACTTAATTTTGAATCGTGTTTCCGTAATTTATGAAGATATTCTGAATTACTTACACTTCAAGTACTTGGTTAATATGGTGTGATTTATGCTAATCTGTTACCCGGTCATGTAATCACCTTTCAGTTAATATGTAAGAGGCTATATTGTATAGTTCATTATCTCGAGGGCGAATGAAATGCTTTTGTTACTTCGGATACAAATGCTGTTTGAACGATATTCGTTTTATAGGTATTTAAACTTAACACTTATGCGTCAATATAACTAAAATTTATGATCAGATTTTAGTTCTAAAATCACCAATTTGCATTACAATTTATATGAGCAAATAGTCTGAAATTCCACTACAATTTTAGAAACTCTGTAATTTGTGGAGGGATTTATAGTCTTTGCCCTCGTATATTACACCGAAATTCAATATATTTTATAAGCTTAAATATTAATATTTTTATGTACAAAAAAAATGCTAGTATTTTTTTAGTAATTTTACTTTCAATTACCCTGCATGTAATATAAAACAATGAAAAATAATGCATTTGATAAATAATTTAATTTTTAAAAATAAAAAAAAAAGATATTTATATGCGTTTTGTAAATTCTCAAGTTCAAAAATACAGGGTGTCCCAAAAATGACAGACGATTTGAAAAATCAATTTAAAAAAATGGGAAGTGATTGTGAGAATATGTGTTCTGTTAAATATTTCTTTTTTGTTTTGGATTTCCGGCGCCTCTGCGGATTGCCGCCTGATTTATTGTTCCACCAATCGTTGGGTTGGGTGGCGCCGTCTGGGTTGCTTTATGTGATGTAATGTTATACATATGTATATATGTTTTGTGTCAGTTGGAAATTGGGAAATGAATAAAGTAGTTGAATTTTGATTTTGGCCGAACTATAGTTGTGTTCTTTGGCCGGCGTTTCGAAGAAGCGAAGCATTTTGTTTCATGTGCTGACATGAAAAGTGGAGGCAAGCCGACGTGATAGAATGATGTTATGCTTGTTTTGTGACGACAAGTTTCATGATTTATGATCGATTTCAAGAAATTCGATGCGTTGGTTGTTTGTTGAAACAACTTCGGCATTTGGTGTTGTGCTGATGAAAAGCTGCATATAGTGTTTTGTGCTATTGTTCCTGGCAAATGGTGATTTGCTGAAAGAAATCCGGCATCTGCATATTGTGTTTTGTGCTATTGCTCCTGCCAAATGGTGATTTGCTGAAAGAAATCAGGCATCTGTATATTGTGTTTTGTGCAATTGTTCCTGGCAAATTCTGTGTGTTTTGGTTTTGTTGGATCAAGTTTAGTAAGTGATGGCGGTTAACGATGCTACGCAGCTCAAGCGAAAGCTGGCCTATGTTAAAGGCCAGACCACTCAAATTTCTACATGGCTCACCAATACAGATGGCAATATTTTGGCTGTCGAATTCGAAGCCAAGTTATCAACCGTCACAGGGTTAAAAATTAAGATGGAAGAATACGCGGCCGTTGCTATTTCGTTATTAGATGACGCGGCATATAGTGTTTTCTCACAAAATTCATTGGAAGTTTTGGGTGATTTAGAAAGCCTAGAAGCAGATTTGCTTCACAAGGCAGGTACTGTTGCTGATTTACTTAATCAAAATAATGCTATAAATATTCAAAGTAATTATTCTAATAATGTGAGGGTAAAACTGCCTGAAATACCATTGCCTCAATTTTCCGGCAGTTATACCGAATGGTTTTCTTTTAAATCTCAATTTGTGATGCTTATTGATGAAAACGATCAGTTGTCAGACGCTCAAAAATTATACTATTTAAAGTCTTCACTTTTGGGATCCGCAAAAACTGTTCAGACAACTGATGATTCATATGCATCATTGTTTAATGCTTTGAAATGTAGATTTGAAAATACTAGGTTAATTGTAAATGAACATATTTCTGAAATTTTAAATTGTAACAAATTGAAATATGAATCGGCTAAAGAATTGAGAAATTTGATTGATAACTTGTTAAGCCATTTAAGGGCGTTGAAGCAACTTGGTTTAGAGCCGAATAAGTTTTGTGGAATATTGTTGATAAATATTATTGTTCAGAAAATAGATGATGAGTCTAGAAAACAATACGAGATGTCATTAAGTTCAAATGGTTTGCCTGATTTTGATGTTTTTTTGGATTTTTTGTTGAAAAGATGCCAAATTTTGGAAAACATGCATAATTCGGTTTTTAAAGTAAATGATGGTTTTTGGAAGGTCAAACAAGTTGATTCCAAATTAAAAACTAGACCAAATGAATTTGGTTTGAATAAAAATAAGCCATTTGAAAAATGTCCGAAATGTTTTCTAGGTCATAAATTGCATAATTGTGTAAAATTTAAGAACATGAATTTATGTGATCGTAAGAGTTTTGTTAAGAAAAATAATCTTTGCTATTTATGCTTATCTCAACATTATTTGAAGGACTGCATGTCAAATTTGAAATGCTCTGTTTGTTTTTTGAAACATAATACATTATTGCATGAATATGTTAAAAGCAGTTCGTTAATGTCTAATGTAACAGGGGAGATTCAGAGTGTTGTGAGTAATCCGGGTCAAGGCCAAAACACTACTCCTGTTGCTAGTATTTTGAATGTTGAAAAAAATGATGAGTTGGTAAATCTGTCATCCCCGAGTGAGAATGGCATTTGTTTATTGCCAACTGCATGTGTATATGGGATTTCATCTTCGGGTGAAAGGGTAAATTTAACTGTTTTACTTGATAGCGGGTCAATGTTTACTTTTATTTCTGAAAGAGCAGTTAAATTGTTGCAGTTAAAGAGGAAAAATAATAAAATGGTTGTTAATGGAATCGGTCATGTTGTAACTACTCAAACTAGGGGATCTGTTTGTTTGGCAATAGAATCGAAACAAAATGATAAAAAGTTAGAGATAGAGGCTTTTGTTTTAAATCAGTTAACTTCAGTATTGCCTTTCAAACCTATTAGTGTAGATCATGTGGATTATATTAAATCCATTCCTTTGGCTGATCCAAATTTTTCTGAACCCAAAAAGATAGATATAATTTTGGGTAGTGATTATTTTTTCTCGGTTTTGCAGCAAGGTCAGATAATGGGATTGCCTAATCAACCTATTGCTCAGAATACCATTTTTGGTTGGGTGCTCGCTGGGAAAATGAAAGGCGTTGACAATGACGTGCCCATGTGTTCAAATTTAGTTAGTATGCCGTCTGACATTAATCCTGTTAATGTAGACTTAATTTTGCAGAAATTTTGGCCTAGTGAAGAATTACCAAACAAATTGTCTGTTTTCTCAGAGGAGGAAAAATTTTGTGAGGAACATTTTAAGTCAAACGTGGAGATTAATTGTGATGGGCGCTTCGTTGTCAAATTGCCTGTTTACAGAGATGGGGATTTGTGTAATTGCAAACCAGCAGCCGTTTCGAGGTTAATAGCTATGGAAAACAAGTTTAGGAAAAATCCAGAATTTGGTATAGGTTATAAGCAGTTTTTAAAGGAATACGAGGAGCTTAACCATATGTGTCCAGTGACGGGAAATTTAAATGTTGATAAATACAAGGTACATTATTTACCGCATCATGCCGTCATTAAATCGGATAGTTCTACAACAAAACTAAGAGTAGTATTTGATGGTTCGTGTAAAGGCCCTCAGGGAGAATCATTAAACTCACTTCTGGGTGTTGGTCCCACAGTTCAGCCAGATATTTTTTCGATTTTAGTTCGTTTTAGGATACCAGCAATAGCTTTTTCATCGGATATTATGCAAATGTATAGGCAAATTTTGGTTGATCCGGAAAGTCAGGATTTGCAGCGTATTGTTTGGAGAGAGTCAGAAAAAGATAAAATTAAAGAGTACAAGCTTTGTACAGTCACATATGGGATATCATCAGCTCCCTTTCTAGCTACCAGGTGTTTACATCAAATTGGCTTGGATTGTGAGACCAATGAACCCGAAGTTACTTCTATGATTAAGAATTCATTTTATATTGATGATTTAATGTCTGGATCGTCTAATGTACATATGGCCATAAGAAATGCCAGGGTGTTAATTGATTTGTTAGAGGCAAGGGGTTTCCATTTAAGGAAATGGCGGTCAAACTCAAATGAATTTTTGGCTCAAATTGCAGGAAGTGTTCCAGTTCTGGACAATTTAGATATACTTCCAGATGAATGTTCTAAAGCTTTGGGATTGTTGTGGAATTCCACTGAAGATTGTTTTATTTTTAAAACGTCTCTAAAATTTGAGGAAAAAATAACTAAGCGTATATTTTTATCAGAATCTGCTAAAATCTTTGACCCCTTGGGCTTTCTTTCGCCATGCACTATTTCAATTAAAATATTTTATCAACAATTGTGGTTGTTAAAGTTAGGGTGGGACGATCCTTTTCCCCCAGAATTAGCACATAAATGGTCCAAGTTTCGTCACCAATTCGAGAGGTTGACGGAAGTTAAAATTCCTCGTTGGGTAGGAGTCGGAGGGAAAAATATTTTCCTCCATGGCTTTGCTGACGCTTCAGAGGCAGCTTATGCTGCGGTGGTTTATGTGGTACAAACTAGTGAAGGACACGGTGACTCAGTGAGACCTTTAGTGGAGAAGTCAAAAGTTGCTCCAATCAAGCCACTGTCCATTCCTCGACAGGAGCTCAACGCGGCTCTCCTTCTTGCGAGACTCTTAGACACAGTTTCAAAGGTACTGTCCGAGTATCGAGTGACTGTGCAAGCCTGGACGGATGCCCAAGTAGTCCTTGCTTGGCTCAGTTCCCCACCTCGTGTTTGGAAGCAGTACGTTGCCAATCGCACTGCCGAGATCTCGGAACTTGTACCCTTCGATTGGTGGGGACACGTCCCATCCCAAGAGAACCCTGCCGACATTGCTTCACGAGGCACTTCTCCAGATCAGCTACCTGGTTTTGGACTGGGGTGGCTTGGTCCTGATTGGTTGGCTAAAGGTGAGGCTGAGTGACCAAAAATAGTAAGGTAACCTCTTCAAACTTTGAGGACTCTGACATTTTAGAAAGAACAAAATGCTCTCTATGTGCTCTTTCAACGGTAGTTGTTAATAATGATATTGATTCTTTGTTTATGAAATGTTCCCATTTATCTAAAATTGTTGCTGTTTATGCTTATTGTATGAGGTTTGCTTTGAGATGCAAACAAAAATGTGCTGCTAAGAAAAGTTTAGTAGACACGAATGAAAGCAACATTTCATTAAATGCTTCTGAACGGAAAAATGCTTTGCACCTAATTATAAAATATGTGCAACAGTTGTACTTTCTTGAGGAAATTGAATCCTTAAAAGGTAATAAGAGTTTGAAAAAGAATAGCTCTTTAGTTTCGTTGCTTCCATTCATTGATCCAGATGGTTTGCTACTGGTGGGAGGAAGACTGGATAATTCTCAACTGAGCTATAATTCTAAACATCCAATTATCCTGCCTTCCAAACATCCTTTGAGTATCTTATTAGTTCGAGAATTTCATGTGACTCATTTGCATGCTGGTATAAATGTGTTATCCAACATTATTAAGCAAAACTTTTGGATCATTCAGGGTAAGAAGTTAATTAAGAATGTAATTAACAAATGAGTTGTCTGTGTATGTTTCAAAACTGATTCTTCTTTTCAGTTTTGGGGGTATCTCCTTACATTTGAAGAACTATCAACTTTGCTCAATCAAATTGAGTCCATTTTGAATTCGCGTCCATTAGTAAAGACTAATGAGAATGAGTTAGACAGTATAAATGTACTTACTCCTCAACATTTCTTGTCGGGAGAAGTTGTCACTATTAATCCTGATAATGTAAATTCCACTAAGCCAAATTTGTTGAAAAGGTGGGATTTGATTCAATATATGAAAAATGTTTTCTGGAAAAGGTTTTATAATGAATACCTAAACACTTTGCAAACCAGATCAAAATGGACTCAAGCTAGAGCTAACTTTAAAGTAAATGATGTAGTTCTGTTAAAGGAGGATAATGTGCCTCCTGGAAGGTGGCCTTTGGGTCGGATTGTAGCTGTTCATCCTGACAAGGATGGACGAGTCCGAGTTGTGACAGTTAAAACTGCTAGTGGTCAGTTTGATCGACCAATTGTTAAATTGAGACTTATGCCCTCAGATCAAGAAGGTCTTCTTGAGGGTGGGAGTATGTGAGAATATGTGTTCTGTTAAATATTTCTTTTTTGTTTTGGATTTCCGGCGCCTCTGCGGATTGCCGCCTGATTTATTGTTCCACCAATCGTTGGGTTGGGTGGCACCGTCTGGGTTGCTTTATGTGATGTAATGTTATACATATGTATATATGTTTTGTGTCAGTTGGAAATTGGGAAATGAATAAAGTAGTTGAATTTTGATTTTGACCTAACTATTTGTGTTCTTTGGCCGGCGTTTCGAAGAAGCGAAGCGTTTTGTTTCATGTGCTGACAGTGATAGAATGTAAGGTTTTCTTCATTCTGCTTAGGGGCTGCTAACCAGGGAATTTATACTTACCAATTTTCAAAATAAGTTACAAAGTTTGTCAACAGATGGCTTTGATGACTACGAAAACTACAAAATAATGTTTTCAAAATAACTGCTGTTTGAAGCAACAACGTGGCGCAGACTGAGGACAGTTGATGGAACTCCAATACAATAAAAATACGCTATTCCATCGAATAAACCATTTACGAATTGCATTAGCGAATAAACTATTACGGATGAGGAACTATCGTTATTTCTAGGATGAAGAAATAATAAAAATCTGAGCGGTTGGAATGCGTACAAAATAGAAGTTCCATCTATTGAAGAGCTTTGCAACTAATTTTGAAAATGTGTAAGAATTAATTCCCTGTTTATTTAAGAATAATGCAGCAAACCGTACATTTCTATCAACATCCATTTTTTTTTTTTTTTTTTTTTTTTTTTTTTATTAATTTTTCAAATCGTCGGTCATTTTTGGGACATTCTGTATATATGTGTCAGTCCGTCTATAGTCAGCATAATTCTCAAACAGACTGATCTACAACGTTGATTTTTTACATATGGGTTAGTGGTGGCCATTAAAAATTTATGTTTTTCAGCAATTGCCAAAAAACGGCTCAAAAGAGCTTTATAAAAATCACTGCGATGCCTTTACAGGTGCTCTAAACATTCATATCTCTGAAATTTCCGTGGAAGGGTGTAGCGCATAGCCCATAATCGACTATTTCTCATCTGTTTCACTTACATGAAAAGATAAAGTAATATGTTTAACGAAAGAAAAAAAAAACAATATCGTAATTTTGACATCTCCCCCCACCCCCACCTCCCCCTCCCTCCCCAATGTAGAATTATTGGGGAAAAAAACTCGAGGTTGAAATGACATTGTGTAGGTATTGGGACGAAGAAAAAAGGCATCACTACTTTAGATTTTGAGTGCAATGGTATATAATAAAGTTTTAAAATTAATAAAAAAACTAAGAGTGTGAAACAGCACAACTTTCAAATACATTTAATACTGGTCAAGGTCAATGCCGCCGACAGGGGGGGGGGGGGGCAAAACAGTGCAAATGATAGGGGCCCGCTTCGCCAAGCAGGGCCCACAATATACGACCTCTACTCTTTTTTTTTTTTTTTTTTTTTTTTTTTTTTTTTTTTTGCTACACCGTCCAACAGACGCAAACCACAAGTAGAGGGAGAGACTATGGGGGACAGGGTTGCCATATTGGCCTTCCTAAGGCCAAATTTGGGAAATTTGGCCTTTTTTAGAAGTGCCTGGCCTTAAGAATTTACGTTTGGCCTTTTCTTTAATTTGGCCTTATTTTTAGCCTTTTTTTTGGAAAAAAAGGCCAAAAAAACTTCCGAAGACTTCCGAAGTCAGAAAAAAATACCAATTAAAACAAACTTTCCTCTTTTTTTTCCAAACTTTTTGAGTGAGAAGATATACGCTTTTCGCCTAACCTCGCCGCGCTATCTTCTTTAATCTCGTGTTTTGGCCTCAGGAGCTGACCAGAGACAACCGGAGTTGACAAGAAGAGGGGTAGGGGGTCGAATGATTGTCCGAATACAGGATGTAAACGAGGCTCTAGGCAGAATAACCGCAGGTTCTTTTTAAGGGGAAAGGGCGATATCAATTAAGATAAGTGATAGAGGGACTGTGTAACAAGAATCTTGTCCCAAAAGGGATGGTGAAATTAGTCGTTCTGTCTTGCCAACGAACCTCAAAATGCTCTAAGCATTGCGACTGCCATCTGCCACCCATCTAAATCCAAGCATGGTGGTCCGTCCTAAAGAGAATGATTATTGTGATGGCAGTAGAGTAGTAAAAGTATAATTCGGTTAGATTAGTGAAATTTAGCTTTTTCTAAATAACTTTTAAGAATGGATACATCTTTATGAACAAATAATTCAGAGAGAAAATTTACATTTAAAAAGTAAACTTCTATCAATCGTAATACGTATAACATATATATGCGCCTTGTAAAATAGTGAAAATTCAATTAAATGTCCAGTTTCGAAGTTTATAGTTCAACAACCTTCTACTAAAATATATAATTTTCATTCTGATAATAAAATAATTTTTTTTAAATAATATTTAGGAATCCAGTTGTGTAGTGAAACGGGAATTTTGTAACGCTCCACAATTCACGTTTTCCAAATATTCATTCATATAAAAATCAAATTCATGTAACAATTTAATGTTTTATCTAGATTTGATGTCATTTACACACTCATCAAATGTCTCTTCTACCTAAATAGAGACAAAAGGGTGTTTGTTTGTACCTCAACTGAGAAACTGAAAAAAAGAATAAAACTGAAGAAAAAAAATGTAAAAAATATTATAAAATGTCAAGCATTTTTTAAAGCTACACTTTAAATATTTCAAAAATTTTCCAATATTTTTCTTTAAACTGTTTGATTTTTTATGCTCATCTTAATAATGATAGATATATTGCAAAAATTTTGGCCCTCCCTCCCCCCACCCGTGGGTAAGTTGTTCCATTCTACCTTGTATGGAAAGTATTCATAGATTTCTATATTCAACGAATTATGTGTCCAAAGGGTGGTATATTTTTAGAAAGAATTTTTTTTAAGCATTTTTGTGATACCAAACACAAATATTTTGGACAAAAAATTTTCTTGAACAATTTTTAAAATTAATAAATTTTTAGTTAAAAAATTGAAATTTTAAAATGTTTGTTGTTAAGGACGACCAAAGAGACATCCTAGTGAATCTAGAGTACTATTTTTTAAACATTTGTCATACAGAACACTAAAATCATGCATTTTTCCCATTTGGCATCAATTTAGCGATGACGTCATAGTTTGGCCTTTTTTGGCCTTATTTTGACAGCGATTTGGCAATATTTTACTTTTTTCATCTGGCAACCCTGATGGGGGACAGTTGTAATGGATGTCTGCTTTAGCAGAGTGGGAGTCATCCAATTTTTACTTTTTGTTGTTCTTTTGACGCTTAGTAAACAATCTTTTTGGTTCTAGTGAATATTGATAAACCTCTAAGGGGCCCCTGACGAGCTCTGACCTCAAATGCAAACAATATTTATTGAAAACATTATAGTGTTATTTCGTGGACAAAGGTTTAGTATGAAGTAAGAATTAATCTAAAAAGTGGCCTTTGATGACCCATGCCATATGGATCTTTTTGAGGGCCCCGTGCCATATAAAATACGATATTTATTCGTAAACGTGAAACTTCATTTAAGTACATGCAAAAGTTATTAATTGTCATTTCATAGACGAGAGTTCCTTATAATTTTTTAGGAATAAACAAACACGTTATAAACATCAAGTATGCCCGAGGAGACCCGGGCCCCCAAAATACAACGTAATAATAAAATATAGTAAACAATAAATTTAGTATATTAATACCCACCCAAACTGTGTATACGTACTAGGAATAAATAATTTTCTGTGGTGCGCTTTACAAGTACGTCGCGCAACGTTAAAAAAATCTAAACAAACAAGAATTATACATCAAGCATTGAACTTCGAAAGGCCCCCGACAGTTCCTCGTAAAAAAATCGTTTTCCCCCTAACAACACCCTCGATCCGCGCTTTCTTGGTGGTGACTTGTCCGGTGGTGAGTTGTCCGGGGGATGAGATGTCCGGGGTCGAGTTGTCCGGTGGCGACTTGTCCGAGGGATGAGATGTCCGGCATCCCGTCGATTGTTGTCCCAATAGAATAAATATGTTATATTTAAATTTAAACTACATAATCATCAATACGCTAATTGTTTTTATGTGCCCGCCACATGCTCATGGACGTAGGCCCTGATCATCGCCTAGGGCCACAAGGCCCGGGCTTTGAGCCCATAATTTTAGGGGGCCCCGAAATTGGCTGTAAACCGGTAACTTTTGTTTCATAAAAGATATGTGAATATCGTTTATAATCTGTATAAAAAAAAATTAACAAAAAAAATCATTTTGTATTGATCTTCAACCGTATCCCAGAATGTATTTATTCAGATAAACCAAACCATAATTTAAAAGCGTAAAAAACAAGCTTTCTTGAAAGATTGAGGGAAACAAAATTGAAAGGCAGTCTTGACAAATTTATTGAGATATCATCAATTGTGGACTCTGAAGTTGTGATTAATGCTGCAGATATTGTTGTCACGAATATTACCACACATTGTGATAGTGAAATGTAATGCTATACATTACAAAGTCTCTCCTCTTTTGATTTATAAATTTGATTGATTGAAATTTGTTTCTTAATTTGTGATAAAAAAAACCTTTTAGGAAACAATATTAACATTAATCTATCAACTCTTTCTATAATTAATGTTAATTCATTTGACTTTGTGTCAAGCCCATTTCCAATAAATCACGCGTTTAAATATGAGCATAAGAGGGGCCCCAAAATGTGTCCGGACCTTGGCCCCAACTTGTCATGGTCAGGCCCTACTTGGACGCCACGGTCCCTCACTAGTACAAATATTATTTATTTATTATTATTATTTGCCAAAACTTTCAGCTCAAGATTTTAAGATTCTGTCGCTATACATTTGTAGAATTGTATTTAAAGGAAAATATTTCTTAGAATATATTAAGGGGTGATTTTTAGTTTAATAATTCGCATTTTCCTCCTCATTCTAATTTTTTTTATATTTGCAGTCTCTATTAATTACTTTTACGAATTCCTATTAATATTAAAATATAACAAATTTTCTTAACTTTTCTTTTCCTTGATTTCAAGCATTTGGGAGAAAGACTATTTCGATAAAATTCAAAATGTATTCGATTTTATCAAACTTTTTTTTTTTTTTTAATTTAATATAATACATTTATTAAAAATGGACATTTCAATGTATTTAAAATTTTATTAAGACCTACGACTTGTGAAAATTGTTCAACAAAATTCTGTGGTATTAAGCATACTTTTTTTTTAAACTTAGTGCCATTACCTAATTCTTATCTATTCAGAGTCGGTAAAATAAAGACTTGTTATACAATAATCATGTTTTTCACAACTGTTTTTTTAATTCACGGAATATTTAAAAATGTTTTCCAATTTTAGTTATATTATTGATTTTTCAACTAATACAAGTTCATTTGTTGCACATCAAAGTTTAAAGTAATACATTTTAAAATAACATTTTCCTAATTTTTTCTTAAGTAATTGCTTCGTTCGAAAAAGGTACATTAACCATTGTTGTAGAACATTTTAGATTTTGCTCATAATGGAAAACGCAATATATAAAGTGTAATATTGCCTTTCCAAGTTTCACAAGAGAATATTAAACATTTGAGAAAAAATAGTAGACATGATCTTAAGATCGCGTGAGAGAATAGGGTTATTTGCTCTAGATGTCGCCAATATCACTTTACTTCCCAGAACGTTTGCCTCAGGGTGAGACGGGGGAGAATTTACAAAGCGATGCTCGACATTATCAATGTACCTCGATGACTCTGTTCCAAATTCTACAATAGACAGGACCCAGGGGGTGGCCATAAACTAATTGCTTCTCCAGTTGGAATTTTAAAAGTAGGTGTTTTGCTAATGACGCTTTCCATGAAAGGCCATTCTCCAAACCATTACTTGGGGGTTTGGAGGATGGGATGAGGTGGTCCAATAGGATATATCAACAGGCGAACAGACACAGACTGACAAGTACGTGACACCCAGATGGAGGTTATATGGTTACAGTTCACAATTTTAACTATTGTTGCGTTGTTACTATACTTAATACGCTTCGTGGTTCTGCGATATTTTTTTTTTCATTTAAATTAATTCCTAGTCTACGGTATTTTGGCAGTATTGATGATAATTGTGGTAAGTGATAAAGTTCATTTTTATATATTTATAAATAAATGTGTGGCTACCATCAATTCTTTTGAATCCCCATCGAGATTTTGACTTGACGATAAACTGGAAATGAAGCAAAATAGGTTTTATTTGGAACTAACTAAATTTTTCATAATCCAATGAAGTAAGAAAAATAGTATTTGACAAAACATTTATTATCGTACATCTATTTTTAATTGCTAACTGAACTCTGACAATGAAGTATTTTTTGATAGATATTTGCTTAAATACCTAATTAATTAACTAAATAAAAATAATGTATCTTTTGTAAGATATATATTTTATTTTAATATTGCTTTCTGAACAAAAGTTTTAAAACCACTTTTTCGCAGCGAAGGAAACCTGAATTATTTAATATTTAATTATTTTTTTATATACATTTAATATCCAAAACAAAGCCGTCAATTTTTAACAAAAGAATGACTTTCCAACGGATTTTATTCAACAACTAAATTTGAAATTTTATTTTGACAAACGTTAATATGCAAGTAGAAATATGGCATGTTTTAATTTGTCTTAAACATTTTATTTTATTGATTTTAATTAGGCTGTTAAACATTAATTCAAGTGAATTACAATGTTTCTAAATGATTATAAGTATTTTCTTTTTTTACTTTTATGAAAATATTAAAAAGTTATTTTAACTTATCTTATTCTATCTTTTAACTTTTATTGAAACGAAAAAATTAAAGCAATACATTGGATTTCTTCAATTACTTGTAAAGTATATTAGAAAAATTATCAAGGGATGGTGGGGCTTGGCTCAGATGTTGACTCTCTGTGAACTTCAACTGTCACTCTAACTGCACATTACATTTCCTTCTTTGGTTTTTAATTTTAAAGCTTGAAAGTTTTTAAAAAAATAGGCCGTAGTATTCTTATTACTAACTATAATTAGTTATCTAATGGTACTCCAATATTTACTTTTGCTATGTGATTGAAAATCAGGTTGTTTTATTTAGTTACTTGATAGTTATCAATAAATTAAGCTTTTGATATCTTAAATTTTAATTTCCTCCTTCCCCTCTCTTCTTTTGCTGTCTTTTGTTAACTAATAGCCATTTATAAATTTTAGGGTTTACCAACATATTTATTAAAATTTTTGATATTTTAAAATTAGTTTCCATATTTATACTTGAATTTTATAAAATATAAATTACCATCTTTAAAAATAGATGACCCCTTAAAATGGAAGGCGGTAGCAGTTTATTAAGGGGAAGGGTGAGGGGTGCCCATATTATCTTCTCTTATTGTTAAAAAGTCCCTTTGACCGCCTCTGGCAATGATCAGTTAAAACTGTTTCACTTACAGCGTTGCTACCCACCGCAACGTTAAATTTACTGAACCACAGTCCATAATGAATTTATGCATTCACGTCCAATTATATTTTATTTATTTCGATTAAAATAATTTCGGTACCAGGAAAGAGTTTCAACCATGATTGATTAAATGGGATTTATTTGTATTCCAAAGCGATTATAGAAGTGTGAGTAAAAACGATCTTTTTGTGGCAGTGAGAGCCCCAAAGTTTCAATAGAATGCATTTTCATCGACAATGAATTTACCTGTCAAGTTTCAGCCACATAGGATTACGGCAAGTGGGTTATTAGGCTTTTTCAGATTTGCCCGGCCGGTACAACACACACAAAATCGAAGTAAATATAAAGGATTTAAAAATCATGGCAGATGAAACAAGTCAGCAGTCCATTTTTCTTGGAATTAACGTATATATTTCAGTTCATTCTTTCTTAAATTCACGATTTTTCTCTTCCTTTTGGACGAAGTCGAGGCCATGTTTTCCTAATATAGTACATCAAAAGCAAAGGACCTTTTTTAACACGACGCATAATCGTGAAAAGTTAACAACAGATGCTATCTACCTCAGTTGGATACCGGAGAACAGTAAACGTCAACAAGAGCTCGATGCAAATGTAACTGTTACGCATTGTGGGGATCACTCCAATTGCGCATTCTTGTTGTTCCTTATTTCGACTGAGAAGATACAAGGGAGCACTGACTTTAAGTTGGTATTTGAGATTAATGGTACCAGTCTACCCCACTCATTTCTGTGTTTCTTCGCCTTTTCTTTATTTTTCAAGGTTTGAGATTAAGCAGTAAGTTTATAATGAGTTTACCCAAAAAAAGAATGTATCACCATTTATTTAGATTATTCTTAGGTTTAATTAGTTAGAACTTTAAGATCCACAAATATCCATAAGAAGAGCCTCATGCGGCTCCGGCGTCGTGGTCTAATGGCCCTTGTTATATACGCATCTCTATTTATAACCCCTTCCCCCTTATTTCCAAATTAATAACTGCTGTGGAAATATTACCTTTTTAGTATGGACAGCAGTATATGTGAATGGGGAGATAAGGGGGGGGGGGGGAGGGGCCCGAGGTGCAGTTGCATAGGGGCCCGAAAGTCCTGTAGGCGGCCCTGGTCAAGGTCACTGCATTGAAATTTTCCATGGATTGGTGTATTTACCGTTTTTGCTTTCATATTTGCCTTAATTTTAAAATAAAGTCCGGTGTTGCGATAATTATTACATTTCCAAGAAAAGAAAGAAAAAAAAAACGCCAAAATGGCAAAATTGCTGCTATGTTTTTCGATAAATATTACAGTATCCTTTCTTGTAAGTGAAACAGAGCAGAAACAGATGTTAATAAGTGATGCTCAAGTTAAGAGAACTTGGTGCGCGCCTTATCGTATTTCTACTAAAAGAATTTCGGAGTAGGGGATGTTTAGAACACTTTAAAAGGCATTATCACAACTATTTTTATTAAAATCATTAGGCTCTCCTTCTTTTGGAATCGTTGAGAAAAGTAATTTTTTCAAAGGCAATCCCCTTGTCCGCATGGGCAAATTAACGAAAATTTTAATTACAGGTCTCATGACGAATACAACCCGTTTACAAAAGTTGAACAGGTCATTCCGTTCAGCAGTTGTGCTACTCAAGGACATACTTTTTTCTAAATATTTTTTTTTGTGCACAGCAAGTTCCAAAACGTATAATGCAAAAATAAAATATTTTTTTTCAACCAAATGCTTTACTTTCATAACAATTTGTTAACATATGGGTAACTGAGAGTAATAAACCATTATTTCACTGTAAATTGTAAAGAACAGCACAATAAAATTTCACAAATTTTTATAAAATATTTGGAAAATAGGAAATGCTTCAACATCTTAACCTATATCTCTCTTCGTGGAACCACAAGTAGGGTGCAACATGGCTACCCTTGAAGAAGTAGTAAATAAAAAATTGAAAAAAATTACTAATGTTGAGATTTTTGACTTCTGGTTTTTGCCACTCCTTGGCTTTCATTGTCCAATCTTTCTACATACCCCCCACCTTTAAAATTCGACAAGGAGGTAAAAAATTGACAATCGAATGTGTTTAACACATACGTCTTTTCCCTTGAGCATTGCCTATCATAGACTTTTCCACAATTTGATTTGAATTCGGCAATTTTTTTTTTTTTTTTTTTTTTTTTTTAATTATTGAAAATATAAAAACGAATCTATAAATTAAAGCAATCCCTGTCAAATCTTAATTCAATGACTAGTATTTCATTGTAATTGAAAGTTGTGTCCACACTCCTAGCTTTTAGTTTAATGCGAAGTATAATTATAATGAACTGGCTTGTTTTGTTTGTTTTTTCTTTTTTGTGTAGAGCAATTTTAAAATGTAGTGCATCCACTGAAAAACATTAAATTCGAAACAGAACGATTTTCACTTACATCCTAATCCACTACCACGATATTTTTTTATTATTATTATTACTTTCAAGGAAAAATCTTCACGAAGTATTTTCTTTTTTGGAAGAATCGAGAAGATAGGCTTTTGTGAAACAACTACAACAAAAACAAGGGGACTGAAAACACCTCCTTTTGCAAAATGTGTCCCTCTAGGTTCAGATTCAGCAGAAAATTGTTCCAGTTCCACCATGGTATCATCAGGCTCAGAAGTCAAAAAACATAATAATTTGCTGAAAACCCCTAGCTGGTTTCAAGTCCAGTTTATTTTTTTGTCAAAAAGTCATGGCCATGGACAAGGTGAATGAATGAAATGAGCATGGAATGTCACATTCAAACTGCTTTCAAGGTCATGCCTTACCCCTTACCCAAGTACAGCTGACCACAAAAGAAAGAGGGAACCAGAGGCATTTTGCTTTGTCATCTTGAAAGGCAAAAACAAAATGACTTCCCTGCCCCGTGAGATCATGTCGAGGCAGATAACACAAACTTGGTAGCTGAAAATATGAGTCAAGATAAACTTTGTTATTTATACATCGAAGTGTTTCAAGTCAAAATTAACTTTTACTAACATTTTTGAATGAGATGTAAAGACCATTGGTAGATGTGTATGATATTTTATTTCATGATCATTAAGCCTTTCAAACGTGATCTTTAGTATAAAGTAAGAATTAAGGCTACAAAGTGATCCTTGATGATCTTTTTTCTATAAATATTTTGGAGGGACTCGGGCAGTTTAAGACACTATGTTTATTCTTAAAAGTAAAACTTGATTTTAAGTAGTTTCAACGTTATTTTTGGTCATTTCATAGAAATAAAGAAAGAAACATTGCAATTTTTTAGCAAATAAAAAAAAAATCAAATTCTTAATAAAACATCAAATATGGCCCTGAAGCATTGTAGATAGGGTGAATTTACTTGGGAATGACGCCAGAGCTTATTTTTGGTATATTTTGAAAATGTAAAGTAACACAATAAATTTAGTGTATATGTCTCCCAACTGTGTATATGTACTAAGAATAAATAATTATTTATAGGAGGCCATTTTAGTGAAACTCTAAAAGCTAAAAATTAAGTTATATTTCGCTTTGTTTCAAAATTTTAATTTATGATGTTATCTCAACCCCCATATTCAAAATTTTAATTTTTGATGTTATATCAATCCTCATATGCCTCCATGGGGATTTTTGATATGTCAGCCTATTTAAAAAACTAGGTTTATTCTTAAAAGTGAAACTTCACATTAAGTATATGCAAAAGCTATTTTTACTGTGTTATTTAATAGACAAAAGTTCATTGTAATTTCTTAATAAAGAAACAAACACGAAACAAGTATTAATCAAATAGGCCTCTAAATATAACGTTGTGTGATCAAAATAAACAGAATATTTTGCTTAAATATATTACGGCACAAGAGCCTATTTTTGGTTTATTTATGAATCGTAAAGGCATAAACAATAGATTTGGTAATGGTTAAGATTTGGTCCAATTTCAACTTTTTTTTGCCAAAACGACCAGCCTGACAACTCACGATCCTATCGCTATACAATTCTACACGTGTGTGCGAGCTACATAGAAAGTAGAAACTCACCCTGATAAGCAGTTACCATTGTCTGCGTTCACAATAGATAGACTGTCGATACCCCCTTCATTTGTAAGTATTCACAACAACTACTTTCAAAGCCTTCTTTGTGAAACAGGACAACAAGCAATTTCCCTTCAGGGTGTGCCTCTTTATTTCTAGGTTCAGGTTTGCCCCCACATGGAGGAACAAAGGTTGAGTGGAGACGGGATGGAATGATTATTGTGAGGACATTCTGTCTTGAATGGGCATAACTGTCATTCCATATAGAGACAAATCAAGCCCCAAGATATATACTGAAGAATAGAATGTCAACAAAGTAAAAAAAATAATAATGGGGGGGAAAAGGGGACAAATCTTCTATAGAAAACCAAGAAAAAAGTTAACTTATGCTTTCTGCATCGAATGAAGTTGAGTTTAAATTTTGTAAGGTAATTTGAAAACATTGTAAGAAATTTTCATCTTTCACCATCTCTAGTAAGTAAATTTATAAGTTTTTAGTTTCATTGGAGTGAGTACAAAATTTTTCACGAACATCTGCTATTTTTTTTTTTTTTTAATTATATCAATTGTAATATTTTAAATTATCCAATAATGTTAAATTATTCACTAGTATTTAAATACTTGTACTTTAATGTGTTTGGAAATTAAATTTTCCAATTAGTTTTACTTTAAAAGTAATAGTGTATGAAGTTGAATAACATCGTGGAGATTTCAGAAACGATTATGTCAAAATGTTGGGTGGTTACGTGGACATTTTTTTTTTCTATTAATTAAATTTCATTGCGTTTTTTCTCTGTTCTTCACGGAATTTTTAATTAAGTCTCAAATTTTTCCTGTAGAAAATATTTTCTATCAAGAAAAAGTTTTAATTCTTGTAATTTAATGTTTAGTAAAAAATATTATTAATATTTAAAATTTCGAAACTTAAAGAGACCGGTATTTAAAAAAATGTAAGGCCATAGATAGCATGAGAGCACCCAATTAATGCTGTTGTCCTATTTCTGTTATCAAAACCTATGTTACTATATGAGATAGACGCTTCTCTATTTACAAAAAACACCTTATTTCAATGCTATTAACTGTGGAGATATAAATTTTTTAGTATCGCTGGATTTATGCTTACTTGGGATGGGGAGGGGGGATTAGAGGGGCCAAGCTAAAGTTACATAAGGACCCGACAATCTTGTCGGAGGTCCGGACGTCAAAAGTATTAATTCGCACCTGAGAGAAAACGAACATTCCAATGTCTATTTTCACGGGAACGGCTGAGGTGAGCATTATATTATTCCGTTTTACAGTTCTTTTCATGGCCTACACATTGGATAAAACTGGATGGTACTGATTACATATTATTGATATATTGTCTCCTCATCTAAGCAGATATCAACTCCTAACTATTTTCCCGAATCAGTTTTAATGTTGCTTCTATGGCAAGTAAAACCTGTGTCAAGATTTTGAAAGACATAGTTTTACTGATAGGTATAAAAATCGATTTAGATAATGTTCTTTCTTTTAAAATCAAGTAATGTATTTTAGTGCTTTACACTAATAGTCATAATTCTAAGTTTTTACACAAGAATCTTGAAATTTTCTACCTGATGTATTCCAAACGTAGGAAATGTTTTTAACAACTACAAGAATATTATTTATTAATATAAATTACACTTTTAACATTTACGAATTGCTGATTTATATTGTTTATTTTTTGTACAAAACTTCCAAACCATTCATAAAGTAACTTAGGTTTCCGTTTTACTTTTGAATTATATTTTAATTGGTAAATTAGCAAAGTTAGCAGCTTTGTAAAAATATAAATTTTGTATTGCAGCATATCAAAGTAAAGATTTTGCTATTGATTGGTTTATTTTGACATTATTTGGCATAAAAGCTATCCTGTAACGATACTGCATTGAAACATCATTTGAAATTGTAGATGAGACATCACTTTCCTGGATATATTTCTAGAAGAAATTGCCTTTCATTTTGAATGGGAGGAAACTCAGAAAAGTCTTGTAAACTGTTCTTGTATACTTTATTGCCCATAACTAATGAATCACATGAAAAGCTTCCCAACTTAAAATCGAGAGATAATTGAAACCAACTTAGTTACCTTATCAGTCTCTTATATATCAGGAAATTTAGCAGTGGCTAATTTATTGTTGTAAAAAGAAAAGTATGATTCATGCTTCAGACGCAATCCTGAAAATCCAAAACTTAAATGTTATTGATTCCAATTTATTAGCGTCGAAAATATGCATAAACAAAGTGCTATGCTATATTAAATTGGTTTGAAAAGATGAAGAAAAATTAGAGATAATATAAATTGTCCAGTGGATTTGAAAATATTTATACCTAGCCGCATTTACAACCATGAGATGCAATGAAATTTTAGTTTGCCGTTTTTATTTACAGCATGTTGTGTTAAGTGACTTCAACCAAGTGACAACAACCGAAAACCGATTATGGGATTATGAAACTTGATTTTATTTTAATGTTGGCTACAATAACAAAAAAGGCCGTTGAAGCTCTAAAAATATTGAAATCCTCTTTTTACCAAACTTATAAATGTCAGTAATACGACAACATTTAAGTAATTAAAATGCCTCCCCAACTAACCATTGAGCTAGAACGAGTTCACTTCTAGATTGTCAAGTCTTGTCCCACTTACCGTCAAGCATGAAGAGGGGGGAAGGGGATAAAATCCCCGGATAAGTCAAGGTCGCATTGCCCACACCCCTTTTCAAATAGTTGCCTTCCCTTAATCCCTTCAGGTTGAGCTTGAATTGAGTTCAGTGTTCAGTTTCAGTCAGTCCGTAGTTTTTCTGACATAAACCGTGCTTTCTTTCTGCTACAATTTTTAATGCATCCCACAGCCATGGTAAATAACGTGCTGCAATTCATAGAACCGAACCACATCTGGTTGCATCGTATGTATAAAGGTTGTTTACATGTTCAAAAAAGGATAGATGTTGTTAAGTATAGTTTCTTGATCGGAAAGACAATCTCCCATTTAGACTTGAGCGCTTGCGAGTATACTAAAAAGGAGAAATATGTTGGCACAATAGAGGCGCTCAACAAATTGAAAATTCCGGAAAGAAGGTTGTTTTACGATTACCATCTCGATATTCCAAAATGTACCTTCGATAGCTTTAAAGACGAAAAATTGCATTACAAAACGGCGCCTTTCAATATTTTCAATTGTATGTTGCACTGGGAGTTCCTCTTAGCTGACTTGAATAAAGAAATAATTAGCAACATCGAAAAATGTGGTCGCCGCCCGGAAGACATGTCGAGGTACCTCGACTTTCTCATCATGGTCAAGCAAGTGGATCGTGATTACTACAGCTGGTCATATATCTACAATTATGCTATTCATTTATTTTGTGAAAACTGTCCGGACTTGCTTGAAATCGACAGACTGTCTGATCACATGGATTTGATAGCGTGGATGATGCACAGAGATGAAAATTCACAAGTTCTGGGATTTATGTTGAAAAGTCTGAAGAATTTGAAGAAGGATATCTGGAAAGAAGCTTTAGTTGTGTCGGCTCTGGATCCTGTAAGTGCGTGCGTTCACCGTGGTCGAATGGAATACGTCGGAGTTCTATTGAAATACATGAACGCAACTCCATTCGTCTCGGAGATTTATGACGATCTTTACAGGATTATTGAAAATGTCATGTAAGTACTCTTACTACTATTTATTTAATTTCAAATGTTCTCCTTCGATATTACGAACCCGCCTTTCCTAAAAAACATTGTACAAAGTAACTTTCAGAATTATTACATACGTTCTGAGGAATATGGCATATTTATTAAATTATTTTATAGGTATAACTTATTTTGACACCTTAATTATCAATAACATACTCATAACAATATACATATCGAGGGCCGAAGTTACAGTTAAATATTATTGCATCCACCTTGAGCAACAAATTTTAAAACTAACAATTAAAGAAAGGTTTACTTTGAGAAAACCAAACTTGGCTATTTATGACTGCAAACTGCAAAATTCCTGTAAATTTGAAAAGTAAAATATTTATGCGTGCTTAATTCTGGTTTCATATCTCAGATCTATGAGTGTGTTATAGGCAGGTTTCACTCAAACAGTTTTAACATTCTGAGCTTCCAAAGTCTACTAATATATGTATGAATATGTTTTATTGTATTTCGACTACACTTTTCATCAAGTTACTAATAGTTTCCTTTCTCATCCATCAGATGTGGAAAATATTGTAATCATTCAGAAAATCAACTTTGATACAATAAAACGTCTGTTTATAGAGATACTGAAGGGACGTAGAAAAATAATGATTTATATAATGAAAGGACTTGGAATAAGGCAGGTTTCACTCAAACAGTTTGAGCATTCTGCAAGTCCAAAGTCTAGTAATGTGTGTATGAATATGTTGTATTGTATTTGGAAATCTGAATTTTACCTCATATAAGTAATTTAAAGATAAATATAGTTATAGAATAATTAAAACAATTACTTATTAACAATAATTAGCAATTTAACCGTTTGGTGATGTTAGGTGTTTTCGTAAAAATATGACATGCTTACAACCCCTTCGGTCAACACTGAACACATATTGCCCACTGAATAAATTTGGAGAAGGCATTAGTTAAGTGCTGAATTTATTTTATACAGGAGGAAACACTGGTGTACCATTAATTCTCTTTTTAAGATAACATTTTCTTTCACGATTCAGGAAAGTGAGAATATTAAATGAAATTTTAAAATGATGCAGTATAATTTTATCTCACTAAAAAGAATGTGTTAGTGATTTAGAAAAAAAATATTTTAGTAATTCAAAGGAAAAAAAAATCTGTTAATTTTACTTACTGATTCAAATAACACTTGCATACACATTTGTTTGAGTCCATCTAACGAGTTCAAATGCACATTTAAAGCATTTGGTAACATTGAAACAAAAGCCTTTTAGTTAAATTAGACCATGGGATTAGCTTTGTTTTCCAAGATAAAAAAAAAAAAAAAAATCGGGATATGCATGTATACGATTAGTTTTCTATATTAGGGATGCACCGAAAACTGAATATTCGGCTGGCCGAATACTTTATCTATCGTTTCCTATAAAACTTATTTTAATTACTTCGTATAGTGAAAACAGGATTATTTTATATTATAAAAAAGTAGATAACTAAAACTTCATTGATGACAATTATCTTGGCAAGGAAAGATTACATAACAAGAATAACTATTCTCAAATCTTTAAAACAATTCAAAAGGGCACATCTTATGTCGTATACATATTTAAGGGCTCCGGCACTCCCTGAAATTCACAAAAAGAAATTCAAAATTGTTGTGGATGTACCTTATAAGTTTTGACATTTTTAAAATATTGTATAAAGAAAATAAAATCATATTTCTATAGAGAGATATTCTGCAATAATGACAAATTGACAGTAAATAGGGGAAAAAAAGTATTCTGCCAAACTGAGTATTTGGCTTAATGGCCGAATACTGAATATTCGGTGCATCCCTATTTTCTAAAGGGGTAAAATTATCGTTATAGACTGGTGCATCTACAAAGTGATTATCACTGGGGACAAGTTCAAATTATAATGAGTGAATATGAATTATTCCGGGACCAAAAACAATATCGTTATATGCAGGTTTATTGTTAAAAGTTAAAATCAGTCTTGATTTACACAGGTTTCCCTATATATATATATATATATATATATATATATATATATATATATATATATATATATATATATATATATATTTACGTACTGTTATATATATATTATATATATATATATTATATATATATATATATTACGTACGTAGGTCTAACATTACACGTTGAACCCAAAAATACAAAAATCTTGATGGCATCTGCATCCACCTCGTTAAAAATCGTATTTTCTTTAAATCTGAAAATACTGAATAGATTGTGAAGAAGCTGGAAAATGTTTGTGGTTGGAATTATTTGAGTCCTAACAAAAATTAAAGAATATCAAATGGAATCTCATATAAATCGAGATACAACGTCAGAGAAGTCGTCAAATCTTTAGTTTCAATTTTATTCTTTGTTGTCCAAAAATTCATTTCCAATGTACTTTTTGCACTACTTTATTTTGTATTTTTTTCTATACTATCGTAGGGATAAGTTTGTGCAAGAGTTATGTGTTTTATTCATCATGCCCATGGTCACCATTCTTAGCCCAAACTAAAAATTAATAAACATTATTTTTTGATGAAATTTTTTTTTGCACCTAAACATTATAAAAACATAATCAAAAATGATTTATTGATTTTATCGTTCTTGTCTTATTAATCCATCCTACGATCAGAATGTTCAGAGTCTCTAGAAAAGCACATTTCTTTAATTAACTGCATTTACAGAGGTTTAAGCTCAGAAGCGCCACAGTCCACAGATGATAGTATTTATCTTAGAAATATTTAAGACAAACAGTTGTAAGGTAGAATGGTATCTTCAGAAGAGTATTTTCCTCCACGGCACAATTTACACGGGATTCCACGTGTAAATTGTCAGGTGACACGCCCCCTTTTCCTGGCTCTCTGGTTACCCTCCTTCAGACCTTCACAGGTGTTAATCAAAGCCACGTGATGTAACGTATTGTACCCTATAGCCACGATATTTTAGCTGTACACGCCAATGCCACGACACCAAGCCATGTACGCCAATGTCACGATACCCATACAACTACTAAGGGTTTTAAAAGAAGTATGTAAAATGTATTTTCTTTCAAATCAGAAATAATCTGGGATTTTGATTACGTTCCTTGATATTCAATTTCCAATCGAATACGGACGTTTACATATTAAATAGCAACAGGTAGAGTTCAATAAACATTCCCCCCAAATTTAATAAGAGAGCATCACTTATTGATGAGGAAATATGCTTTTTAAACACTTTCCTTCAGTCAGTCATTGATCTGTGCGAGATGCTCTTGAACATGAACGCGCATGCGTGACAAACGATTTCTGTGGGATTGATCCGCATATTGCATTCCTTTGAAAAAAAAAAACCGAAAATTTTGCATTTTTTAATTAAAAGAACAGGAAGAGAGCTACTTTCTAAGAAAAAGGGCAGGAACGGTAGCTTTTTAAAAGGAAAAAGGGCAGAAAGGGTTCACCTGCACCGCTCTTTGAAAAACGTTTAACCTATTGTCTGTTTTCTGGCTTTCTCCCATTCGAAATGCATATTTGTAACATTCTTGAAATGCCTCTTCCAAAACATTACCTCCTTGAAATGTGTATGTTAATATAAAGACATTTTGTAAACCCATAACCAAATCACTAAATTTTTATTTCTTGTCACGTAAAGGCTTGTTTTAGATTCTTGCTTTAATTTCGACATTTTCTTATGGATTCTTTGTATTATAATACGGATTGTGTTTCTCTTAAACTAACGTTCAATGATAATCTGATAGGTTAATAAGGTTAAAGTAGATTCATCTATCAAAGTTAGAGTTATTTTCTTGTCGTCATTCTCCTTTTCATTAATCAGGGCAAACGAATGCTAATTTTTTACAAATTTATCTAAACTGTTCAGCAAAAATGAAAAAATATACGATATATATGATGGTAACTATATTCCTCCTGCTACCAATAGATATAATAAAATATTTTCCGTCGCAAATCCCTTAACAAAATATTTTACATGTGAAATATTAGTCGAAAATCACACCTGATGGTGTGTGGTTAGTTAGTTCGCATTCTAAAAGTGCCAGGTTCAAATCCTGGGTTAAGCATGTATGTTTGTTGCAATTCGAAATCCGTCTCAGCCTAATTAGTCTTCATTGTGCACAAAAGTTAGTCATTAAGTATATAAACTAACCACAAAAGCAACTATTGTAAAGAAATTTTTTATATTTATTATTAAAAATAATATTTTTCCTTCGCTAACCGCAAATTGTTGCATTTGGTAAAAATTTTCATATATTTCTGTAGGAAATTTGCAGTGGAAAAAAAGGGCACTTTGCGTATGAGACGAAAAAAAAATTACTAGTACTCACTCCTAATAAAAATAGTGATAATGATTAACCAGATGTTTGTCTGCCTAGTGCAAGTGTTCGCAGACTGCGCGTTTCCTCACGAATATGTTCGGATCTTTAATTTTTTACTTAACCTAAATGATAATAAGTTTGTGATTTACTAGGAAAACCTGACAAATAAGTAAATCGCAACTATACACCGTGCGATAAATAGGGTTGACTGGTAACATTGTTCTAAAATACCAACTTGAAATCAACGTTTATTAAAGATCCCGCTACCATCTTCTCAGTCGAAATACGTATAAATTAGAATGCATAGTAGGAGCGATTCTACCATGCGTCCAAGCTCGTTTGCATCGAGCTTTTGTTGACGTTTGTTGTTCTCTCGTCTCCGAATGTGGTAGATCACCCCTTTCTCTGAAAACTTTTCACGGTTACGTGCAATTAAAACTTCTTTTGCTTTTGATTTACTATATTGGAAAAAATAGCCGTTAAATCGTCCAAAAGGATGAAAAAGAGAAATCATGATGACGAAAAGCGTGAGTTTAAGAAAAATTGGACTGAATTCTATGCATTCAACGTAAGTGGTAATAAATTATATAAACACGACTGTAGTTAAAAGCTCACTAGTTTTGTTTATATTTATTTTACTGCTCTTTAAAAATTGTGCTATTCTCATTTTGGCTCTTAGCACGGAAAAGTCTGCCAACCTCTGGCTTAATGTATTTAAAGATAATTTAAGGAGGAATTCTGCCGAAAAGGAGATGGTGCAGTAAATAAATGGAGTATCTTATTCTTGTCTCCAAAAATGTAGTACGGTACGTCCATAAAAGAATGCCCCAATCAATGGTACTTTATAACAGTTTAATTTAAACTATTTACAACAAATTATAAATCAAATTGAAGGTAAACTAAACTAGTTTTTCTTACACTATTAAATTCATAGTTAAACATTTGGATATACAAATTACACAAATTAAATACTACTAAAATTTATAACTGGAACTAAAGTATATTAAAGCGCTCGTTTAAATAGAGACGCATTTACCTAAAGAGTATTTATACACAGAACTAAGACAACACAGGAAAAGGAAAATATTTGAAACCGATTTAGTACTTGTGTATAAACGTGAATGGAAGCGAACTTTTAATATATGTAACAATCTAATTTATTTTATCCACTGTCGGTAATTCAGACTAAATATATTAGGAGCTACTATGTTAAGTTATTAAAATTCCTTTAATACTGTGATATTATTGAGATAGGAAAATGCTGTTTCCACATTAAAATACCTTTTTTAATTCCTTAGGCCTGGGCTAATAGGACATATGATTGAAAGGAAAGCCAGTGAAATCATGAGCAAGAAAAGAATTGATTTACTGACTCTGGTCATCTCTGGTTACCTCGAGAACAAAAATTATCCCACAAAGCCTTCCATCCAGGCACTGCGGCAAATATGGAGAAGTGTTCCTGACGCATACTTGTCATTCGAGGAATGCAATTTCATATTTGCAGGGACCGGACATGAGACCTATGCATTTGATGTGTACTTCTTCTATGTGGAACATATTCGTGACGACGTATCTGTTTCTGTCAGGCCGAGAACTCTTGAGCATCTTTCCAGAGTTGTCATCAGGAAATGTTTAAGTGAAAACTTTCAGTTACCGGATGGAATTGATGAGCTTAGAATGTCTCGTGGGTTGGCATCGTTTTTGAAACTTGAATGTTGATGTGCTTCAAATTGGAGTTTTGGCTATATATTTACCTTTCTTCTTATTGTTATAATCTTTAGTTACTTGAAAGACAAAACAATTTTATTCAATTAATTTTTTTTAAGCATTTTAAATCCATGTATTATAGTACATAGATTAATACGTTTTAGATCGAAAATGCATGAACAATTATAACATTTATTAATACACAATTTAAAAGGACTATTTGTCATAAAGATTTAAATTTTAGGCTTTAGTTAATAATTCGGTTGTTCTTATATTAAAAATAAATTAGTATAAAACAGTTCTTTTCAGTAATTTTTTTTTTAAATTGTTAAAATTAATACATTTAACTATAAAGAAAAATGGCCCTTGTATTGTTACAAGAGATCACTTGTGATATAAATTTTTATTATTTAAAATCTCGTTTGCTGTAAATAAGAGCATATTTGTCATCACAATATCCATGTATATTGTAAATAAAATATACGTTGTAAATAAATTCATGTATGCTGTAAATAAATTCATGTATGTCATCAATAAATTCATGAGTGTTGTAAATCAATTCATGACTATAATTTAGCACAAATTAATTCATGTTTGGTGCAAATTAATTAGCAAATTACTTAATGGCTGATGTAAAGCAATCAATATTTTAAGAAAATTAATTTACTTTTGCAAATGAATAAATATTTGGTGCTAATTAATAAGCGTTTGAGGCAAATTAATTAAACTTCAATTTAAATTAATGTTTGTTGCCTACTAGTTAGTGTTGGAAATTAATGAATGTTTGTTGAAAATTAATGAATGTTTGATGCACATTAATTGAATTTTAATACAAGTTATGATGAAATCAATTAATGCTTGTAGAAAATTAACGTTTTTTGAAAAAAATGAATCTTGAATTTCTTAAAGCTTCTACATAAATTTATTCAAATTCTCTAAAGCTAAAGTAAGCATATGTTTCCTAATTCGAAAAAAGAGGATGTGTATTTCTTGGGAATTTCGATCTATACTAGAAGACAACATACACTGAACTCGCTAAAAACCCTGTAGGATGGATCATTCCGCCGAAAAGATATAGTTCCAAGTAAATCACGACTTATATGGTAATATTGATGGGTTCGAAAGATTTGAGGCCAAAGCAGATCAATACTTGCAGAAATTTATTCCGATATAACTCCAGAACTTCTCGTTCTAGTAGACGCAATATAGCTCTTCACACAACAATAGAGCACAAAAAAGCAGTTAAAAACTTTATACACAACTGCTACAAATCGCCGCAAAAGACAATGCAATACAGTTCGCTGAGAGATAGCTAACTCAGTAACTCCAGTCAACTAACTGACTCAACTAACTCAATCACCCGCTCTCTTGGGCTTATAAAGGAAAGTTAAACTTTCGTGAATCTTCTAGAGATAGATATTTAAGAACTTTCCAGATCGTAGTCGAAAAGCCCTATGCAGGGTCATGGGGACCAAAAATGTCGCCAAGTGTGGCGACATTTGAAAATTTCTAGTCTAATTTGGCGACAAAACTGTCGCTAACTTGGCTCTACCTCGCCAATTTGGCGAGATTGCCATTATCATAATGTTGAATGGCCTGCTCCTTGTAAAACTCGTTTCCCAGCATGATCTCTGTAAAACTCGTTTTCAAGCTTAGCAGACACGTTGCAGGAAAGCGAAGACAAACGAACTCATGCACTGCCTTATGCGAAATGTACATAAATTTTCCTATTTACATAATCAATAATACGAAATATTTACAGAAATTCGTAACAATATTATTAACCTGCGCACAAAGTTTTGTAATAAACTTAAATATAAGTTGCTAAAAAAAAATGCTT
Source organism: Linyphia triangularis (assembly GCA_963978545.1). Lineage (NCBI taxonomy): Eukaryota > Metazoa > Arthropoda > Arachnida > Araneae > Linyphiidae > Linyphia > Linyphia triangularis. The sequence continues at coordinate 83,691,678 of OZ021722.1, read as the reverse complement.
ATAAGTTTAAATTTTAACTAATATTTTACTTTTCTAACCACGGATACTACAAGAGATTTAACGAATAGACCACACATCGTTCCGATCAGCTAATTAGTGCGTAGTAAAACCGATTCACTCATCGTTGTAGGGTATTCAATGAACTCAGGGTATGCTGTCTGTTAAAGCGCAAGCGCCAGTATATCGCCAAGTCCAATTGGCGACCGACCAAATTCGCCAACAGAGGAGAGAGTTAACTAACTCGATCCTTTGAGTCTCGAGACCATTCTTGGCTTGGATTGTGTACCTTGTGAGCGAGCTTACGGTCCCATCTTCTCATTCTCTAATACTGCAATAGTCTTTACTCAAGTTACTTTTTACTCAAGTTTAATAAACCAGCAGAAAAGACATCTACGGTCCGTCGTTATTTCAAAGACAAATATTCTCACTCGTTCACTATTTCACAACAAACATTGTTTTCTAGCATAGATATTCTATAAAGAAACGCTTGTGAGCGAGTAGGTTACAAGGAAAAACTCATTGAAATATTTCAAAAAGTATAATTCGAAGGGAATGCTTCTTTTGGAAATTTCTGTTGCCCTAGCTACATTAGGGCCATACTGCGCTGTAACAATGTAACATCAACATTTAATAATTATGCCTCGTAATTTTGAACTTTTTAAAGTGCTGACACTTGAACGAGCGCCTTGTCCACATTCACACGACACCAAAAAAATGGGAAAAAAATAATAATAATAATAATAACTCGCATAATTCCCCATTGTTCTTCACGTCAATGTTATGGCGACGCATTCACTCGACTTGCAAACTTTCGGTCATGAAATCGACTCTTTAGTTTTACGCGTCTAATAAAAGGATGTGTTTAGATATCGGTCTACTCCATTTCTTCGCTCCCTTTTACTGTCCAAGTCACTGGGGATCTTGAAGAGATGTAGAGGGGCCGAATTATGCAGATTTTGTAATGACGTAAAAGACGCATATGTGCGTAAAAGACGTGTCTAGGTGTTAAATGGTGTGTTTAGATATCGGTGTGCTCCATTTCTTCACCCCCTTTTACTGTCAATCATCCAGAAATTATCTACCATTTTTGCCACGTGCTCTTACTTCGCCAGATTGCACCTCCACATGCGACAGAACACACTTTTTCTTACTACTTAAGATGCGGCACTTCTGCACACACATTCCATTACAAAATGTGCGTATTTCTATGTCCTCTACCTGACTTTACATATTTAGCCAGATACTTTTGAAAAGCCCTGTGCATAAAATAGCACTTTGAAATTTTAACCAATAGTATCTTATTTTGTTTTGATCGAATTATTTGTAGAAAGAGACAAATGGTCATCTAAAAATAGCATCTACTGGAAATTTTTTTATCCATCCAAGAGAAGTGTACATAAATTATGTCTCGCAAAACTAAAATTTTCGAACATGTATTGTTGAAATTAGCTTAGATTAAATAAAGTCCAAATGAAAACAGATGACTTTTTTTTAGAATGATTCTTGGTCAAATTATCCATTTAAATTGTTAAAACTAAATTTTCTCTTAAACTTTAAATTAAAAAAAAAAAAAAAAAAAAAAAAAAAAAAAACATTGCATTATTTTATTAGGCGTAACAATTTCCGCCAAAGTGAAATTCTTACGTCATACAAGCGAATACCAAAACCTCTTCCATTTCACAGTCCATCAGGTTGGACTAACACCCTCCCTCCCTCTGCGCACGTTATGCAATTTATATACATTCCGAAATTATCGTCTTCGAACATAGATAATTCATTTCTTAATGCTATAATATAAAACTAGGGAGGTGGAACATCGCAAAACTTTCAGTTACACTATATTACTGATGTGGATATGCGTCACTTACTCGTTTTATATTTTCATCAATCATTTAGAAACTAGGGGTGTGGAGTATCGCACAACTTTCAATAACATTGTATAATATTGGTCAATGCAGGAACAATAACATGGTGTTTTATTTTCACTCATTTAAATAAAAATGACCAGTTTGGGGATATTTTTGCCGATAATTTTTACAAGAGGAAAAAAAAAATTGCCAAAATGGCAAAATTGGTGGTTATAATCGATATAAATTACATTGCCCTTGCTTGAATGTGAAACGCAATAAAATCAAATTGATGGACGATGCTCAAGGGCAGAGTGCTCTGTGTTCAAGGCACTCGTTTTTGAACTTTTTACGCTTTTATCGTATTTTTATGAGAATTTTGGAAGTGGGAATGTTCAGAACACCTTAAGAGGCATTACTTCAGCGATTTTGAACAAAATCGTTATTGTCGATTTTTTTTGCAATTACTGAAAAACACGATTTTTTCAATGGCAGCTACATTATGCGCATGCGCGACTTCGACGAAAACCTTAATGGTAGGACCTTGGGCCATCATCAACCCACACACCGAATTTGAACATAGTAGATCAATTTGTTCGGGAGTCACAGAGAGACAGACATTTTTTCTATATCACATTTTTGAAATCAGGATGTTCCAAAACGTAAAGAAATGCAAAAAAAAAATTTTTTTTGGACGAATCCTATATTTTCATTACCCTATGTATACATATGGGTAATTGAAAGTGAAAATGGCCAGTTTTACGATATTTTTTGCTATAATTCTTGTGTGGGTTTAAAAAAAAAAGTTTATTTTGGCGATATATATTTTTCGATAATCCTTATATTATCCTTTATTATAAGTGAAACTGAGGGCAGAAGAACAAACGATCATTGATGAAGTATGCTCAAGGAAAGAGAACTCTGTGTTGTAGGCATTCGTTTTTCAACATTTTACGCCATTAAAGCATTAGAGCCGTTTTTAGCAATCATTGAAAAACATCATTTTCTTAAAGGCAGTACCTTATGCGCAGGTGCAATTATGACGAAAACCTTAATGGTAGGTTCCATGGCCACACCAGCCCTCATACCAAAGTAGAACATCGTTGGTCAGTTTGTTCGGGAGTTATGCTGATCACAGACACACATACAGACAGACATTTTTTGTAGATCCCTTTTTTTGAAATCAGGTTGTTCCAAAACATGGAGAAATGGAAAAAAAAATCGAATTTTTTTGTAACCGATTGCTAAACTTTCATTACCTAGTGTATACATATGGGTAATTGAAAGTAAACTAGGGGTGTGGAACATCGCACAGCTTTCAATTACTCTATAATACTGATGTCAATTTGTGTCATTTACCGTTTTTATATTTCCATCATTTATATAGAAAAAAGGGCCAGTTTGGCAATATTTTTTATCATCATTCTTGTATGGGTCTTAAAAAAGAAAGAGAGAGAGAGAGAGAAATGCAAGATATAGTTACATTTCTCTCTTGTTTTTCCCCTGAGCTTTTGGGGTTAGGGCTTTCGAAAGAATGTCTACAGAAAAAGATCTTGATTTTTAAACGGTTTTGAAAAGTTAGGACTAGCCCTTGACGAAATTCAAAATTTCTGCCGTTTTTCATTTCATTTTCATTTCATCTTGTTTTCTTATTAATTAGTATTACATGCAACTTTTTAACCTAGCAGCTTAAGCGGTAGTAATTTGTTGTATTTTTTTATTGTCTTCAAATTTCTGATGTTATATTTATAACTTTACTTTTAATTTTGATATTTATGTGTGTGTGTTTATGTATATATTGTTTTTTTTAAATTAATTATTACAAAACTGTTTAATTCAAGAGTTGAATGCTATTTATGTTTCGTGTTTAAACAAACTTTTGGGTCATATGAAAAAAAAAATTGTTGTAATACATTGACTATTTAAGAATTTATGGCTAAAACTCCAATTTTTATTTTTAATATTATTTTGCCATTTCATGATGACAGCGAAATCCTATCTTTATCATAATTTAAATTACTAACCATTTATTGGAAAATTATGAAATTTGATATTTAGATTTTTTTATGCTAAATCTAAATATGTCATAATATTATTGGTTTGTAATGGAACTTTTTATAGTTTGGTTCAGTTTTAATATGTAAATTACTCCTTATAACAAAATATATATATATATAAAAAAAAATTAAAACAAAAAATAAAATAATAACTGTATACAAAATTTCATAACCTTCCACGAATTACGACGATAGTTGTCTTTTTTATTTCACCAACTGTACATGAGACCAGGTTTCACTGAAAGCATGATAGATGGATAAAATTTAAAGGTTGGTTGTAGCTGAGGGCTGAAAGAAAGAAAACTCCGCACCCCCCCTTTTCCCACTCTTTCAGGAAAAGACATTCATTCGACCTTGAAGAGACCCATACCATTCAGTTCTCAAGATAGGACAGAACCGGTTACAAAGTGGAATTAAACATGTCCTAGTTCCCCTAGTGGTCGTTAAAATTCCCTGGTCTGCTACTGTTTACTCACTATGTGAGTTTTGGAAGGAAGCTGTCTCACATCTATTTTTGCATTCTTCAAGTTGATCGAGTTGCAAACTCTACAGGTACAGACAATTAACCTGCAAGTCTAACTTTTACCATGGAATGGCATGAATCAATAAGTATCCTGGAGCCCGAAACAATCGTAGCAGACACATGTTTCAAGGTCGCATGGCTGAGTCAGTTTGTCCACAAAAGCGTCAATCACTTGGACTTAAGTGTATGTGAATACAGTAAAACTGTCAAATATATTAAGACGGAGGAAGCACTACGAAATTTGGTGATTAAGAGAAGACAAACTATGTACACTTTGAACCTGGACACCTCTTCTTATTTCACCAGACCTTTCCAGAAAGTACACGATATTGAAAGGATAGAGTGGGACGATTCCTTAAATGCTAATTATGTATGTGTTCGACCTTTTGTGTATTATAAATACCTTGAAAGACATTACGTTGAGCACCTGTGGGATTCAGAGGTGAAGCTGTCAAAATTGAGTAAGTGTTTGAAAGTGCTCGAAACGATACATGGTTTTTATCGGGATACAGACTATGAAAAAGTGTTGTTCCTGTGGATTATGAATGTTTTAAGAACATATAATGATCTCACTTCTGTTGTAGCCGTGCTGAAAGTGCGAGGTAATTCCATGGTAGCCTGGGCACTAGAAGCCCGATCCTACCATATACTTGAGTACTTAATTTTGCATGCCCAAAAAGGGAAGTTTAATATCGGCCGCAGTGATGACATGTTTAATTGTCTTCTCACACGATCAATATACTTTGGAGATTACGTAAGCGTTAAACTACTATTGAAGTACGGACACAAATTGCAGATTTCATCATCATCATATGGATCAGCTATCGATGAATTGTAAGTTTATTTATTTATTTAACTTTTTTATTGTTGTTAATCCATTCTTTGTTTTTACTATTTAAAAAAGTTGTACTATATCAACTCCCCGGGTCGAATAAAATGAAATGAAACCAACACCCATTCAAAAAGATAAACCAGACAAACAAAAACATTTCGTTGTGTTTACCTGGTTCAAGAACTTATTGTTAAAGGTGGTTTCAAATTGATTGTCGGATGACCTGGGAAGAGTTTTTACGGGTTTCCTCTATTTTTGACGCTAATGCAAAACAATTTTCTTGTGAGTACGTAAATTATTCAGCCATGTCGAGAGGCGGTCGAACCGTTACTTTATTTATTAGTAACAATTTCTTTTTACAAAATATTAATATTTATTGAAAGTTGTGAGAATAAATGTAAAATTTTTTCATTTAATATTATCATATTTTCAGAATAAGGAATTCTCTTGAACTTAAACTTTTCATAGTAGTTAAATTTTTTCAAGTTGCAAATAGATATTTTAGACAAAGATAGTCTTTTTCTCTTTAAAGAAATATTAATGAAGTAATATTATAAATGCGTTATTGAAATAATTTTTTTTTTTTTTTTTTTTTTGTAAAATTTACTTCTATGTTTGCCAATGTTAAACAAACAAGATGAATAAATCTTACATTAGTTGTAGGTAAGACATATTGTTTGTATTTTAGAAGTTATATATGTAGTCCTATACATAGTTTATATTTGATTCTCTAGTTAATCTGTATTACCAACACTGTTGTGTGTATTCGTGTTTTTATTTTAGCTCAGTCTATTGCTTACCCCCAGTAACAGTAAGGAAATTAAAAAAAAAAAAAAAATCTATTTAAAAAAAAAAAAAAAAATCTATTTAAAAAAAATAAAAAAAATAATTGAAAGTGACACCTTTCAACTTCTAAAAGTTACTGGTATATCAGCAAAAAAACTTATAAAATATTGTCTGAGTTCTAGATATCAAGTAATTAGTATAAATTTTTTTTCAAATCACTATTCATGCCTCTTAATGTACGTTCAATTAATTAAATAAATAAGTGATAGGTTTTGAATGGAATTGGCTGATATTTTTTATGCTTTTACAAAAAAAAAAGCTATTCGCATTTGGAAAAGTGAAAGCACATTTCGAAGTTCATATTTGAAAATACGTATTAGAGTCATTTTTTTTTTTAATTAATGAGCTATAAGGGTACATAAGATCCCTTTTTATAACAAAAACTAAACAAAATCTGAAATACTTTATTATAATATTTGCAAAAAGATATTATTCAATCGAATTCCTATTTCAGATAAACATTTCCGGTACTAATGTATATAACAAAAGATTGCTAATTGTGACTAAATTTTTTTTCTTTAATGAAACTTTATAGCCCCGTTTTGTACCAGTTTATTCCCATGCAGTAATCAAGTCAGTATTTTTTGAATCTCGCTGGTTGGAAGCAATGGCGGATTCAGCCGGGAGCCCTCCTCAGTGTTTTTTTTTTTTTTTTTTTTTAAATTAGTTTACGTAACAAAAATATTTCGAACTTCGTCTAATTAAAAAAAAAGCAAAAAAAAAAAAAAAAAAAGCAGCAGCTTATTTTTGGTTCAAGGTTTTTTTTATAGCCCTCTCCCTTCCCATTCAAACGGACGTTAGAAGATTGTATATGTATTCAAACCTCCACCCCCTTGACTTTGAGGACATCTCCACAACAATTTACCATAGGATCTGAGTTAGGTAAAAACTCTTTTACAAAATAATAATTGTTTACTTTTATTTTGTAACAATAAGGAGCACGTGGCACTCTCCAATATCCACAATTAAATTATATTTGAGAAAGACAAGCAAAACTAATATTAAGGGCCGAAACCAAAGCGAATTTTCCTCTCTGAACTTCAAACTTTGGCGATCACAAGAGGGGGGAAGGGAGGAAGAATACACCGGATGTCGTCTTTCTCTCCAGATCTCGCATAAGGGTTGGACGTGGCGAGGAATATCACTGGACACTGAATTACTTGAATGAGAGATAACATCTCCGCCCCCCTGGGCCCTGGGTCCTTGTCCTTGAAGCCCTCTTTTAAATGGTTGTGGTGTGGTTTACTAGTTGGCACAAGGAGAAGAAATTTTTGAACGTGTGGTGAGCTGGTGAGAGTGTGTACACTTCCGAAGTTAACGAAAGAGTAGAGTTGGTTGTAATACATAAATGCATCCAAGCGACAAAAAGTAAGTGGGAACACATTCTTTTTAGCGTATCTTTGGTAAATTCCTAGTTCACGTTTATGGGTTGGCGCACTTTTGAAAAGTTGGCGACAAAGCCAGAATGTCGCCAATTCGGAATTCCAATATGAAAAAGTGAGAAACGAACCAGCTCCATGATTTGTGGTATAGAAAGGTTGAAACCAAAGCACGTCAATAAAAAAAATGGGGTTGACAAATTTAGAACTTTATCGCCTACAAAACAGCGCCAAATCGGCTTGGCGATATTTTAACGTCAACTAGGAATAGACCGTATCTTTTTCTATTCTGAAATATAAATACTATTTATTTGATTTAAAAATGAAAGCAATGGTTACGATAGGCAATAAAGAACGCCATACTGGCGTGGAGGACTTTTTAAAAAGAATTGCTTTGTGTTTGGCACTCAAAAAAAAGATCTAAAAAAAGTTATTCTATAGTGATTTTTAGAAATGTACCTGTCATTACTCATTTTTGTCATATGTTTGGGAATAATTTTTTTCGAGAAAAGCAAGCTAGTCTTTGTTGTCTAGTGGTTTAGTTTTTAAACCCTTTTTTATATTAACTTTTATTTCGTATTTGTGAAAAATAAATACGTGGAGGACTAATTAATCATCTTGTTATCCAATCGAGATAAAAATGACTTGTTGTCAATAACAATAAGCATGTTTTCGGATTGGGACAAAACAAAAAGTATTTAGCCAAAGAGACGGAATTGACGATTTCCTTCCCAGTGGTCATCAAACACCATGAAAATTGAATCTCAGATCAAAATAGCTTAAGTAAATTGTAATTGTACATAAAATTTGGCAAGGAATATAAAGGATACATAAAAACTTTGTTTTTATGGATTATTTTTTTTACATGAACTATTTGACCTGCCACACTGGATCCCACTGACTTGCATTCCTTTAACTTAAAAAAGCTTAACATAAAATTTCGCTACTCCTGGTTTCTATCGTTTGCTCTTTACTTTATCCTTTATACTAACTTTTGATTTTGTTTATTTGTGGCGGGAAAATCTGTGGAAGGATAACTAACCCACTAGCCGTCATCCAATCAAGCTGAAACTTGGCAGATAGTCAATGACAATGCATTCAATCAAGTTTCGGAGATTTTCACTAAAAGACTGCTTTTACTCATGGTTCTATTAACACTATAAATCTTGTGTATGTATTAAATGATTTATATCAAAAACTTTACTTTTATAGATTAATTTTTTACACACGTAGGCGACACATTTTTTTCCTGGACTACATAAGTGTAACATTGTATCTATGTAAAAAAGGCTCTGATAGGCTGAAATAAAAGCCAATAATTGGAAAAAAAAAGATTTTGTGTCAGAAAAGTTGAACATAAAATTTAATTTTGAAGAATAAGAGTAGAAAATATGAAAAAATTGTCAACAAGTGAGATTTATCAAGAAATATAAAACAATTTATATTCGATACTATAGAGAACTTCTACCTATTAAAACAATATTAGACTTTGACATATTTAAGCTAAATAATAAAGCAAGATTCGGCTCTTCGAATACACTAACATTTACAGTTTATAGTTTTTTTCTTTACTACTCTCTTATAATTATCTATAGATGGATAAGTATAATATAGTAGATAAAAAATTATCCCAAGAAGTTACAAAATGTTAATGTTAGTATATTTGTTTGTAAAAATTATAGAAATAACATAAATCATTTTCGAAATTTATCGAAATTAGATTAGAAGAAAAATTATCAAGTGATAATTTATGCATGTATGCTCCCCGTTGTACTAAAATTAAAATGCACAGATAAAAAAAAAAAAAAAAAAAAAAAAAAAAAATACACACACCACTATCTAATTTTGTATTTAGTGAGACTACTTATTAACGTCGAATTGAAATATAATTAATAACATCATTTATTTCGTTCATTCACTCATCTATAAAAAGTCTCCTAAGCTCATTCAGAACTTCAGACAAATTAAAAAAAGTTATAGTACTCACAATTCTTCAAAAATTGAGAGTTTGAGAAAATATCTTGTAAATGGATATTATCGAATTATACTCGTATTCCAAGACCTGCGCTATATGCTAAATTAAAGGTTTCAACAAGATAGTGAAGTGAATAAATTGTTTTCTAAAAGAAAATGCTCAAAAATCTGTACCGAAGAAATGTTTCCAAACTGTTTCTATCGGAAATTAAATAATGCTTGCTTCAAATGGAGATACTGATTTTTTTTTGGTTAGGGTAGATTTAGATTTTTCTTTCCGCAGGAAATATACGAGGGCTCTACTGGTCTGAAATATCGTTATGCTGTACATGATTCCGAAATGCAAAAGGGTATGCCTTTTCCGAATGCCTTTCGACGGGAATCTGCCTATCATTTGAGTCTCGAATTGAAGAAAACAAAAAATACTCTCACCAGGCAGAATTGATAGACTATCCGACGCTACCAGGTCAAATTATTTTTTAAAACAAAGATTGCAGAGTTCCAAAGCGGTGATTCGTTTTCATGGCTCCTAAAATTTAAAAAATTTTAAGGTTATAATTGGGTATACATTTTAAAAAAGTTATGTTGAATTCAAATATTAGGATGACTTGAAATCGTAAATCATTTTATTGATAGACAACATGGCGAATCACAATAATAAATTCAGTACGGGAGGCTAAAACAGCTGCAAAAGACTCCTTGATGGGCCTCGAAAATTTTGTATTTTTATTCATTCTGTATATAAACTAGCAAAGTTTGTAATGGGGAATAAGAGGATATGACTTTTGTCAGTCGTAAAATTTCCTTAGAATAGGCCTTGTTGTCCTTATCATCTTCTCAGATTCGTAGGTAATTACAAGTCAAGGTAAGTGCAATTTATCATTATATAATATGATATTTTATAGAAATTGACATGTTTATTAAAGTTATAAAGCTTTAATTTCAAACAAATATTTTATTAATAATTCAATTAGTTCAGAAATCTAAAGCCTCCCTTTAAAATTATTTTATTGTGAAATGAAATCATTAGTTTTATTTCCTTTTTATATATTTGTTTCATAAATTAGTAATCACAAGGAATTTGCATATTCGCAAAAATTGCATTTGAACTATCATAGAATTTCTGGATCTCCCCCCCTCCCCCTTCCCCACACATACACTTTTCATACTCACGAACCGCCACTGGTTGGAGTATTGTTTTTGTGTCTTGTATGCATTGTATTATATGCAGGATGTAAATTATGCCTCAATATTCAATTTCGGAACAAACTAGTAAGATATATTTCCAGCTATGCTTAGATAAAGCAGTCAAATATAAGCCACATAAAAAAAGTTTAAAAATTATTGAAAACGTTCGCGGAGGTTTTTTTCCAGTTTTTTGTCTAGTATGATCAAAAGCCGTAAAAGTAGATGTTTTTTAAAATTAATGAAATATAATTGATAACATCTCTAAAAAAATTATGATATATGATTTAATTTTTTATCTGGCATAAAATATGAAGACAGTAAAGAGGATCTAACTGAGAATATTTAATTTTCGAGAAATTTAACGGTTAATAGTGTTTTAACTCCAACTTTTTTTATTTTTAATTAAAGCTTCTGTAAAAAAAATAAGGTGTAATAATTTTTTCCGATTTTGAATCTGTAGAAGCGGCTGTTAGTGACTGTTACAAACAAATTTGTTTATATATTTATAAATTGCTAGTATTTTAGTTATATATCTATAAATATTTAGTTACTTAATTTAAATTCCAGGCATGGATATTAGAAAATTCTTAAAGCGCAAGGTGAAGAAGCTCCTATAAAAAGAGCACGTTTGGATATGGATACTGAAAATACATTAAAAAATTCTACTTTAACACCGTCATCCACACAAAGTCCTATCACCTTTACAATTTACCAGTTTTATCTGCAAATTCGGGTAATGATGCTTTTCAATCAAGTCTTCCTTTTGCTATGGATTCAATTCCAATATCATCAACTCCTAATATTAGTAATATTACTTGTACATCGCGGGATGTAGGAAAATACATAGACAAAATTTCGAGATTAGATGACTTGCAAAAATATAAGCTACTGACTGACCCGTGGGTACCACGAAAGGAATATAACTTTCCAACTTCAAGCCATATGAAAAGGGGCCGAGAAGAAAAGAGAAGAGCGAATACGGGTCACTTACAAAAGTATAATTGGCTGGTATTTTCAGATGCAAAGAAAGGGATGTTTTGTAAGTATTGCAGTATCTTTGCTCATCAGAAGTTAGTTGGAGGGCAAAAAACGGTACCCATATACAGAAATTGGTAACAGAACCATTGCAAAAGTACGCCAAGCTAATCGGAAAGGATGGACAGTTAGAAAAGCATGCAGCCAATTCTTATCATAAGGAAGCAGAGATTGATGCAAAAAACTTCGTGACCATATTTGAAAATCCTATCAAAGAAATTGCGAATATAATGGATGAAAGAAGGAAACTTCAAGTATTTGAAAACAGAGCTCGTTTGGCGCCAATCATAAAAACGGTGTTACTACACGGTCGGCAAAATATTCCATTACGTGGGCATAGAGATGATGGGTATATGGTTGAACTAACAGAGAATCCTGTTGAAAATGACAGGAAATTTTAGAACATTGCTAAGATTTAGAGTTGAAAGTGGTGATACCCAGCTGAAGAACCATCTACAGTCATCTAAAGCGAATGCTACTTATATTAGCAAGACAACCACCAATGAACTCATTAAATGCTGCGGTGAGGAAATCGTTAACGAAATTACAAATAGGATTAAGTTAGCTAAGTACTACTCGATTATTTTTGACGAAGCAACGGACATATCGCATTCGCCTCAATTGAGTATTAACCTCCTATATATTCACACTGAAACACATGAACATAACTCAAGTTCAACGGTTAGGGAAGATTTTATTGGTTTTATTGATTTGCATAAAGCAAATTACGAAACCTGTGAACCAACTATTACAGGAGAGGTACTAGGCAAAACAGTAGTAAAAACTATAGAAAGTTTAAGTCTGGACTTAGAAAACTGTGTAGGAATTGGATGTGATGGCTGCAGTGTAAATATATCTGATATTCGTGGCGCTGCATCAGAAATTAAAAAAAAGGCCATAAATAGTACACTATGTATATGCGGGAATCACTCATTAAACTTAGCCCTATCAAAAAGCAGCAACATACAAAATGTTAGAAATACTTTAGGAACGATGAAAGAAGTATCAACGTTTTTTAAGCTGTCTGCCAAACGAAATTATGTGCTTAAATGTGTGTTGGGGCATCAAGTAAGAAGTTACTGTGAATTTTTTAATTTAAGGAAGACTTACCTAAAATAGCTCAAGCGCTACAAGTCATCTTCTCATGGAACGACTTTTCTTCGGCCAGTAAAGCAAGTTGTCTGCTCAATGCTATTTCCAATTGTGAATTTATTGTGACAATTTATTCTTTAACTGATGTGTTAAGCAGTACTGTTATCCTTAGCAAATACCTTCAAGAGCAAAACATAGATATCTTTCAAGCAAACCAGAAAGTTAAACAAGCAATAGATACATTAAAAGATAAAAGATCCTGATGCGATGAACTGTTTTTCTTAATTTTCCAAGCTTCAAAAGATACAATGGTGGAAATGGATGTTGAAGTACGTCTTCCACGTAGAACGAAAAAACAAATATATCGTTCTAACTATGAGTGCGGCTCGGCTTCTTCTGATGACCCTGCAAATCATTGGAAGCGGTCGATATACATCCCGATTCTCGATTATATCATAGAAGACATCGGAACACGATTCCAGAAAGAAACGATGAGATAGATGCTTTTCGTTAAATATACTGATTCCGTCTAATCTGAATCAAGTGCCTGACCTAAAAACGTTACAGAAATCGATCAATCCAATTTGTCAAAAATACTCCGCGCTGCTTGGAATTGAAGAGGTTGCCTTGCAACTAAAACTTTTAAAGGAAATATTATCATTTAAAAATAATCCGAATTATGATGATCTAAAAAATGTAAATAAGAGCACGGAGGCTTTAGACCAATTGGAATCATACCCTATATTGAATAGTTTATTGAAATTATTATCAACACTGCCAATTTCAATCGCTACAGCTGAACGCAGTTTTTCTGCATTACGTAGACTAAAAACATGGACAAGGTCGAGGATGACCGAAGAAAGGTTGACAGGTCTTGCTCTCCTTCATGTACACACTGATATTAATGTAAGCGTTGATCGCGTTATAGATCGGTTTGCTAAATCCAAAAAAAAGAAGACTGGAATGTGTTCTGTGCTAATTTTTCAATGTTTAAATTGTTTTTTTGTTTTTTTCTATTGCCTTATTAAAAATAATACTTATAATTATTAGTAAAACGTTCTCTTTGAAAAACAATTTTTTCCCTGAATACTTTAGATTACTTGTGTAGCAATGGAGTATCCAGTAAAACAACGTATTTTTACTTACTAAGCTCACTGCATAAATATGTTATGAATATGTTAAATTTTGATGTACAATTACTGATTTCCCAGTTTGATGAAAGTATAGTATAGGATTTATACTTAGTTAGTGACAAATAATAGTAGCAAGTTCCCACTTTCATTGGAATTTCTTCAGTATAATCGATACCTCAGGGGATGTAGCTTGCAAAAATGTTTAAAATGCACAATAAATTTTGAATACAATTTGTTTTTAAAATAAAACAGGTTATGAAAAAACAAAAAGACAGTGTTAACGCGCTAAGATACCTAAACGCTACCACGCTAACGTTACGCTAAGATAGCAAGTCAGAAATGTGATGAAAGAGGGGGGGGGTGTGTGGAGGTAAATCAATGGCTATGGAATACCTTAAAGTATATTTCTTAAACACTTCCTAGCTTTTTTTTTTTTTTTTAATACTTAATTTCGTCCTGGCTAAGGCACAGTCTTGCGCCCCCCCCCCCTCAGGAAAATCCTAGATCCGCCACTGATTGAAAGAAGGGGTTAGTTGTCGACAAAAGGAATCATCTTGCCCTCAAATCAGACAAATAGCTAGACTCGAACTATAACTGTACCCAGAATGTTATATAGGGTGGAAGTTTTCTGGAAGACAAATCTTACAAGGAGGTGCGGCCACCCAAGAAGCTGGCGTAATCTTAAAACTAAATAATTTGGCTCTTTTATGTAATAGTTTTAAAAAAACGTGGATCCTCCCGTCTTTTCTTCTCATATGTATATACATAAGTTATATATAGGCATGGGCGTACTGGGACATAAAACCGGCCTGGTGATTTTAGATTAATGCAGGTCCAAATTTTAATTACAATCATTTATCAAATTTTAATTATTTTTGTTAATAAAATTCCACTAATTAATTAATTTTAATAATAAAATATTTTGAATAACTAATAAATTTTATTATTTAAATATTTATAAAGAATAATTAATTTCGATGATTATATAAATTTATTTATAAATTTTTATAATTGATTTATTTTAATAATTGGTTTAATTAACTAAATTTTTCTCTGTTTTTAATTCATATATCCCCTTTGAGTGAACTTCTTTTAATAAACTATTGATAGTTTGTTACAAAATAAAACAATATCTAAATTGCAAAATAAAGAATGCTTAGGTTTATAAAAAATGTTTATTAGAAAATGACATTCAAAATTATACTATATACTTAACTTTAAAAGGTATAAAATAAGTAAAGAGTTGTAATACTAGACATCTTTGTCATTTGAACAAATATCATTTCTGTTCGGTTCTGTATCTGCACACGTAGATGAAACTTCTAAAGTTTTGTTTAAATGATTATTAATCTCAGTAGTGTCGTTGCTACGTTACGATTTGTAACAATAGTTTTATCGTTTGATCCAAATAACATATCTTTTATAGATAAACATTGCTTTGATTGTTTTGCAAGACATTTTCTTTTTTTTACGGTCCATTTTACCAAATTAGACAAAAATCTGAATAAATAAAAACTGTCGTTAAAAAAAACTTTAAAATCCATTTTGTTGCAAAATTAATCGAAAACTTGGGACTTTGAAAAATTAAGTGATGGCGTAAAGTTAGGCGTAAATTATTCAAAAATATTGAGAAGAACAGGGAAGGAAAGAAGAAGGGCAGAGTTCAGATATAGAAAAATATGTGATGCCCAGTAGCAGAAACTTTTCTGCCAGTCTGCGACACTAATTTGGGTATTAGAAAATAATATGCAGATTAACTTTTTTAAGGTTGCATAAAATACATAAGCTCCATATTCGACAATTTTATCAAAAATTTCTGTTTTACATGAACATAGAAATTTGGCAAAATAAATTAAATATTAAAATAGAAATATTTAAAATTATTGTTTCTTAAATTAAAATTCTAATCATTCTATATAAATTCAAACCAAACGGCGAAAGCGATCTGCACACTAATCACGGACATAATTGCTGTCACATCAGCACAAGCCTAGACGAATGACACCAAAACGACATCGCAATTCTTGCCGATAGTTGCTATTAAAACGGCTTAAGCTTAAGGTGAAAATTACCACTACTCCAACGAAAATATCTGCCTCCTTACCGTCGCAAATATCGGCAATTACATAAAAAAACAATCAGGAAAAATGACCTTTATACCAATGTAAATATCCCTGTTAGCGACCAATATATCGGTAGAAATCTGGAAATTTATGCATTAGAGACAATTACACTATCGACGTAACACTCTACGAAATTGACTATCACAACCACGTAAATCTCGGCGATGCTGACAACTATTATATCGGCATAACACTCATCGAAAAGGAACATCACAACGGCGTAAATATCGGCGATATCTCCCGTCTTAGCAGCGCGATTCCCGGTAATAACGCTCCTTACATCAGCGTAACTTTTAACGAAGCTAACTACTACACACCAACGCGCGAAAGCAAATAGAACTCATTACGTTTCTATACAATCTCCGTGAAATCGCGCACGGAGAGCATCCCGATCCCTCTTTCATGAAATGAAGTATCGCGCATGCACATTGACTCAAATCACCCAACTTACACATCGGACTTATTAAAAAAAAATTCCAAGTTAGGTTTGTAAAATGATCTGCAGGCTGCTGAAAAATCTGCGACGTCCGTCTTCCGTCTCGCATTTTCTGCTACCGGGATGTGATGGATCATAACATGCACAAATTCGTGATAATACTGTTATAATTAAACGTATACATAAATTGAGGAACTTGCATATATAAATAGGTTTATCAAGTTTTAATGCTCTGACATTTCAGTTAGGTTTTAAGTAAACATATCTTAACTTTCTAATTTCTTCAACAGATAACTTTGATTTCTACGAAATATATTTTAACATGTTATTGGTTAAACTTACGAATTTCTATTAAGATTTTATCCTTTTTTAAATTTACCACTACTTAATTTCTTTTTTTAATAATTATTTTTAAACAGTTCATAATGGAAGATTGTTTGGCACATACCCAATTGTCATTCTATTCTATTTAAATAATTTTAGACAAAATGAAATTGCATTACAACACAAAATAAAATAATTACCCCTTGTCTGTGGAGTGAATCAAATTATCTACATAAAATCGTATAATTATGATTATAATAAGAGATGTATCTCTTATTATTTATAAAAATGGTTTAATAATTTTTATTTACAATTAAATCACTCTCAATAACATCTTAATCAATAATACTATTTTTTTTATAAAAAGATTATACGGACTTAAAAAAATAACTATGAATGGAAAATGTGAAATACAGAAAATTTAATTTTTCTGATTTCGAAAACAAAACGTATAAAAAGCTTAGATTTTGAATTGTACTCTAAACCCACAATGTCAGGTAGATCACAAACACAATGCAATGTTAAATATGTGTTTACATTCGTATTAAAAAGTTATTAATCGACACAAACATGATCCAAATTGGTTCAGTTAATCTGGAGTTATAAGCGTAAATAAACATAGATAAACGTTGAATTTTATATATATATGGAGAGATAAAATTTAAATAAATATCTTTTCTCTACTAAACATAATTTTACGTATGAATTAGATTAATTCATTTCAAGCTTTTAAGAATTAAGAACCATTATTTATAAATAATTTAAAATAATGACACTTACTTGAAATGCATATTTGAAGTTTTATGTAATCAGCTGCAACATTTTCGTTTGGTATTGACTATAGTATGTAATTGCTGCCAGCTTAGCTTCGGATGGAACCATACCAATTTGGGAAATGGAAATGGCCTCTAACAAAACAACGGTCACTCTTTTTTTGGTGTTGTAACTTGTGTTCCAACATTTGACAATTTCGTTCGATTGGTAATGTAATTAGACCTAGAGTCTTTACCGCCTCGAAAAATTGACCCCCTGAGAAGCTTTACTTAAAATTTCTGCTTTTTAAGATGTCTGAACAATATATACTCTGTCGCCAACGATCTTGGCGGGCTATTATAGTAATGAGTTAATAGCCCATCCAAGTCTGGACCATGCGGCTGGTCCTCAGATCTCCTTGGTCCTTTCCTCACCTCGGGCGTTAAGTAGCAGTCATCGGCCGCTTCTCCACAATACCGCATACTTTTCTAAGAATACCTTATCTACCCGACTAACCGAAAAAGGGAGCGAACGATGGAAACAATTGGGATTCAAATACAATGGGTTAAAAAAAAAAAAAAAAAAGCTTAAAGAAGACGATTACTTATATTTCAAAAAAGAACGAACTTCCATACCGGACCGGACCATTTTTGGCAGACACTGACCGGCCCGGTGATTGCACCGGACAACCCTATGACCAGTACACCCCTGTATATAGGTAAAAAAAATGAGATATATAGAACAAAAATAAATACTTGGAATCGAAAGCAAAATACTTTGTATATGGCAATAAGTTTTACAAAGCTGACTTTTTCGGGAAGGCGCATAAAAAAATTAGCAAAACTATCTCAGAATAACTTGCTTTTTTGAAAACAAAAGTGTTTACATGTTCTTTTAATGGTTGAAAATAAAAAGGGGGATGGGGGATAGCAACCGAGAGCGTAGATAAGATTGTTAGCCAATTAAAAATTTGAATAAAAAAAAATCTATTGCATTAATTCAAAGTTTAAATGGAATATGAAGGTCGGTCAAAATTCATTTCTTTTATTAATTTTCTATTCTTCTACGTTTTTTATTCTGATTTTATAGTTTCCAACTGCAACCTGTTTTTGTACAATTTTAAAGCTTCTTTTCTAAATATTGTCTGTATCATCGCAACAGATTGATAGTATTTGTTGAGGTAACGTCGTTAAAATGGCTTTGTGAATTGAAAATATACCATTTATTTGACTTGGAAATTATCCAAAACTGGAATAGCTATTGAAACTCGATAGTACATTTTCGGTTCTCAGGTATTTGTATTTGATCAGTATAGCTACAATAATTTGGATGTTACTCATGGTAATCAAATTTTAGTATTTGAATTTAGAGATTAAGAACAGTAAAAAGAAAAAATAGCACTTGTAAAACAAAAGTCTAGTAACAAGTCCTTATGTTATGCAGGAAAATTGCTCATTATAAATCACACACTGCGAGATTCTAACATTCCGCATAGTTATGACCAAGCCACATAGCCCTCAAGAGAAGCACTGGGTATGGGATACCCAGGGGTGAATTAAAAGTGTTTTTCCCCACATAAATGGTTACGTTAAGAAAGTGGCTTTAAGTGGGGGAAAAAATGTCTAATATCCTTACTACAGATCCCCCATCATAGTTATCTTGAGATGTGAATACTAGCTGAAATATAGACGACCGTAGTCAGCCTATGGATATACGCCACCTAGTACAGTGTAACGTCAGTATTTTGTCAGTTTATCTAAACAAACTTTTTGCACAAATAGTCTTTTTTCCCCCCTTCTTTTCTTTTGTATTTATATTATCAGAAAATCAAAAGAAAATAAACTAGAAAAATATAAACGTTGTGGATATTGTCCAAGTTCATTAGACCGAAAAACATGTTATAAATGTTTAAGATGTGATAATCCTATGTCTCAATTACATATGGCTAAAATTTGTGTAGAATGTAGCATTCAATTATATTCTTAATATTTTGTTGCATTAATATATTTATAATGTAAATTTTGTAATGTAATTTAAGTGTTTGTATTAATTTCATATGGCTGTTGTAACTTCTAATGGCTAACTAAGCATTATCATTCTAGTAACACTGAACTTTACCTAACTAAATAAATATACTTTTTAAATAAAAACTAAATGATCTAATAAGTATCTAAAAGTGCATTAAGTCCTATTTTAAATGCCTTTGGGATTTTTTTTTTATCTATTAATTCCGCCTAGATATGATAGTTTGAATAAAGAAACTTATTTTAAGATTTTTTTAAAAAATTTTTGCTGATTTTTTCTTTGGTATTAATAATGCTATAATTTTTATAAACAATTTATGGATATATTCTTTTTCTACACTGTCTAAGATTTAAATTGAAAAAAAAAAAAGTATTTTAAATCGGATAATTTAATCGAAAGGTATTATTAATCAAAGATATACGGGTATGGCATACCCATGTGTTTCTGAATCGGGAAGCCACTATAGTGCTTCTCTTGATGGATAGGTAACAACCAAAGATAAGCAACACAAACTGATTACAAATTTACTTGATAAAATTGATTTTAGTAAGGACGAGAATTTTGATTATGTATCTAACAATCACTACTTAAACTTAAATCTTCTAAATTTTCTACAACAGCTTTGTACATTTCTTTGAATTTAACAAGTTTGTTACGATTTTTAACCTATCTTGTTTCACATAGCTGCTTAAGTCTTCCATTTGGTTTTTGGAAAGTAAAATTTGACATTTTCTGTTAACCTTTAACTGCTGTAAGCGGTCTGACAGACCGCGAGTCATTTTTTGTGGAATGCTTCCACCCCCTAAAATATCTCATCTTTAACTTTTATATTAATTTTTCTGATACTTTGTTTCTTAAACTTTAAACTGATGTTCACAAATTTGTGTGGCGCAGTATGGAACTTGTGTTGCTCTTGCGCCAAAAACCTCAAACCACCCAACCACAGCAGTTAAAGGTTAAACACTCTATCTTTTCTTACAGGAAGATCTTAAAAAGTTTCCCATGAGATTAATCATGCAAATATAATTTCTTATGCTAACAGATTCATATAAATGACTAAGTGCTAAATTTCGGGAATGGGAATTCATTTGAAATAAAGTGTTTCAGGCAAATGTTTTCATATTTGAGCTGTACACCTTTAAAACTTCGTGATAGATTTTTGCAACTGATAGAAAAACTAATTCATCATAACCATAGCTTATCATATTTTTGCAGCCTATACTTAAATGAGTAAAATGATTCCAAAACCATACTTTCTACTGTGGTAGGAAAACGAAAATGCGATACTATGTATATGTATACTAAAATCATCAGACTCATCTCAATGACTACAATAGACTATAGACTTGCCATGCATGCAAATGAAGCACTCTTTACAGTTGTGCATCTTTAGGTCACTTGGAAACCTGTTTGGTAAATTTTCTGATTTGAAGTTGTTCGGGGAGCAAGGCAAATTCAATTTTGCAACTTCAATGAAACTTTTCATTTTAAACAGGGAGCACATGGAAAAAAAATAATAATTTTATTGTTTTTATTTCAGGTAGGATATTCAAATTCTTACAGCCCCCACAACCACCTGTTGAACGAAACACGTTCATGTCCGTGCGTCGGTTATTTTACGTGGTTAAAATATAGATATATAGATATTTTTTCGTATAACTTTGTTACAATTAATACCGAGGAAAAAAAGGATATGTCTAGTGTGTTCATCATAATTCTGCTATTGTAATCAGTTTACAAGTAGTACCCCAAAAATACAAAGTTTTTAATATAAATCATTTATATGCATTGCCAATTTTATATTCATTAATATAGCACCGTTTCAGTTGTCAGCGTGTGCTTGGTGTTTGCATCGTAATTTTAAATATTGAAAACATCTCTATCAGCAAAATATGCTGCAAACTACTTCAAATACTCAAAATTTAGTCATTAAAACTAAATCTGAATTTTTTCATTCACATCCTAATACCTTATATTTATTCCGATTGGTTCCGCCTGTAATTAATTGTACTGCGCATTCCTTTTGCGCAGCTCCATCCCTCTAACCCTTTCCCTTTCGTTATGTATTCATTCTAATTTGGATCCCGCCACTAGAGTGGTTATGTAAAAGAGAGGTCTCTCTGTGGATGTGAAAATAGAGCTTTGGAAAGCCCCCTACAACTACAGTCCACTAATAAAGATTGTTTGTTAACAACAAGAACTTACCAGACCATTTGTTGCTGCAAAAATACACACACTGAGCTTCGGACTGTACACCGATTAAAACAATTTTATTATTTATTTATTAATTAAAGCAATTTTGGCGACAGGAAAGAGGTTTTTCAATGATCGATTAAATGCTTTTAAAGATAGATTGGGAGGACGGAAGTTGGTTTATTAGTATTCCGTAAAAGCGACTTTTAGTGACGGAGATATCCATCAAAATATGATAGAATACATTGTCACAGACATCAAATCTATCTGTGAAGTTTCAGACCCATTGGATGACGGCAAGGGTGTTAATTAGGCCTCCGCACCACCCAAGAATTGCCTAGGAAAATGTCGCGCATTAATTAAAAACTATACTATTTTTTATCGTGCTCCTGTGCCACTGCAATTGTAGGTTTAGAGATAACTACTCAAATCACTGTTGGTCTCTTGATGACAAAATTATTGCTATCTATATTTATGTTTATTATTATTTCATTTCATCTATGTTTATATTATGTTTATATTTGGTGATTATTTCGTAGAAATATAATGACTTTAGAAAGTTGGCAAAAGTGTTTAGAGTTAATAACCCCACAAACTATTTTCGTTTATCAAAAGCTTTCGATAATCTTCTGTCACCAATTTAAGGGCCAGGAATGTATTAGTAAGTTGCAAAGGATTAAGTTAATCTTTTATATCTTAAACCAATTTGTATAAGAAAACCTTCGCTGTTTGGTCCAGTGAAATGCAGTTTTAAAGCTATCCATCACCAATCCCTTACCCACTGCCAAAACCCTTTTCTAACCATTGAATAGGTTTAAGAACGAAAAGGGTCCCTTTTGCGTGAAGGGAAAGGATGTCCAATGTGATAAAGATACGGTATGTGATACGAATAGCCACCTATTCTCAAACCCAAATTAAAATACGATTAAAGATGTGCATACATTTTATATATGAATGTAATGATGTAATGAAACTTGCAGTAGGATACATAAAACGAAATAAAAACGGATGAGGCTTCTTCTTTTACTCATTCGTGAGTAAAATCTCCCTTGGATCACTGTTTTTTAATAACCTTAAAATGTCTATTATTGTATTAAAAAATCCCGACTCATTTTCTTCTTCAGAAACGCTTATGCTTAAAGTCTGAAAGAAATTCACTTAGTTTAGGGAATATAATTTCCGTAGCGTTAAAACTATGATGGAAGGAAGAATTGTATTAGTTCTATTTGTATAAAATAGGATACATAGTCTAGCTCTGCTTATTTGGGTATGCGATGACTTGAGCATTTTAGTCCATTTCTCATGAGTGATAATGAACCACGGTTGCGCCTTATCTTGGCTGGCGATCAAATTACTTCGCAAAGACAATGTCATGTATCATTCCTTTTGCTGGGTTATGTTTACTGGTAAGTGCTTTAAGCGAATTTTGTTACAGATTTTCATCCAGCTTTAAAATAATTTCTTAGAAAGGAAAGAGAATACTCTCCAAATAAAAGGACTGTGGTTCATAACAGTGGTGTAACTAATGGGATCGTAAGGACAGCAATGCAAAAGTGGGATAGGGGGAGGGATTATAAGGGCCTTGTGATGAGAGGCAAAAATTCCAACTTCTATAATAAAAATTATAATATCTAAACAATAGACAAATTATATTTTACAATTTGTTATTCCAATCAAAATCGGTAAAATACTTTTCAGTATGTTTTAAAAAATGTTGACACCCCCAGCCTTTCCCTTTGAAAACAAGTGGAGTCAATGAAACTTCCTATAAATTGAAATTCCTCCGACCCTATGCTGACAGTTAGACGCAAAGAAAGCTTCTTTTTTTGGCAGCGGATGTTTTATTGTATGAAAGAAATGTGTAGTTAATTTTACAATAAATAACTTAAAAGCTAATAATTTCAGGTAAAAAAAGAATATAAAGTCGGATAAACTTCTTCAGATAAACTATTCATTGTTATTTATTATTATTACTATTCAAACGATAGGAAATGAAGAATGTCTCGTATTATTCTTTGGTGGTTTTATTAGTTATTTTAAAATTTTCCATTCGTACTTCGCAGCTAAGAATTAATGCATTGGAGATCGTTTGTTGGAGAGAGTTTATATTTTAGAGTGTTGCTCATACATAGTATAGTTGAGTTTTGTTACTATTCATGGGTGACCAAAAAACAAAAACTAAGAATCTTTTTCAAAAAATTATCAAGGTGGGTAAGTGTATTTAATATAGTCTGTGATAATTCATGTATACCAGTCCCAGGAGAAGTCATTGGCACGTGATAACCTCTGACTGGGAGTTCCAGTCGATCAAACATTTTCTGATTACCGGTGTGTACATTTCCGTCAGCCAATCACCTGCATTCGCCCGTGATTACCAACAGATGGAATAACAATCGCTCAATAGCTAGATTGCTCAAGCTGCTGGCACCGTATCTGTTCATTTCCATCAACACGTTATGACCTTCCAATCAACTTACCGATTTGCGTTCCAGACACTGAAAGGATGTAAATCAGTCTTTAAGCTCGACCACACTTGTTTAACTGTGCTTTTACTCTTGTCAGTTTAACGTTGGACAATAACTCATCAAAACACATGAAACTAAATTACTTTTTTCTTGTGTTATACTCATCCTTTCATAGTAATAATTCCGTTGTGAATTAATTATTATTGCGTAAATGAATGGAAGTTTACACGTGACTTCAAAAAGTTATAATCTAATATTTAGTAGTCTAATGACTGCAGAGCTAGAGAGTCAGTAGTACCACATCCATGTGCGACAAAAGGTCTGGTCGTTTGACCTTATCCGATTGAATTAAAAAAGTAAACGTCAAGGTTAGTCAATAAAGGTACAACTGTTACAATGAAACTGTGAAAAAATTAGTCCTTATTAAGTATACTATTTTTGTTTTAGAATGATCAATATTTATTATAAACTTAATACTTTTATTTGGAGAAATATGGCCTTTTGTAAGTATGTTTCCAGTATGCATCTGCAAGTGTGTCCATATAGTTTCACTTCGTAGTTGCCACTTACTCTATGGTCCTCAAATCTCCGTCACCAGAGATCACAACGAAATATTTCGAGCAACAATCTTCAACTAAATCCAGGGGTCGATCCAGATATTTTTTACAGGGTCCTTTTTTTTGTGAAAAAAAAAAAATAATAATTTTGTGAAAAATTCCAATTTTATTCATTTTTGTTAAACTTCCATGCAATAACAAAAGCAATTCTAAAATATATAATGTTGAGTTAGTACTTACAAATATCTACAATGATATACTTTTACTCCTAGATGATTTAAATATCTCAATTTTAGATGTATATTTTAACATGGAATTTTGTGAAAGGTCCGTTTGTTGGTTGTGGAATTTTGTGAAGGGTCCTTTTGTTGGTTATGGAATTTTGTGAACCCAAATTGATGCCCCCCTCCCCCGCCCATGAAGGACCCAAATTTCCATCTGCATAGACCGCTGACTGAATCCATAAAAAAAATAACACATTTGTAACATTTGACGATTGTAATAATGTTTTTAAGAATTCTAGAGCGTTTTAAAACTCAATTGAAGAGAAAATATTTCGGAATATTTTTCACGTAATGAATGTTTCTGCAAAAATTGAGGCAGTTAAAACTTTTCTCATTGACGTTATTTTGAGTTTCTGCTTGGCTATGAAATCTAAAATGTTCTTCATTGTTTTGTATAACTTTGTTATCGTCTGCATTAATTTTAACAGCAACTTAGTTAAAACATTTTGGGAAAATGTCCCATAACTTTGTTGAGCTACAATACAAACAAAATTGCACTAGTAAATAATTCTTAAAGTTGCAAAATGATTTTAAGATATTTTGTGCGATAGTAAGATCTAGAATAAAAATTGTTGCTCAATAAAGGTTTAACAACTTTTTATATGATTAGCTGCGGATAAAATTTTCCCACGAAGTTTCAGCAAACAAAATATATTTAATGGAGAAAGAAATATGCTGTACAAACTTTGTGGCATTTAATTTTATTGTGCAGGGAAAAACCTTGCATAAAATCTATATATACCTCATTGTGTAACACTGAATTTATAACTTTTTTCCTTATTTTATTTAATTTTCTTCTAATTTTACTCTTACATATTTCAGTCTTACTTTTGTATACAACACCGACAATAATAATCCACTCATCACATCAGAATACATACCAAAACGTAGGGTTCTGTTAGTACTGCAGATCCTATCCCTGATCGAAAACATATCTGAAGTAAGCAAGCTTCTTATGATCATCCAACAACTGTGGAGATCCTTTCCTGATAAGTACCTCCAGGAGTGGGAAGTACTAAGAATTTTTCCTTACTTATCCAAGGAAGAGGACGCTGCGTTCCAACCTACGCTCCATGATATCTGGTTCTTTTATGAGAAGGCTCTACATAAAGAAAATGACTTCAGTTACACATCGCAGCCAAGGAGTTTGGCTCAGTGTTGCAGGTGTAAAGTCAGACTGCTCTTGAGCGCCAATTCCTTACTGGCAGAAGAAATAAACAAATTAGTGGTCCCAAAACTTTTGGCATCTTATTTAAGTCTAGACACCTAGTTTTACTAAAAAAAAGAATAAATGTTTGGTATTCATTTGTATTGATATTTTCTTATTCCAAATTAAGATTCGCATATAATAGGGATTGTCAGTTATTCCCCTTCCCATAAACCTAATTTAATATTTTCCTAAAAAAAAGGATTTCAGGTTTGCCTAAAAAGTTTCAAAGTAAAATACTTGATATATTTTAGAAAATAACCATTTGCATGAATTATAGGCATTTTGTGATAATGGCGTTTTTATTATACAGGGTTGATGCAATTTCCCAAAAATATTTACTGAATGCATGGTTAACAGAACCACGCTATTATATGTCACACAATTTTTCATAATATCATATAGAATATTTTATCAGTCTCATACTTCAATATTAAATACCATTAGTCAGTATTTTTTTCCATACAATTTTAATCAGAATGTTTAGTCATATTATTAAATATCAAATAAAAATACTATTTGAAATGATTGAAAATATCAGAAAGTCAATTCATACAATATGCTTATTATTACATATTTTTAAATTAATGCTTAATACCTGTACACATTTATGATATATAAACTATAGAACATCTTGTCTTGCAAACTCAAGTGTCTTTCTTAAATCCGATTTCCAAAATAAAATCAAAGTTAAAATGCACAAAGTAAAATCTATTTGTTCCCTACAAAGTGTAATAGAGACAAAAGTTTTGAAATAGGCTCTGAATCAATAATAAAATTTAGAACCAAACAATTCTATACTTACACATAGATATTAAAAATTCTGTGATAATCAGTCTCTAAAATTTGAATTTGAGTAATTTGTCGGTTCGGGGAAAAATTGTGTCTTTTTAGTACTTTTTGGAAAAGATTTAATCTTTTAAAACCGTTTCTGCATTTTTAATATGCAGGAAAAAAACTTTAATTCAAACTCTTTCCGAGAGTAATGCGAATTAGATGTTCTTGAGAATAAAAACGCTTCGAAATTAATTTAGTATTCAACTAGAAAGACACATGATGAATGAATAGTTCAAGTTGTTCATCACTGAATAGGAGTTGTCCTAAACAATAAAGTTCACTCAGGCCTCATTTCTAAATTTGAAGTAATTAAACAGCTACCAAAAATTTGATTTAAAAAAAAAAAAAAAATGCATCTTATCTTAAGCCAGTTTTAGTTGTAATTAAAGGGATTATTTATGTCCTAACATTTGAAAAACAACGGCACAGCTTTGTTTTACCGATTTAATGTTTTATAACTAACTTAAATATTTAGTTTTTGAAGCACTTGTGCTTGGATTGGTGTATTTGAAATCGTTTTAAACATTCCATATAGATGGATCGAAGGAATGGCATAGCAAAGGGCCGCGTAGCCCATTCGGGAGAATATCGTTTTCGCAACTAGATGGTTGAAAGCCCTGAGGTTGCGAGTTCGGGCCTGGGACCGACTAAAGACAGCCGTGTTCGCTAATGGTGACTGGAGCACGTTAAATCAGTCATGGTCGCAAAGTCCTCCAAGTTCCCCTACAAATCAGTACCTCTGGGAGTGGCAAAGCCAAGTCTTCTGGTGGAATCTTCTGCTTGGAATTGCCTCTAAATTAAGAAGTTCCACATACGGTCGGTAGTGCTGCCATCTACCGGGTAGCTACCGAAAGAGGTAGAAATGAACTCTTTGTTGGCTATAGGTAGACTTGCGCACTCCTTCTTGCGAGTGTGCGCTCACATCCTGTGCAATACTGACTCCTACCGATCTGTACGGGATATGGGGTTGGTAGAGTACGCAAAAAAAAACAGAACGATGGCTATATCATCGGTTCTAATTATCGTAGAATCTTACGGTTTGCACCAAAATGTTTTGCTTACGATTTTCTATATATCTGATGCAATTTTTTTTCCTTGAGGGACCGTTTACTAAGTAAAAGTAACGTTATCTTCAAAAATTTCAATACGAACTCTTATTTTTTATCATTTCATTCGATTCAGAATACATCATTTACCCTGTATACCAAATTTCAATGCATTATGTTGAAAAACACGTCACTTATGAGCGAAAATATTTCGACCATTTTTTGACCGATCTTCAGGGAGAATTTCCATAAAACGAAAGGTATTTTTAAGGTTCTTCTTCACAGCGGGAGAAATAGAACGGTCAATGTGGCGCGTTTCACGAAGATTAAAAAATACAAGTATTAGTCTAAAATTGCATAGAAACTACTTGGATTTATAGTGTCATGTTTAAGATTAATACAAAAATAGCAAGTAAACGCAAAAGTAACATAATTTATTTATAACATTAAAGATGAGCATTCTTCACACGAAATAAATAAAATATCGAAAACTGTAATTGCAGAAATATAACGAATACTACTGATAATCAGAAAATTAATAAATATTAAATGTAGGCATTAGTAAACAGTATTTAGCAAAGCATGAATATTTTACAGAAATATTTCACTATAAACACAAATGTAACTAGATCTTTGAAATTATTTATAAAATGAAAAAGTCACATGATTCAGTAAATTTTTTAAAGGATAACTTATTGAAATTGCTTAAAAAATGTTGTTTTAAATAAATGGAATTTAAGAAAGCAAATTAAAAAAAAAAAAAAAAAAAAAATTGATAGTTTACAGAAAAAATAATTAATAATTTAAAAAACTAAGAAACACGCTTTAAAACTAACTAAACTAAAAAGTAGAAGATAATTTTAAATAAGTTTGAAATAAGAATAGAGTGATTAACAAGAAATATTTATTTTATCGTACAAAAGCGTGGGGTGCTTTTTAAGATATTTTCATAATGGCTCTACTTTTACCAATATCTGTCATTAAATATTTACAAAAATTGACATCAAGCACCCCACGCTTTTTTACGATAAAATAAATATTTCTTGTTAATCACTATTCTTATTTCAAACATAATTAAAATTATCTTCTACTTTTTAGTTCACTTTCCTATTAAAGCGTGTTTCTTAGTTTTTAAACTATCGGTTATACGATAATTGAATGTTATGCGATTTTCCACACCTCTAGTTTACCTTGAATTAATCTTTGATAGTTTTCAAAAGTCGTCTACTATACGGTCCCTTAAAGTGAGCGTTTTTTATCATTTTCTCTAAAAAATCGAGAACTAATAGTCAAAATGGAAAGAAAAAAATTATGGGGGGGTTTTAGACCATGGTAAATCTAATGAAAGCAAAAAAAAAATAAATGTTTCTATTCACATTTTTTTTAATTGCTTTATTAATTAATTATTAAAAAAGAAATTGATTCAAAAGCTGATTGCTATTTATGTTTGGCCATTTACAAACTACCTTTTGAAAAAAAATTACTGAAATATATTAATTATTTAAGTATTTATGGCCAAAAAACCAACTTTTTTATTTAACATTAATTTATCATTTTCTTTTTATTATTTAAATTACAAACCATTCATTAGAAAATTACGAATTTTTGTATTTCGCATTCTTTTTTAATGCTGAATCCAAATATGGAATAATATTATGAGGTTGCTATTGAACTTTTTAAAGTTTGGTTCTGTTTTAATATGTAGATGACCCCTCATGATAAAAAAAAACTACATACAATTATTAAAAACCTTTCACGATTTACAACGGTACCTTTTGTTTGTTATTTCAAAAATTAGAACAAAAGATATAGCCATTATTCTGTTTTTTTTTTTGGGGGGGGGGGTACTGTACAAAGTGCTTAAGCAGAGGTGCCTTAGTCCCCATAGTCCTTGATAAGAAGAAGATGAAGAATGGCAAAGCAGGATTTTCGTTTGTATGCCCAAAAATTACTTTCACTCTCCTTAACAGTCTGTAAGTAATTTGAACTTCTACACAAGTCATATTTCGCATATTAAAATTTTTCGCAACTTTAGTACGTGTAATCTAATAAAAGATGCTGAATTAGTGCAAAATAGGAGCGAATTTATCATGATATTTACACTTTTCTTTAGTCCTTACCCTATTAATCGGCTTAAATAAATCATTTTTATGGTTAAAAGGCCTTGTCAAATAATTTAAAGAACAAATTCTTACTGCAAAATTTCCCCACCCCCTCACAATTAGTTTTGTAGAAAATATTTCTTTGTTTCATATACAATAAAAACCCTCAAATACTTCTGAATAATTAATTAGTATTCCAATTAAATATTAACTTTAAGGCATTCTGTCCTGAAAAATTGCAGTTAGAAAAACAAAATGACTTGAAAACTTTTTGTGATATTTATGTTTTATTACCAGTTATGATTCTGTTTGATTTTAAAATCAAAAGGTCCAACTCATTAGAAAAATAATACCAACTCACACCATCTCCTGCGATCATCCATATAATACAGCAACCTCCAACCCTTCTTTAAGACCGTCTGATCACAATTGCTTCGGGGTAATTTTTTCTGCCCCCTGAACACTGAACACCTGCTCTATATAATTGACTGGCCATAAAAACTCGGTGAAACTACTATGAATTAAGAGCAAGATTCTGAGAGATTGAGCCACTTAACATTAGTGGGTAATTCACGACATCTCGCATTTTCGCCCAAAAATTGCCAGTTGCTAATACCCTTATTAGATGATAAAATCTGAAATTATTTGTTCCGTAGTTGTACCGTTCAAATTCTATGACCTATCAAGGATCCTTTTTAAAAATAAAAAAATTGGTGTTTTTGTGACACAAAAAAAATATTTTTATCCGTATAAAACTTCACAAGCAACTTGCCGCCAGCATTTCTTCTGTTATGGAATGTACTAGAATAGATCTTTATGAAACATATAAAAAGTTTATTGCAAGTCAATTGCGCAAGGTCATTCAAGGTGTACAGGTTTTCATGTTTTTTACCATTTTCAGGCCTGAATTATATCTTGCGCGGATGATTTTCTATTGCAAACAAGGTGTCATTTGATAGAGCTATATTAGTACTATTTATTAATAGATAAAACGTTGAGGCAAGTTGAACAACTTGGAAGTTATTTGATGCCAAAATCGAAAAATCTCCGAATTTGACACAAATTTGAGCTCGCATATCTTGCTGCGGGAACGATATATTGACACAATGCTGAGACTATTCAAATACTCTTTTATTATACTTAGAGAGAAATTAAACTTTATTGAAACAAGTTGAAGAGAGAAAAATAAATGATTTTGTTGTTGTTGTTGTTGTTGTTGCACCCCATCCTTACATATTGATGCATTACTGTTTTCATTCATGTTTTCAAAATTTAATCGGTTTTCACTTCACTTTTCCTTGTGTTTAAAGCAATTGCTTGTAGTATGTCTTTTAAGCTAGGAACATTGACTGGATCGGCTCCAGAAAGTTGCAAAGGACCAAAGAAAATTGAGCTTCAGTGCACTGTGTCGATATCATCACGCAATGGTCACTTAAACTCATCAGTTCCTCTCTGATAAAAATTCAGTTTAAACTCGTCATACCCACAATCTTCTAGCCATTTACTAATGTAAAACCATTTATCGTACAAGACTGTGTAAAAAGAATGGGGCCGAATTTCATATCGGCAGTTCTTATCAGCAATTGACTTTATCTTTTTTATGATATTATCTATTTGTTGGGGGAGTGTAATTTGGATTTCAACTGCGAATTCATCATGCAATCAGTTCTAAGCACAAGTCAAACCAAACCCTAAAAAACGAAGAAAATTATCACTCAGTCATAAATTTATAACTGACGTTTTACCGAGAAGAAAATTGCTCACCAACGTTTGAAACTGCAGAGGATTTGTCCCTACATATTGCTAGAGAAGAACATCAAATTTCTAAAATAATCACTAGCCAAGACAAAACTAGAAGGGCATTTGCAAAAAGAATAGAAGCATTGACAGAGCAGACCAATTATGAAATTAAGCAGCTTTTGAAGAACCCACTACAGAGAATAAAAATTACATCTATTCAAGTCTTGTGCTCAAAGATGGATAGGCACTGAAACCCAAAGGGAGAGTAACACGTTTGAACCAAAATCAAAAACAGTTTAGAATGCTTCAACAAAGGAAATGAATCAGGAAGTAAATGAACACCCCAAACTATTGTAAATATGATGAGAAATCTCACAGTCGATGGAAAGAAGAAATTTTGTTCAAATGAATATTTGACACGGGAACATGCTACGTCACATTTCCACAGAATGAAAGGTACGACGGAAATATGCAGTGTTATTGAAGATAAAGTCATTGAACAAGATGACTAACTTTTTCGTATCATTATAGACAATCAGGTGTGTTAGATGACTTGAATAGATGTAATTTCTATTCTCTGTAGTGGGGTTCTTCAAAATCTGCAGTAATTTCATAATTGATCTTTTTTGTCCTTTCTTCCATTCTTTTTACAAATGCACTCCTGGATTTGTCTTGACCTGTGATTGTTTTAGGAATTTGGTGTTCTCCTCTAGCAATATGTAGGGACAAATCCTCTGCAGTTTCAAACGTCGATGTGCAATTTTCTTCTGGACAAAACATCAGAGTTATAAATTTTCGGTTAAGTGATATTATCTTCGTCTATAAGGTTTGGTCTGACTTGTGTCTGGAACTGACTGCATGGGGATTTCACTGTTGAAATGGAAATTACTGTCCATCAACAAATGGAGAATGTCATAAAAAATATAAAGCTAATTGCGGATTAGGTGGGCGGATATGAAATTCAGCCCCAGTCTTTATATGCAGTCCTGTACAATAAACGGTTTTTCATTGATAAACTGCTAGAAGATTGTGGGTATGATTTGTTTCAATAAAATTTCTTCACCAGAGAGGAGCCGATGAGTTTAAGTGACCATTGCATGATATTATCGACACAGTACACCGAAGTTCGTTTTTTTCCCCCCGTCCTTTGAAACTTTCTCGAGTCAATCCAGTCATACTTCCTAGCTTAAAAGACATACTACAAGCAATTGCTATGAACACAAGGAAGAGTGAAGTGAAAACCAATTAATTTTTGAAATTATGAATGAAAAAAATAATGCATCAATATGAAAGGATGGGGTGCAACAAAAAAAATCATTTATTTTTTTTCTCTTCAACTCGCCTCAATAAAGTTTAATTTCTTATTAAGTATAATAAAAAAGTGTTTAAATAGTCTCAGCCTTGTGTCAATATATCGCTCCCGCAGCAAGATATATGAGCTCAAATTTGTGTCAAATTCGGAGATTTTTCGATTTTGGCACCAAATAACTTCCAAGGTGTTCAACTTGCCTCAACGTTTTATGTATTAACCTTTAACTGCTGTGGTTGGGTGGTTTGAGGTTTTTGGCGCAAGAGCAACACATGGTTCATACTGCACCAAACAAATTTGTGAACACCAGTTTAAAGTTTAAGAAACATAGTATCAGAAAAATTAATATAAAAGTCAAAGATGAGATAATTTAGGGGGTGGAAGCATTCCACAAAAAATGACTCTCGGTCTGTCAGACCGCTTACAGCAGTTAAAGGGTTAATAAATAGTACTAATATAGCTTTATCAAATGACACCTTGTTTGCAATAGAAAATCAAACGAGCAAGATATAATTCAGGCCTGAAAATGGAAAAAAACATGAAAACCTGTACATTTCATGACCTTGCACAGCAAATGGAAATGTCTTAAAATAAGACACAAAATTGTCTTAAACAAGTGGCACTGTTTTAAGACGAAAAATGGTGTCTTAAACTTTAAGACACTTGAAGTGTCTTAAAATGGGGTATTTTCAGACGTTTAGACTGTCTGAATTGGGGATATTTTCAGACAGTTGATGTGTCTGAAAGGGTTGTTTATGTTACCTTTCAGATGTTGGGAAGCTAAAATTTACTATAAGTGTTTTAATTTATTTAAATTAAAATGCAATAAATGAGCTTGTGTTAAATTACAAATTTTTATTAAAATAAAAGTCAAAATAACTTTCTGTTGACTATGTTTCACTTTCCTGGTAAATTTAAGCATGGGATTGCAAAACTGCAACACAACTGTTAATAATAGGCACACAACTATTAATATATCCAAGCAAGGGATTTGGGACTTAATGTAAATATATGTATTGGGATAAAATGGACATTGTATTGTGGCTGAATCTTAAATAGAAAAGGTTTGACTTCCAAGATTGTATCACAGTTTTAAGTTGCTTTTTACAAGTCAATTTTAACATCAAATAACAAGCGTGATGTAAACACTTATAGTAGTTGCATTGGCAAGTATAAGATACATTATGTGGCAACATAAACTTATTTTAATGATGAATCAAGCCGTAATAATCTAATTATTCTCCATCTGGGAATTTAACTTGTTTATAACATTTCCCTATAATAACACTACATAATAAACACTACAATGCTTCAATTATTGTCGAATAGTTGAAGCAGATATAGGACTTTTAAAAAAAAAACATTAAAAGGTGCATAAAAGATAAACAATTAAAACAGAAGGCATTAGAAGTATCTGTAAGGAGACATTTCAGAATATGGAGGTAGAGTATATTAAATTTGAAAAGTATGCAAGTTGTGCAAAAAATTTTGCGTTTCTGAAAACGTCAGTTTCCCAAATTGTTGTATGCTTGTAAAAAAAATATGCCAGATATACAGTTGAAATTTTTTATTATGATTAAATAACATATTAAGTGCATACTAAAACTAAAATAATATTAAAATTCCAGTAATTTGGGGATGGGACCTTTTTACAACTATTTTCCCTATCGCTGCGACTTTTCGTTAATCGTTGAGAAGCTAAAGAAGAGAGGGCATTTAAAAAACCTAAAAAAATGTAAGAAAAAGGAGAGGGGGGGAATTAAAAAAGGAATTTGAAATATCTGTAAAGATGGCTGCTTCAAAATACAGAGTTGAAGCACATTAAACTTGGAAAACATGCAAGTTATTAAAACTTTTATAGTTCTTTCACGTTTTCTCAAAACGTTGATTTTCCAACTTTTGGTATGCTCATATAAAAGACTATGCAAGATATAGAATTGAAATTTTTTATGGCAATTATATAACATCTGAAGTACATATTAAACAAAAATATTATTCAAATCTATACAATTTAGTTTTTAATTATTATTACTTAAAAAATTGCAAATTTTCATACGCTCAACAAATTACCACATAAAAAAACTTTTTATTATTATTTTGAGAAAGCTGATATTTAATCTCTATATATATAAGGCAAAGCCCTCACTCACTCACTCACTCACTCACTCACTCACTGACTCACTCATCACTAATTCTCCCACTTCCCACATAGTCACAACTCTGAAAATCGGCACAAATATCAACAATGGTAAAAATAGAAAAAGTAAACTATTCCGATCTCGATTAACACACTTTAAGGGGTCGAAAAGGGGTCAAACGTTCCAAACGGGGGACATTCGAAAATCCTACTTCCCACATAGTCACAACTCTGAAAATCGGCACAAATATCAACAATGGTAAAAATAGAAAAAGTAAACTATTCCGATCTCGATTAACACACTTTAAGGGGTCGAAAAGGGGTCAAACGTTCCAAACGGGGGACATTCGAAAATCCTACTTCCCACATAGTCACAACTCTGAAAATCGGCACAAATATCAACAATGGTAAAAATAGAAAAAGTAAACTATTCCGATCTCGATTAACACACTTTAAGGGGTCGAAAAGGGGTCAAACGTTCCAAACGGGGGACATTCGAAAATCCTACTTCCCACATAGTCACAACTCTGAAAATCGGCACAAATATCAACAATGGTAAAAATAGAAAAAGTAAACTATTCCGATCTCGATTAACACACTTTAAGGGGTCGAAAAGGGGTCAAACGTTCCAAACGGGGGACATTCGAAAATCCTACTTCCCACATAGTCACAACTCTAAAAATCGGCACAAATATCAACAATGGTAAAAATAGAAAAAGTAAACTATTCCGATCTCGATTAACACACTTTAAGGGGTCGAAAAGGGGTCAAACGTTCCAAACGGGGGACATTCGAAAATCCTACTTCCCACATAGTCACAACTCTGAAAATCGGCACAAATATCAACAATGGTAAAAATAGAAAAAGTAAACTATTCCGATCTCGATTAACACACTTTAAGGGGTCGAAAAGGGGTCAAACGTTCCAAACGGGGGACATTCGAAAATCCTACTTCCCACATAGTCACAACTCTGAAAATCGGCACAAATATCAACAATGGTAAAAATAGAAAAAGTAAACTATTCCGATCTCGATTAACACACTTTAAGGGGTCGAAAAGGGGTCAAACGTTCCAAACGGGGGACATTCGAAAATCCTACTTCCCACATAGTCACAACGCTGAAAATCGGCACAAATATCAACAATGGTAAAAATAGAAAAAGTAAACTATTCCGATCTCGATTAACACACTTTAAGGGGTCGAAAAGGGGTCAAACGTTCCAAACGGGGGACATTCGAAAATCCTACTTCCCACATAGTCACAACTCTGAAAATCGGCACAAATATCAACAATGGTAAAAATAGAAAAAGTAAACTATTCCGATCTCGATTAACACACTTTAAGGGGTCGAAAAGGGGTTAAACGTTCCAAACGGGGGACATTCGAAAATCCTACTTCCCACATAGTCACAACTCTGAAAATCGGCACAAATATCAACAATGGTAAAAATAGAAAAAGTAAACTATTCCGATCTCGATTAACCCACTTTAAGGGGTCGAAAAGGGGTTAAACGTTCCAAACGGGGGACATTCGAAAATCCTACTTCCCACATAGTCACAACTCTGAAAATCGGCACAAATATCAACAATGGTAAAAATAGAAAAAGTAAACTATTCCGATCTCGATTAACACACTTTAAGTGGTCGAAAAGGGGTTAAATGTTCCAAACGAGGGATATCCGAATGTTCCTCTTCCAATGTAGTCATTTTTCTGATATTTTTTTGCAAATGTTAAAAAAATAAGTCATTCCAATATCGATTAACGAATTTTTAAGGGATGAAAAGACGACGCAACATTGAAACTATACGAGGATTAACTTAATGTCTAATTAACTTAATTCCAATACAGCTACTACTTTGAAATTTAGAACTAAGAGCAAACATAAACACAATAAACTATTCCAGTTTACTATTCACAATTATAAAGTTCGTTTAAAATGTCAACAAAGGAAAGTTCCTATTTTGATAAATCAATTTGTCGGGATCGAAAAGGGAGCAAACGTCTGAAGTGTAGAATACATGAATGTCTTTTGATCGCTAAAATGCTAATGGTAAAATTTCGTAGCGCAGCACGGGTATTCAGCTAGTGTAGTATATAGACATTTCTAAGAAATAAAAAGCAAAAAAACTTTTTATTAGTTTTAAGAAGATTCCTCTACGAACGTAACCAAATTCAACTCATTGCAAAAATTTTTTTTAATCGAGTTTTTAAATAAGTGATTATTAATAAATTATTAGCCTATTATTATAAACTTTTTTCTAAAATATAATTAAAAAAAGGTTTGAACAACATATGTAAAAAAAATTTCTTCATTTTGACCAATATTCAATTTATTTCAAATGCGTTGATTTTTCTGATTTTAATGCTGTCATCGAGTACCCAGTCCTCATAATATGCAGGTATAATAATAATATGGAACATACAAGATCATTCATAAAATAAAATTCAAGGACACAATAAATTTTATCCAAATTACATCAAATCATGCTAAATATATTTTCAAAATCATTAGTACTTGTAATATACAACAAAACCAACAAAAATGTAATTGAATGTTAAAAACAGAAAATTTAGAATTCTATGAGGGTCATTTAGAAATCGATCAATTAAAATTTACTGTAATAAAAGCACTGAAAATAAAATAAATAATATTACATAAACCAACTTTTTCACTAGGAATGAAGCCGTTGTGGGGACCGTTGTGCATATCAAAATAATCATTTCTGAGTTTGAGCAATTGATTGCCAAGTCACTTAAATACTATTCTACTTGTACATGTATATATTATTGTGAACAAATGCTTTTTAATGCTGATCAAAACATTTGACTACTTCAAGCACATAATTATTTCAAGTTTGAATACTGTTGTCATTAATATCCCTCGGCGTTCAATTTATGTTTTTTGTGACATAGTACTTACTCTCATATCATGCAATCAAAGAGTACTGCTCCAACAGCTTGGCAACGATGCTCAGTTTGGATATGTTGCTAAGTGCTATTGAGTATGAAGTAATAGTATTAAAGGGCAATTAGAACATAGTGTATACCGTTCGTCCATGATTCAGCAGTGGCAGCAGTTCTAGAAGAGGCAAGCGATACCAAAACTTCTGATCACACTTTTATTGCATCAGATTAATGAGGAATATTTTTCCTATAACCCCCAATTGAATATTAAAAAAAACAAAAAAAAACCACTCAAGACACATTTGGGTACGTGAGAAAACTCTGGCAACAATATTTGATACTTTTCCGTTAGACGGGTACCAAAAACCGTTAAGTCGGAAAGTTGGCGTAGTTATCGCCAAGCTGAAATGTTTACGCGAAAATAATATTTTGATCTAGTGAACTTTTATTTTTATTCATTAGTTTGGGAGACTGCCAAACCAAACCTTATCATAGATTGGAAGTTATTAGTTTGAATAAGTTATCGCTGCAAATTGGCTATTTTTATCTGGTACCCGTCAAATGGAAGAATTCAAATGATGTTGTAATCATTGATCAGGAATAGGTTAATATTGGCCTATAACTCATGATCTACAGAACCAATTTGGACAAAGTTTGCTTTAATAGATAGAATTTTTGCTGAGAATACACTTTAAATACAAAAAAAACGCGCAAATACATATGAAAATTAATGTCGTATTGCTGTCTATGCTGGAGCGAATGTGCGCCAACGGGATTCGAACCCAGGACTCCTAGGTCAGTAGATAGGCATGCTTACCGCTAGGCAAAAAAACCCACTAGTGCCTGGATGTTGTATCTGTCATTTGTACACGAGACCACCACATAGACACTTCGCAGTGAGTCGCGAAGGGATCGAACGATTGAGTTGCTTGTGTGCGAGTTGAGTTTGTTACATGAGAGTTGAGTGGTTGTGTGAGAGAAAAAGTTTCTTGCCGAATTGGTAGTGTGGAGGTCGTGCAGTAAATTTTTCTGAAGGCGTCGATAGAACTCCTCTTTGGCAATCTGTTTTTGGTTTTCTGTTTTTGCGGAGACCGATGTCCAGTTACAGGGTAATTGATCCATAAGTTCTAATAGTGGAGTCGTTAGCAGCACTGAGTTCGTAGTTATCTACAGGTTGTAGCCCAGGGACACGTGAACGAGGAAACACGCACACATTGGATCCGGTGTCAATAAGAAACCTCACTTTTGAAGAGTTATCCGTGACGAGTAGGCGACTTCCTACAGCGAGGCAGCTAGCCGTCACCGCTAATAGCTGCCATTGGGGTTTTCCGAGAAAGAGCAGGGTGGTTCGCAATGCCTAGCTCCATTTCTGAATCTCCGATGATAAAAACATATGTTTTCAGATAACTCACGAATTGGTTCGGGGCTATTGGTGCGACGACTCGGTGCTGAATCATCAGTGGAGCGGCGTTGACGAGAAGGGCTTCGCGCGAAACGACTTCTTGTTGTTGGGGGAATCGCCATCTTTAACGCTGCAACTTAGTTTGAGAGTTCCAACACTTGTTTTTCAAGTCGACTCGCTGTTTCCTCAGTCAACGGTGGCTGCGTTACCGAATTAACTCCCCCAGGTTGAGGAGGTGAGACTTGCACTTCTAAGATTCGGTCAGCGACCTTGGCCATTTCCTCAGGTGATAAAGATCTCTGCACCTGCAGAATTGCCTGGACGTGCGTGGGTAATCGCTGCAGCCACAGAGAACGCAATAGAGGCTCCGCCAACTCCACTGATCCGGCGGCGAGTGATTTTAAATGACGCAGAAAGTGGGAAGGTTTGCGATCACCGAGTTCCTCTCGATCTAGTAGCTGTCGAATTCGTTGTTCTGCTGATGAGGACAATCTCTGCACAAGTTCACCCTTGAGATGACCATAAGCGTCTTCTGTAGGTGGCGACGTGATGATGTCTTCCACCTCCGAAGCATATCGTGCCTCCAGATTCGCTACAACGTGGTGGAACTTCGTTTTATCCTGCGTTATTCCAGATAAAATGAATTGCGATTCTACTTGAGCGAACCAGAGTCCCGGTTTCTCTGCCCAGAACGGTGGCAATTTGGCAGCGACACGGAAAACCGACTGCTCGTTCCCAGTCGACGCCGAGCTTTCGTTTCTCGTCGCGGTGGCGGCCATGTTTCCTTCCTCCGGAATCAAAGTTGTGGGGGTTTGTAGAGCTTGTTGTTGTTCCACTTGAGCTTTTAGATCAGCTATCTGCTTCAGAAGATCTTGCTGTTGACGTTCATCCATTCTATCACCTATCCGGTTCACCAATATAGGAATATATTTATTTCAACTTTGTACAGCGATATATTATGTCAACAAGGCATCTGTTCTCATTCTCCTTTCGTCCTCTGGTTCTTCGCTCCTCGCGCATGCGCACTGACTCTCTCCGGGAACTTTCACTCCGCTTCGGAGCGGGCGGTCACAGGCCCATGGTCGTAATGTCTGAAAGCGAGAAGCGTCTGAATTTGGAAATGTCTTAATTTGGTGAGAAGTGTCTTATTTTCAGTTACTTGTTGTGACTGAAAGCAATTTAAG
Organism: Linyphia triangularis; assembly: GCA_963978545.1. Lineage (NCBI taxonomy): Eukaryota > Metazoa > Arthropoda > Arachnida > Araneae > Linyphiidae > Linyphia > Linyphia triangularis. Next base: position 83,650,743 of record OZ021722.1, on the reverse strand, counting down.
ACCCGTGTAATGTCTGAAATTCGAAGAAGTAAACCACCTTTGTGCAAAATAAGTCACCTAATGTGTCTGAAATGAATTTTTAAGACATTTTGTGTCTAAATTTAAGACACCAGCATTTACAGTGTAGCTTCTAGACCGCGAGGTTGCGGGTTCGAGTCCCGTGTTAGGCTTGGGTGTTTGTAAATATATGTTGGCTTGTCTAATGACAATGTTTCGGCACATTATACCCCTCGTGTTGCTGACGGCGCCAGATAATCTGAAAACAACCAACCAACCGACAGGTCATAGAATTTGACCTGTGCAACTACGCAACAAATAATTTAAGATTTTATCATCTAATAAGGGTAGTAGCAACTGGTATTTTGTAGTGAAAATCAGAGATGGGGTGAATCAGGGGTGGTTCAACTTCTCAGAATCTTGCTCTTAATATTTAAAATGAAAGTCATTACTTAATTTTGTCTATTTGGCTTCTATTTTTGTTATTATATAACAGCACAAAATTGCAAACTTTTTGAAGCAATATTTCTGACTATGTTACGTTCGAGAAAACAAGTCTATCAATAAAAAAGTAATAATATATCCTAAGTGCTGGATTATCTAGAATCCTACACAAAAGTTCGTTTTGGTGCAAAAGATTCTGGCATTTTATCTGGCTAATTACTCAATACCGAAAGAAAAAAATATCCCCAAAGGAAATCCTTATTTTTGTATATGAACATCTCAAACGACTCATACAGAACTGATTCTACTTGCATATTTATTGGATAATCTATAATAATAATAATAAATTCCAGAGAAAATGCTACTAAGTAGTTTCAATCTCCTGCTAGTAACTGTTTACGGAATGTTCGTTTTTAAAAATTAGAAGTCAATTTTGAGACAGTTATGTATTAACTTTACTTGATTTTGTTGTTCTATATATATATATATATATATATATATATATATATATATATACATATATGTTAATGACGTCTTTTCCTACTTTGCTAAAAACAGTTAATTTTATTGAAACTGAAAATGAGCATTTCGAATTCACTGGTGACTAGTAATATGCTTCAGAATGTATGGCTCGAAACGGATTATAGATCAGATGTTATTCGGGTAACCAAAGGTAGTAACGAGTGTGTGCGCGCTGATTGTGGAACGTAGTCGGGATTTCTTTCTACTTACTATGCGTAAATCTTATCTTTAAATAGTCTTAGCCGTTTACAAAAGGGGTATCTCTTTTAATCCCCCTGTATTTGTTTCTCTTTGTTATTGCTTACCTCAAACCTCATAGTTGATTAAAACAACTGTCATTCACATTTAAAACACACAAAATTTGGTTTCTGAAAAGACTATGGACTTTCTCATCCTATGGTACGATAGAAATAAAAGAAAATATTAAAGTAGAAAAGTTAATGAACGGGGGGGGGGGGGGGAGGGCTACATCAGACGAGTAGTAAATTTAAAACAATATATGCTACATTTTAACTATCACATATTTTTTCTTTTTTAATTAAAAATAACAAGGAAGCAATCTACATTTCATTTGTTTTTCACAAAGTAACCAAAATCTCTAATTCTCTGAATTTTAAATTAGTAAGTTATTATTTGTCGTTAATTTACACATCTTTTCTGATTAATTTCCCAGCCCCAGTAGCACAAATGCGCTGCCTACTATCGTTCAACACTGGCCAGTCCCGATGTGGACCGTTGTAGACTGGCCTTTGCTACGGATCTTAGTCATTATCGCCCAGTACTGGCTAAATATTTACTGGAAGTTTTAAAATGCTGATGAAGAGTTTCAAAATTGAAATATAGTGTTAAAAGAAAGGATGGAAGTGTTTTGTGGTGGAGGTTTTGGCAAGTTTATCTTTTAAAAAAATCATGTATTTTTCGACATTAGCCAATGCCCCTGAGTTACGTGGGAGGTAGCTCAGCTGTATTGGAAAATGTCGGAAACAGGTGTTCTAAGAATTTGGCCGATTCCGGCTAAAACTCAAGCATCGTTTCAAAATATATGATCTTTTTTTTTTTTTTTTTTAATAAATAAACATGTCTGAAACTTCACCAATAACATATTTTTTTGTACTCTGTCCTTTATCATTAAAAAAAATATTTAAATTTCCAAACTGTGCATTAACATTTCAAAAACTTCCAGTGCATTTTATTCAGCATTGGGTAACAGTGGCCAAGATCCACAACAACAGCCTGTTAACAACGGCCCAAGTCGGGATTGGCAGTTGTCGAGGAATATTGACCCGCTGTTGTGCCACTGGTGTTCTTAAAAATGCAAATAATTTTTTTCTTTTGAATTATATTTAAAAAAAAAAAAAAAGGTGTGGAACAAGGGCAAGCATTATTTAACTATCAACTGTTGCGTAAGATTTTCAGCATTAATCCTTACATTTTTTTCTCAAGTCCTGTATCTTTTCAAATAATGGGAGGGACGGACAGGAATTTAACAAAATCATCAACTTTGTGTCAATATTGGCTGTTACCAATCGTTTTGATTTGGTGGCCATTCTCTAAGACTTCTACAAAAAATTGTGTTGAGGATGGAGATATTACTTTTCTTTTCCATAACACTCTAAAAACTTTGGATTCAAATTTAGCTAAAACGACATGGAACTTCATATTGTCTCAAAAATTGACCCCAGTGTTTTATCCAAAAGTAACTATTTGTTATCACGTGGGATTTATTTTTGTACGAATTGAATAAGTTTTCTATAAATCGATTTTTTTGTTGTTGTTGTTTCTTAAAAACAGAAATTAAAAGAAAAAAAAAATGTTGCTTATAATTAAAAAATTATTTTTAACTATACAAACCTGATATTGAACAAAAGTTTTTCTTTGTTAATCTGAACCGTGTTTTTTTTTCTGAAATTACCATTTATGTTTTAATTTTATTGATCAATTTTTATTTTCAATACTTTGATTTAAAATGATCAAAACATGAATATTTATTAGAATGTGATAAAAACAGACACTATTTTTAAAATTATTGGTCAAGTTCGGAACCAGCATTAAAAATCGTTCTCGAGTTTTTGAGTTATGATGGTTTGAAGTTTTTAGTTTTGGTGAAGGTTTAGTATTATATATATATATATATATATATTTTTTTTTTAATTCAAACATATAAATTAATTCCTTAAATTAACCCTGAAAATTTATAATTACAAAATCATTCTTTTTTTTTTTTTTTTTTTTTCAATATAAGTTCTACATCACAATCAAAAATATCCCAAATTAGAAAATCTCTTAATAAATCTCAAATTTTCCCTTATTTTCGCAAACAAAATAGTTTAAGAAATATTCGATTAATTACAAAAATGTGTTTACGTAAAATGTAAACTTTTTAACAGTATAGGTAAATAACCTATACTTCCCCTATACTGAACAGTATATAGGCAAATAACATATACTCGGTCCTTATTTTTCGACTTTAAAATTTTTTTTCTCTCACCCCTCAATTTTTTCCCTTTGATTATTTAAATATTTTATTATTTAAATATTTTAAAAATTAAAAGTGATTAAACCGTGCCGCAACGAGCTTGAATTTAGCATCATGTAGCCACATTTTACTGTATAACGCAGGGTGGTCTTTATTTTTAAACTTTTAAATTTCTTTATTTTTATCATCCAATTCTTTTTTTTTACTATAAAAAGGTTATTATTGCCATTTTTTTAAAAACTCATAGTGATTTACCCATGCAGTAATTGGCTTGAAGTTCGCATCCTGAAACTGTATTTTACTGAATTGGCGTCGTGTCGCTGACCATTTCGCTTGTACCTTGCATAAACTCGATCAACTATCAAATACTAAGAAATTAAGAACGGCATAACTGCACTCATAAAGGGGTATTTAAGGGGATGAATTTTGTTACACTTCTGTGGGGTGAAAGAAAGTGGCAGAAATCTAGTATCTCTCGACTATCCCACATTTAATTTAGTGTAAATTTCAATTTTAAGTTGTTATTATTCTTTGTTTAAGGGGGTCCGGCACCTCCATAGGAGCCCATGTTAAATTCAGCAACTTTGGGGGCATCTCATTTAATAACCGATTCTTCAACCCTTATGAAACTTTCACAGTATAATATTTAGATACTTTTGAATACTTTAACACGAGATTTTTGTTATTTTTTAAAAATTAAAATAATTATGATTTTCTAAAAATATGTTTAAGAAATTTTTTTAAATTTTAGACTAATTATTTTTTAAAAAAGAAAGTATGCTACTTATTAATAATTCCTCGTGTTAAAGTACTTAAATACATAAGAGAAACATATAAAAAAATTTCAAGCATTTATGTCATATATATTTTAAGCTATGTGCCCCCAAACACGAAAAAATGGCATTTTGAGATATTCGACTTTGAAGTTAAAAAACATACATTAAATACCTACATTTTGTTTACTTCAAAAAATTATTAAAAATACTTTAAAATAAGATATAAATACAAATGTGGCATCATTTTAAAGAGAAAAATGCATATTTTGATAAACAATAATAAACTCAAAATTAAAAACCTGAAAAATTTTCATGTGCCGGACCCCCTTAAAATATGGTGCGTAGTTTAAGAAGTAATACCGGGATTTTTTTTTTTAATTATTAAAGTTCATCACTAGATAACAGGCAACAAATTACATGTTAATCAACAGTTTTTGTCAGTCTTGCTGTACATCAAACTAGAGATGAAGAGCTAACGATCTGTGAAAGTCTTATTCGAATTAGTTGCACGGGAGTCCTTAATATTTTGGTGCTCCCATAGTATTTATTACTGACTGATAGCTGATCATATGGAACAACTAGTTGGAAAATAAATGTTGTATTTCTGTTGTAGAATCATTATAAAAGTTATGGGTACTTAAAAATGAACTATACTAGAGGACAGGATGAAGTGAGCTCACTGAGTATGCTGTAGGAACCGGTTCCCCTATGGCTGTAAAGCATTGAGTGAGCTCAAATCAGGTTGTCTTCTAGTATAGCTCAAGCCACAAGCAGTCCAGACATCAATCATTAAAGCACTTAGGATAAAATAAAGCTATATCCATAAGAAGAATTTTCAGCATGCGAAAACATTTTTACATGAGGCTTCCAACAACAAAGAATTTGAAGAAACGCTTATTACTTTTAAAAAGAACAAGAGGAAAAAGCAAAACAACTCTAAAAAGGATTTTTGGGAACGCATTGGATTTAGCATAATATTTTTAGGGATAAACATTAACTCAAAAATAAAACCAAATAAAATTACAAATGACAATGAGAACATGCTGTGTAGTTTTTTACATCACTGTCTAAAATAATTCAGTTCACTTCCAAATTACAGATAGATTAAAGGTAAATGAAAGAAAATCTCACATGTGAGTTTTCATATGCACCAGCTGTTTCAGAGTTAACTCTGATTAAAATCGCCTTATTCTATATTGGTGTATAGTTGTGGTTTTTTTGTAAACCATAACCAACTCAATTGTGCTTAAAGATGGTCGTTATTTTATAATATCTGTAATATTTTAATACATTATTTGTAATGCACATTAAGATTGCTTTGAAAATAAGATATTTAACTGTAAAAAACGAAATGATTTGAAAGTGAAACACATATTTGTAGTTTTATATTGTTATAAATAAAATACTGAAATAGATTTTATAAATGATAAAAATCTACATCCTAGGATTAATCTTTCATACATTTATTATTTTAGATTTAATACAGGAGATATAGGTTTTTGGGTGGAACTAATTCCCACAGAAGCGGCGATTGAATTTTTTAGCTCGTGGAGGATATCTTTTTGACATACTAAAAGTCTAGAAAAATGCGTTTTTTGGCCGCCATCTTGGATTTTTTTTGTAAAAATCATAAAAAGTCATGTGTGGTATCAAATTACAGAAAATTTTATACTGAAAAAGATTATCATTTTAGTTTTAAAAAGTACAAATAATTAGCAAAATAGTGACCAAAAAACTAAAAGTTTATGCAGTGTTAAAAATCCTTTTTATTAATAAATAATAAAATAGTTTTATAATACGAATGCATCATGCATTTCGTCAACAACTTTCATCTTACATAAGAAAAAAGCTATATCTATTACTATTCTTCTGAAATACTTTCTTACAGTGCACTATTTGTGCAATCTCTACCAGAACAGTTACAACCTATCTCAGTACATTCCACGCCATAACGTCGACACATACATCTACCACTACCACCCGATTCATTTGTATCCGGTGCAGCGGATCTTGTTCAACAATAACTCTGGTGCAGGGCTCATTTCATACGTTATGGGCTGTAGTTGGTCTCCTACCTTTTCCAACCCCACACTTGGGACTATTAATGTTCATAGTTTTCCAACAATAACATTGTAAATGCACGCGGAGAAGATGGTAAACAGCAGCATCTTCTGTAGGTGGCAATCTTGCAATATTAAATTCAAATTTTGGCAGTTGTGATTTTTTTCAAGTAGATATTTTATCGTAGTAGGTTCAGATTATCAGTCTTTGGATTTCCACCGGGTACAATGATACCAATATCTGCGAGTTCGTTTCTGTTAGCATTTTCTGATCCAAACAAAGTAGCACAAATATTAAATTCTTTACATTTACAGAAATGTCTATATGCTGGCGATTTACTTTTACTAAATAAAGAGCTTGTGGTATCGCATCCGTTTAAAGCATGTGAAAAGAGAATAATTTTGCATCCCTTATCGCCAAGCACATATTGCACCGATTTAATATTCCTTTTTTTATCGCTGGAAGTAGAAGACTGCAAAAGTATTATGGTAAATCAAAAGTACAAAGACATCGGTGTATTCAGCAACAACTGTTACATGCATTTTTTTATGCTAAGGTCAGTGCTATTTTCACTATAACTGTGTCAGTATCATCTGTAGCATGAATCACAATGTGGTCATTTTCTTCCAAGTGTTTTCCAAGCATGGTTATAAAGGACTGTATATTTTTTTATTGGAAAGAAAGGGTTCTTTGCCAATAAGAAGTGGAGAGCTCTCAGTTAATTTCACTGAACCATGGCCAAAAACTGGGAAATTTTCAAATTTATTATAATTATATAACAGTCATTTTGCTATAAGCAATATCAAGTGTGACAATAGTATTTGGTGGCCATATCATCTCCAGTACAAAGGATGTAGATCATCAGATACGCACAAAACAATCAGTAACAGTGAAATTTACTGAGAGCTATCCTCTTCTATTTGCCAAAGGACCTTTTTCTTTCTAATAAAAAAAAAGTAAACAGTCCTTTATTATAAGCCTTGGAAAACACTCGGAAGAGAATGGTCACACTGTGATTCATGCTACAGATGATACTGATACAGTTATAGTGAAAACAGCACTGATCTTAGCAGAAAAAATGCGTGAAATAGTTGTTGCTGAGGACACCGATATCTTTGTACTTTTGATTTACCATAATACAAAAAATATTTGTTTGCCTCCAACTTCCGGCAATAAAAAAACGTAACATTAAAGATGGAACATGTGCTTGGGATAAGGGATACAAAATTATTCTCTTTTCACATGCTTTAACTAGATGCGATATCACAAGTTTTTTTATTTGGAAAAAGTAAATAGGCAACACATAGACATTTTTAGAAATGTAAGGAATTTAATATTTGTACTACTCTGTTTGGATCAGAAAAGAACTTACATTAATTGGTACCAAAGCATTGATATTATTGTACGGTGGAAGTGAATTTAATATGGTAACACTGCCACCTACAGAAGATGCTGTTGTTTATCATCTTCGCGTACATTTACAATGTTATTGTTGGAAAACTATGAACACTATTGTCAACACACTATTGTCTACACACTAAATCACTATTGTCAAGTGTGGGGTTGGAAAAGGTAGGAGACCAACTACAGCCCATAACGTGTGAAATGAGCCCTTCAGAGTTATTGTTGAGTTATTGTTGAGAGGTCCAGAGAGTTATTGTTGAACAAGGTCCGCTGCACACAGGGGCGGATTTAGAGGTCAATCAAGGGGGGTGCGATTATGAACGGGAGTGTTTACAGTGGCGGTGATAGTTTGTCAACTTGGGGAAGAGGGGGAGGGGTATCATCAATTAGTATGATACTATCAGGGTTCAATGAAAAATAAAAATTAGAGGGTTTGACAATCCTCTTTTGCACCCCATGTAACAAATTACCCCGAAAATGTAATAAAAAATTAAATTTTAAATATTTAGTATTTTTTATTAAACAAAAAATATTTAAGAGCACAAAAAAATATCTCATGCAGATTAGGTGAAGTGTAAAAAGCTCAGCAACCATGAAAATTCAACTTTTTTATACAAGTTAATTTACCAATACATTCAACATCATAAATCAATTGATGCAGAAAAAGGCGATAGATCTTTTAACAACTTTAGACAACATTGCAGGTACGTAACACTCTATATTCATAAGGTTTTAATAATTTCCAAAGTTAAACAATTCTTTTCAACTCTGTTTGACATCACATTAGTAAATTAAAATATAAGTTACATAAACTTGAGACTACACACTATAATATTGGTCACTGCATTCAAATTTGATATGGTATTATTTACTGTTTCCAAATTTTCCTTCATTTAAATGAAAATGGAGAGTTTGGCGATATTTTTGGCAATAATTTTTACGTGGGACAAGAAAAATAGTAATATAATTAAAAAAAAAACGCATAACCGACGAAATTGGTGATGATATTCAATAGACATTACACTGTCCTTTTTTGAACGAAAAGCAGAAAGATATCAATAGTTGATGGGCGATGCACAAGGGCAGAGAGCTCTGCGTTAAAGACACAAATTTTTCAACTTTTTACGCTTTTATCAGATTTCTACGGGAAATTCGGAGGTGGGGGTGATTAAAACACCTTAAGAGGCATTAGATTCATGATTTCACCCTTATGTGAATGCTCAAACCTAATCGTAGGTCCCATGGCTACCATTATCCCGCACACCAAATTTGAATATCGTACGTCAATTCGTTTAGGAGCTATGCTGACCATGTACGCATAGACATTTTATCTAGACCACTTTATTGATATAAGTTGATATTGATAAGCCTTTATTGATAAGCCATATAAGCCCTTTTCATCTTAAAGTTTTATATTTTCCTTTAGTTGCAAAAATTCTCTAAAAAGACGGATTTTTATTGTACCCAACCTGTACTTTAATATAAATTCTGAGATTGGTTTAACATAACTGTATATTTTCTCTTATAAATATGATTTAAAAAGAACTTAAATTAGGAAAATGTACTCAAAGCCCATCTTAAACCGTCAACACACAAATCACCATAATAAAAAAATAAAAAAAGCAGGTTTTTCAAACAATAAACTTAACTTTATCTGAAAATTAGTTTGTTTTAACTCTCTGCGTTTTATTCAAATAAAATTCCAAACTAAATTAGTTACAGCAGGTGAAATTGTAATAATAATAATTTTCATATAACCATAGGACCTGCTTTTTCATCACAAGTAGCATCTCTAATCGGTTACATATTGTGTCTCATATTAGATATATTAGTAGTCATATTACCATCAATTTTGAGTCACAAACACAAAAACACATTTAAAATTAAAATTAAAAAAAAAAAAAAAAGAACATTTAAAAAGATTTTAACATTAAATGATTTAAATTATTTGTAAGTCATCGGTATTGTTCCTAATATTTCAGTAATTTATACTTAAATAATCAACTCGCACAAAACAATTTTGGCTTTTATTTAACAGAGCAAATAAAATCTGTCAAAAGCTGCGAATGCGCAATATTTACAAATTTGCAATCTAAGCTGACCAGTTTTGAAATTACAATATGTTAAATTACTTGATATTCTAGTAGCAATAAATGTCGATGTACCGGATATTTCCAGATATTGCACCGGAACAACGTTAAATTCTGATTAGTTTGTTTATCAAGCAGAGAACATCTACCAGATGGTCTTTCAAGGGAAAAATGGACTTCATCTTAAATAAGAGAAACCTCAGAAAACTATCAGGAAGTAGCTCAACAATCTACGCGAGATTACAAGTCAAATTTTTTGAAGTGTTTACTCAATTTGAAAACAGACTACAGAGAGCCAAATATTGCTCGATCCGGTGAATTTTCGCGAGGTGTGAGATTGGAGCATATAGCAATATTTAAAAACGTGTTTGGCTATGATCCTGAATATTTTGAAAAGAAGTTAAAAGGTAATATGGAACTCACTTTATACTGTTAAGGATAAATTAAATTTTATAATTTACGAAAGCAATTTTGTTTGACATTATCAAAGGGCTTTTATGATTTTGCATATGAAAGGGTGCAGATACAAGGGGTTAATCCAGTAAAACCAGTTTATTTTTACAAGAATTACATATTTTATTATAATCTATTCATATACTGGTGGTATTGAATTGAGAGTTACGTTTATAATTGCATAAAATGCCAAATATGAGTGTATAGTATAAATCACTACTTCTGATTATTCTGTAAAAAATGAAATATTCAAACATATTTAGAAAAAAAAAGCAAACGTCTAAACTGAAACAAATTGTTAATGATATATTACATTTTGTAAAATAAATAGTAACATTTAAAAAATCTTATCATGCTTATATATTACTGTCAATTATCTTGCACTGCCATACCAATTGAAGAAACAAAGTCTTGACATCGCACGCACACTCCAAGCAAAAATAACCATTCCATTCACTTGTCACTTCCACCCAGAGTAGAGGCATTTTAGTAATTTGCAACTCACAATGGTGCAATGTCACGTGCATGGGAGGGAACAGTATGCCCCACAAGTTTTATTGCTTTGTGTCCTTAGTTTCAAATTCAAGGTCAAGAAAGAAGGGGTCGTTTTTGTTGATCTTCTGGAGAGAACGAAGGGAAACTTTTCTTGGTCCTAATTTAGCGATAGCTTCTTCATCGGAACTTCTTACTACCTCTGTAGAATTGCAGTAATGCTATTGTACTGATTTGATCAAAGCTTTTTTTTAATTAGGAATTAGGCATTTTATTTTCCAATTATAATTAAAGGTTCTTGTTTTTTTTGTTTTTTTTTAATATTTTTAGTGCATGATTTTTTGTACGTTTAGGGGGTGCGATGGCACCCCGATATTAAACCTGTATAATTAATTGCCCTCTGATCAAGAAGACAAGAAGTATACCTGCAGAATGCTAATTGGAATAAAAAACTTGCCAGTTATTGGTCCCATCTCCTACTCACAAATGAGAAAATCGTGTTGAAATTGAGAAATTTGTTAATGGTATTGTGAGAAATTTTTTAATTTGAGAATCACACAAGGGATAAAGATTCGTTGACCGGTACATTGCATGTCATCACAATCGCGATCTACTCGTCCCCTCTCAAGCCTATTCCTTCTACGGATTGTGAAATAAGGAGCTCGATTAGGTGGCTTAAGAATCTGTATTAATGAAACATGAAAAATGTCAGAAAAAGCTTAATTTTGTTTACCCCCTCTAAATCCATCGATATTGATATTAAATAAAAAATAGATCATACAAATATTAAAGAAATGTAATTTTTTTTTTTTTTTTTTTTTTTTTTTTGAATTTGGAGGAAACGGCCATTCAAAAATTATTTCGACGAGATACATCATGGGGGGTGCGGTCGCACCCCCCGCACCCCCCCTAAATCCGCGCCTGGCTGCACATGGAAAACGTATACAAATGAACAGTGTGGTAGTGGTAGATGTACGTGTCGACGTTATGGCTTGGAATGTACCGAGATAGGTTGCAACTGTTCTGGTAGAGATTGCACAAATAGTGCACTGAAAGAAAGTATTTCAAAAGAATAGTAATAGATATAGATTTTTCTTATGTAAGATGAAAGACATTGGCGAAATGCATGATGCATTCGTATTATAAAACTATTTTATTATTTATTAATAAAAAGGATTTTTAACACTGTATAATCTTTTAATTTTTTGGTCACTACTTTGCTAATTATTTGTACTTTTTAAAACCAAAATGATAATCTTTTTCAGCATAAAATTTTCTGCAATTTGATACCACACATGACTTTTTATGATATTTACAAAAAAAATCCAAGATGGCGGCCAAAAAACGCATTTTGCACGCTGAGATTTTTCTAGACTTTTATTATGTCAAAAAGATATCCTCCACGAGCTAAAAAATTCAATCGCCGCTTCTGTGGGAATTAGTTCCACCTTTAGCCTATTTTTTGCTTATATCTCCTGTACTAATTAGAAAATTGTCGTTTGTAACAGTCAAAAGTTTGAATCTGCTTAAGGAACTATTAAACGTATCGCCTACTTTTTTAGAAAACAAACATTGCTTATAAACATGGCCAACATAAATTAAAAAAAAAAATATCTGTGTGGTAAATTACACTTGAAAAAAGACAACTTCAGACCCGTTGCGGCAAGGGTTAATATTAATTTATCGAAATGAAATTTGACACACTGTAAAAATAGATCAAAAGGAAAAAAAATGAAGGGTGAGAGTTAAAATCTGATGAAATTTCATTTTTGAGCTCATCACCCTAATAGCTATCTATAAGATGTGTAGCATAATTTAACCTTGAAACACATTAGTAATAATTTCCGCCAATTTGTTTTAATTTATAAAATCCACTTAAAAAGCTTACTCTTATCTATTTCGTAATGAAATGGCATTTTTGTTTGATCACACTCTTTCATGTTAGGTAGGGCATCAAGTATTTCTTCATATTTACATAAAGGTTACTCATAATCAAATCAGTAAATCTATAATATAACAAATTAGTTTACCCATTGGTACATATACCTGATGACGTTTAAATCATAGATCGACGAGTAAATCAAGTCATTGACCTAATTAACACGAGAAAACTAAGCACTTGAGATGTAAAGAACAAAAACTAATTTTATTTTACATAAATATTATTTACATTAATAGTTCAGGCATGAACTCCTCAGATGGGACGATTTCAAATTTATATAACGTATGATTCTTATTATAATTTTTTAATATCTAAATCAATGTCGTAAAAGGCCAGCCCCTCTCCCTCTTAATTTTCAAAAAATAATCAGGAAAGCAGATGATTATGAAGAGTTTTAAGAAAAATTATTTTGGTTAATCAAAAAGATTATCTTAGAAATTCAAATATGGTTAAGTTCTACAGAAAATCTTCATATTAGCTGTCTTATCATAAACAAACTGTTTTTCATGGTAGCTTATTGGGTTACTGTAGAATGTATTTGGTTTGAATACCGTTGCTTTCGTTTCATGATGAGATAGATCATGAAGAGATTATCACCCAAGTGATTATTTCATTGTAAAATAATCATTGATAAAACGTTGCGGAGACGCGTCAATAAGTAGACTCTTCGCGCACCAGGCTCCATTAATACCCCCCCCCCCCCCACTCTCCTAGTCGAGAAGCAAAAACAAAAAAAAATTCTCTGTTGATTCAACAATATACAATTCCTCCCTCCAAGAAACAACTTCTTTCAATTGTAAGCAAAAGTTTGGCAAAAATTAATAGGTAGCCCATTTGTAGGGCTGCCATCTTGTGGGAGTTTTGGAAACTTATAGCAAAAATGGTTGTTTTTCATGTATCACATGATTTGAAACAGTCGTTTCAATTTACCTTTTTATTTATGAAACTGTATAAAGTTATAACTTTTCTGTAACAAATAAAAATTTAAAAATGTTAAAATTTTATTGAAAAATTGGATCATATTTTCTAATAATGCATATTCTAATAAAAGTTTGGTAGAAAAATTGAGTAGAAGGACAAAAATATATTTTGATGTCATATTAACTACTGCAGGTCTATCGTAAGAATTGCTCCCGCTAGACATTCTAGTTAAATGCGGTTGCTATGAAACACCGCTGACTCGAGAACTTAGAACAGAGGTAGGGCATGCAAAAAAATTAGAGTCTTAAGCTTTTATCTTATAAAGTATACGTCTTTCCCTTGAAATCTCCAGTTGAAAATGGTGCTATTGTTTTATTTCTACGACAACTGACAACGCTAGACAAGCTGTCGGGAGGTATTCTTGTGTTGCACAGATAGTAACTTTCTCCTAATGGGCATAATATATACTTTTTTTTAAAATTCAAAAACAGTTTTTTGTTTGCATGTATGCAGTGGCGGCTCGTGGGCAGGAAAAGTGGGGGGGCCCGATGAAAAATAAAAAAAAATTGGAGTTTGCGAAGTAATATATATATATATATATATATATATATATATATATATATATATATATATATATATATATATATATATATATATATATATATATATATATATATATATATATATATATATTGAACCATAGTACGTAATTTAAAGTGTAAAAACGTATCTTTATAAGTAAAAAAAAAAAAGGTTACAAAGACTCTGTAATTTGAATATTGAGCTTCTAAGAAAGTATATTAAGAAAGTGGGAAAAAGTATTTTTTTTGGTCGCTAAAAATATTAATACGAAACATTTGCACATTTTTTTTTTTTTTTTTTTTTTTTTTTTTGGCAATAAATGCAAAATGTTTTTATTTCTACTAGAAAATTTAGCAAGCACGATCAAATTTTTTTTCCAAGTAAAAAGAAACCTCTGTAAGGAATATTAGTCCTTAACTGTGAAAATCTTTTCAAAGTCATTTGCTTAAAAAAAAAACCTGCTTATGCTCCAGAAAGATAAGAAGTTTCCTTTCAATCTCTTCTTTTATATATAAAAATGTGCTTATAGTATTTGACAAAAGTTCACTCTACTTTCAATTGACTGCCTGTAGACTTTTTATTTGTTTTGCCTACAAATCCCATTTAAAAAAAAAAAAAAAAAAATGAGGCAAGAAATGTTTCAAGGAATTCTAAAATTAGAACTAAACTTTTTTCCAGAAATGAGAAAACAATCCTGGGAATAATTGCTCAGCAAAATTAAGAAATATTTCATTCGCTATCCAATGTTCATACTATGACCAATCGAGCGATGCAACTTATAACATGCAACTATGTAGCAATATAACTTAAAATAAGGATTTTGTTTTTTACGAAAATTGCAAGAAGGTCGAAAAATACGGGGGGGGGGGGGGCGCAGTTTTTGAGGTCAAACAATAGCAGTGCGATTATGTGAGATTGCTTACAGAGGCGGACATTGTTTGCAACTTTACTAGGAGAAAAGGGGGTGGGGCTTAATTATATTCCGGGATTCAAAGATAAAAGAACAGACAGATAAAAGAACAGACGTATGGAGCATAACTTTTTGTCTCCATATAACCTAATCGCATTAAAAATGCAATAAATTTTTTTTTATAAATATTTAATATTTTTATTAGATTAAGAATACTTAAGAACATTTTAAAATGAGCTAAAATGTTGATCGGGCGAAATGTTTAAGTTCAACAACTTTGAAGCTGAAATTATTTTAATGTAAGATAAATTATCAATATTTTCAACATACCACATCATTTTAAGCACAGTAAAGCTGATAGGATCAGATTTTTTTAGTACTTTTAGCTAGCACTGTAGGAATTTGAAACTACCTAATTATAAGGTTCTTAATGAGTTAAGCAATACTTTAAAATTCTCTTTGACATTATAATAGTAAATTAAAATACCAAATTTCGTTAAGCTGTAGGTCCCGGCCTGATTAGCTGTCATTGGACATAAAAGTAGGTCTTTGAGCGTACAAACCAACTAACCAAAATACCAATTACATAACATATGTGAAACTATAAAAACCGATATTGCTCAATCACTATTCTGTACAAAAGAAAAAGAAAATAAAGATTTACGAGTTACAAACTATACAAATCTAATAACTCGATTAAAAATTCTGCAGCATATGCACAGAAAAAAAATTTCGTTAAATATTACATGAATTTAAGAATTAAAATACAAATCACATATACATGAAAGACAAAAAACTATTAAAAAAATGCTTGCTTACAACAGAAAATAAGTTTTAAAAGTAATTGAAATATATATATATATATATATATATATATATATATATATATATATATATATATATATATTAAAGTCATCAGTAATGCTACTAATATTTCAGTCACTGATATTTTAATTATTAATTCATGCAAAATAAATTTGGTTTATATAACAGTTAATAAAATGTGACAAAACCTTTGAAAGTACAATATTTACAATTTTGCAAACAAAATTGAAGGTATTGTTATATTGACCAGTTCAACAGTTTTAAATTGAATTACTTGATATTCTTTGAATAGTAAAATATATCTCGTTGTGTATTTTTTTGGCGCAAGAGCTAAGGGAGAGTTATACTGCAACGGAATATCCTTCAATCAAAATTTTTTTCAGTACTGTACATTTACTTATTTATTACAGAATTTTTTCTAAAATTATATCCTCTCTCTTTTATTTTTACTACCCAATAAAAGGATAAATGTCGTTTCAATCCAATTCTAGTAAAACCATTTATTTTTATAAGGAATGTTTTGTTGTCTTTATAGAAACTCTTCTATTAATCGTATCGGAGAGTTACGTTAATGATTCCATACGATATCATATATCAGTGGGAGAGGTAGGACAAATCAACACTTCTGATTATTTGGACGAAATTTAAATACTCAGTTATTTTTTGAGACAAAGAGTAGATATCAAAACAAAAACCTATTATTAACTCATACATTTTACTAAATAAAGAGTAAAATTTAAAACAAAAAACTTACCATTGTTATTTATTGGTGTAAATTCTTTCGCAGTCGTACAAGTTAAAGACACTAAAGATAAACGTCCGATCCCTGACTTCAAAGTAAGAATTGACCATTTCCTTGCAAATCCCAGGACCAGGAGGTGTCTTGGTAATTTGAAACTCATGTTTTGACAAAAAACCAGGATGTCACGTGAAAGGGAAGGAATGGCCCTCGTCACATTATAGAATTTTCTGTCTTATCTCTTTAGGTTTCAAATTCAAGGTCGTCCAAATTAGGGGGACATTTTGTTCCCCCAAGCACAGTCTAGGGAAACTAACATCCTTTGAAGAGGGCAAGTTAGAGTTTTAATCGGAATTGTGGGTTCTTATAATATTCTGTGGAATTGCAATAATACTACAGTACGATTATTCAAGTTTTTTTTTTTTTTTTTTTTTTTTTTTTTAATTATGAATTAGGCTTTTATTTTTGTAATTTATTTACGTGCGTTATTTTTTATATCAAATAAATTTTAAGGGGTATCCTAACGCTATTACAGTAAAACAAATTGGCATCTCATCAAGAGGAAGATTGCACAATGCTATCTGATGTAAAAATTTTACTCACTCTTTTCGACCAGATTTGTAGAAAAATTTGAATAGTCAGTTACAGCTACATTGGAAATTACTTTCAAAATAACACTTTCAGTTTTCAGAAACAAAAGGATTCTTCTTTAGAGTGAGGTCTTCTCTCTTTCCACAAGGCCATCCTATTTTTAGTGTGAAATAAATTATTTACTTTCATTCAACTTATTTTTTCAAACACAGATGTGCATAAAGATATCGTAGTTGGGGATTTCAAATCCATTCTTCCAGCAATAAATTCTAGTGTGACTTACAGCATTAAACTTTATGAGCCTAGTAACAAAATAAAAAATATCGATGTGTAACATTAATATTGGGTCTTTGATCTAATGAGATTAACTTTTATTTCGGTTGGGGATCTCCTTATCCTAACCCTTGGCTACGAGCCTGCCTCCTACTCATAGATCAGAAAACCGTGTCAAAACACGAAACTCGGGAATTTTGTAATTTGAGAACCACACAAGGGGTACAGACTCGCAGGTGGCGAAAATCAGTCCCCCCCCCCCCGTCTTTTTCCCATTCCGTTTCTTCTACGGGCAAAGGAAAAGAAGCTCGATAAGGACATTTATCAGTTGAGTGAAAGTGAACAGTTTCAAGATTAAAAAACCAGTTAAATCAGTATATTAACTAATAACTACAAAATTTATTTAAAAAAAAAAAAAAAAAAAAAAAAAAAAGAGAGAGATAGAGAGGGAAACGACCAAAAAAAGTGAGGGGGCCCGGGCCCCCCCTGGCCCCCTGCACCAGCCGCCACTGCATGTATGTACTTTTTCCGGTGCAGTAAAAATCTGAAATCTTTAATATCGTGTACTGTTTTCTTTATTTATTTAATTTTTTTTTCTTTATTTTTTTTTTGTTTTCTTTATTATTTTATTTATTTAAAAAGGTTTCTCAATTACTGAAAATTACTCATTAAAACTTAAGCTGACAGAAAAATAAGAAAACGGTTATCCTACAGAAGATTATTAAGGCTCTTTATTTCTAATTAATTGTTTTCAAATAAATATTATATGTCTCTGATTCTACACTTAAGTGTAATGATATGCTTATTAAGAAACCATTCAAGTCATGCCCAAAATGAATCTTCAAAACAATAATTACTAATACTGAATCTCATTTTCTAATGTTGCTGTAGGTCTGTGACACGATTTCTCTCGAGTTGCCAATTCATATTGAATTTCATTAGATGGGTTAGTGTGATTTCATAAGTGTGACTATACAGGGTGTCCACAATTAATGTTCAACAATCAAATTGCTGTAAATAAATAAATGGCCTCAATTACAGGGAATTTGATCTGTATATACTCAAAAAAGGGGCCAATTGTATGGAATAAGAAAAAAAAAAACTATATCAAACTTTTTTTTTTTTTTTCTTTTTTTTTAATGCACACCATTGCTTTTTGAGCATTGGTGTGTATAAAAACATTAAAAAAAAATTTCAACATTAAAAGAAAAAAGAAAAAAAAAACCACGTATCAGAATGACTTAAAATTTTACTTGAATACACGCGAAAAGGGTGAAAGTAGTTAATATGCTAGAAAAAAAAATTCGAAATTTTTCTTCTTCTTATATGTCATAAAAGTTTCCGCCTTCTGAGAGTATATACAGGAAACATTTCAAATTATTCTGCAAGCGATTTTTTACAGCTTTTTGAAGGTTGAACTTTTATTATTGACAGCCTTTTACACTATATATCAAGTCCATACGACATTTGGAAGCTAGTCAAAAATTAGTTACAAAATTTTGTACTATAATTTTGATGAGTAGAAGAGATAGTGATTTAAATAAAATAATGAAAAATGGTCTATTTGGTCATGAGTTTCTATACAGTTCAATGTTAATAGTCTCCAGCAGAAATTAATAACGAGTTTGTCCTTTAGCTGCGATCACGGCTGCTACTATCCCAAGAAGGTTACTCATATATTTTTTGACTGCTTTGATCAAAATAGCGTGTCATTCTTATAAGTAATGAGATGCAACAGATTTAGGTATTGTGAAGTGGCTTGTATCTTCGTTCCATTTCAGTCCAAAGGGATTTAGACCAGGGTGATGAAGATGTCAGTTTAATTATTGATCCATAAACCAGCGGCGTTTGTATCACGAGCAGTATGGACTGTGACTGATATTTTAAAAAGGAATGGGGATTTTATCGAAGGAAAATAAATGACGTAGTACATACCAAAACAAATCTTTTTACCAAAGAATGCAAGGTCTAAAACGGACGCTGACGTTTTTGGAAACTTCTTCTCCTCAAACGTTAAAAAGTCATTCTTGTTGTAGATACCTATAAGATGCAATGTATGCACAGTGATTGAATGTAATGTATATATCTTAGTTCCTAAATAAAATACCTTTATTAATATTTTTTTAAATTGAATTCAATAATAGCCTCCAATCATCATTCATCATGCAATATTTCCATCTAACAAGTTAAATTAAATAGTGCTGTCATCTACTGATATTTAGTAGAACTATTTAAATAATATTAAGCTTAACAAATCTCCTTGACATTATTGGGGACACGTGAATTAATAGGAGATTTTCATTTTAATGCCCTACTCAAACTGTATTAAAGCAAGTTTTTGATAAAACCTTTATTTGCTTACTTTTTAGAAACCATTGATAGATCAAACTTGTCTTCGCAGGAAAAACTACTTTACTGATTTATACTTTGTTTGAGGTTCATTAATTTATTTAGTTGATGGGTTAGTAAACCACTAGTAACAATAAAACTACAAACTATTTGCTAACTAACTACGAACTATATAAATGTTAAATAAAAACAACAATTAAATTCTCTATAAATTACAACTAACTAGCATATTAATACAAAACCAGAAATTAACTTCTAACAAATGGAACTAATGATTAATTTACATTTTACTAAATAACTGCTACCTTCAAATTACTATTAGTATTTACACATAAAATTGCTGCTAAATAATGCAAAATTGGAAAAATCATTGTTTCCTTCGAGGACACACTGCATTGTATTTGCATGCTTCTGAATGTGTAAATGTTCAAAATTACATTCGTAAAGGTAAATATTTGTTATTTAGGCATTTAATTTTAGAGTATAGTGTAAAACTATTGAAGTAGAAAAATAAAATAATATATGGTCTACAGCTAATTTTTTACAATAGAAAAAAAAAAAAACAATTTCGTTCTGTATTTTAGATGAGGGCCGCATTTGTTGACTTCAGAATTAAAATGATCCAAGTTCTTACAACCTTCTTCTGAGTAAGAAATTACTTTTGAAATTCTATGTAAATGTATCCCTGGCGTTTAGAGATACATAATTTTTGTCATCCATTGTTAAGACTGAATTATAGCTCGCTACATACGTACGTTTTATAACAATAACGTGGATCACAAATTATATTCGTTTCCCAAAAAAAAGTCGTACTCCACATACACAAAAGTTAGAGCGTGAAATATTGCACAACTTTCCATTACACTTAATAATGCTGATTAATGCATTTAAATTTGATATGAATTGGTGTAATTTACCATTTTTGTTTTCATTTTTTCGTTACTTAAAAGAATTGCTAGTTTGGCGATATTTTTACCGTCAATTATTACTTTGGCAAAAAAAAATTCCTTTAAAAATATACCAAAACGACGGTTAACGATGGTTTTTCGATAAGACGGTCCTATATTTTTGTCAATATTCTGACCTCAGAAGGCAAGTATCGGCGTTCTTTAAAGGGTCTGGGACACAAAATTCTAAAATCCGTATCTTTAGAAATATTTTTCTGGAATATTTTATGCAGACATGTATGATGCTTTCTAACTTAAAAAATTGTTTTAAATTTTCAAATTTAAAAACATATTTCTTTAAAAAATTAAAAAAAACTTCTAAATTTTAATATTTCCGAAATTTGATATATCTAAAATTTAAAAAAAAAAAAAAATATTTTCATTTTTACATAAAATTACTTCTTATAATTCATATAAAAATTGTCATTAAAATTTTGCAATAAAGTAATTAGAAAAAAATTTAAAAAAAAAATATTTTGGGCAAAAACTGTATAAAATCCATAGTATCCTAAGCTCCAAAAACTTTAAAAAAAATTTAAATAAAAAAGCATAATTCCTGAAGACAAACTAAAGAAATATATATGAAAAATAATTCGGGAAAATTTCATAGATTTATAACGAGTAGTTTTTAAGTTATATCAATTTAAACTCAAAAAAGGGACAAAAACCATCACCGAGAAAAACTGTTTCCAAGTTTCATAATAGCATGTCTGAGATACAGTTGTCAAAAACTTAATATTTCTAGTTCTACTAATGATAGAAGCAAAATATTTGTGCCATTTTATTCAAACATATTTGTATTATTTTGTACAATAATAAAAAAATTTATGAGAATTTTAAATTTTTTTTAGTCTCAGACCCCCTTAATTTTGAAGGCAAAATGTTAGATGTGAACCAGACTCTGACATTGTTCAGATAGTAATAGGTTTCACAATATAATACGGTCGTCCTAAGCAAAAAAGCAGTTTCTTCAAAAACAGTAGTTATGGTGTAACGTTTTTATAAGTAGAGACTCATAGAGTAACTTAAGTTATCGCAATAAAAATAACGGATACTAATGTGAAATAGGTGCTCGAAACACTTTCTAGCTTTATTGTTATTATAAAAATTGGTATAAGAAATCTAAAAGTAGAAGAGAAGAAAACAAAATTTGATTGTGCTAGAGTAGAAAAGTAAAACAGAGATATGATATCTATTAAAATGGAAACTGAAATTTCATTCAGTACGTAAGTTACTTATTTTCTAATACTTTAAATATACTGCAAGCATTGTTAGAGTGAAATTAATTATTAAAAACAAATTATTAGTTAGTACGTATGGTATCTGGAAATTGTTATACCTTCATAGAATTTCTGTAAAAGGTAAATAGTTTCATATTGTAACCCTGTAATAAAAAGATCACCAGACATTACTATAACATCTGTGCAATTATTATAATTTTATAATCAGAATTGTATTATCTCCATGGGAAATTGACATGAGTGCAATATTAAGACATCTGTATGTGGTAAATTTACTCTAGTACCAAGAATGAAATGTTTTAAGAAGAATTTTTTCTGACGAAACGTATCGGAAAACTATAATGTTCCGATATTGGGTAATTTTTATTTTATTTTTTCTTAAATTGCATTTGGTATTAGTTTAAATGCGTTTTGCAATTATTTCTAATAAATACCCAACGAATTCGCCATTCATCAAAAATGATAATTTTACTGAAACTCATGGGTTATTCTACCACTATGGTCATTTTAGGTTTTAGGTCAACTTTTAAAAATTTCAATTAAGGTATATTTGGGCCATTTTTAAGGAGCTGAGAGCTGTATCTTTATAAAACAATGTAGGTTTATGAATCATATGAACTTAATTTATAGTTAGTTATGCTTGAATATGTAAATTAAGCAGAATCATTATCATTTAAAACCATGCAGAAATCAAATGAATTTTGCATTGTCTTAGTTATTTTAAGTCAGTAATTATACTATGACCAATAAGAATTTTATTGTCATGTGATTTTTGATAATTTAAAGCAAATTCGATTTTATAGTGAAGATGTGTGTAAATTTGTAAACTATTTCATTTATGATAAAATGTTTCCAAACCTCGCGTGCAAAAAGAACAGGAAAAAATTGTTTTGTATCTAACTAAAACTGATAGTATTTTTCATACTTATTTATAAGCCCGGTCCTGAATTAAACATGAGAGTGATAGCATTTTAAAATCTGTTGTACTATGTATAATGTAGAGGGTGAGAGATAGAATAGGTAGAGAAGAAGTAGGATATACCAGGGAAACACATACATATAATGAAAACACTGAATGAAATAAAGTATGATTTATCGATTTTTTTTATTCTTGAAAATATTTGAAAAATACTAGTTTTGAGGAAATTGTTATGCGTACCAATATTGAAGTATATATATATATATATATATATATATATATATATATATATATATATATATATATATATATATATAAATTTAGCAGTTTAAGCACTCAACATCCACAAAAATTAAGGATATTTAATGACTTCTAAGCATTTTCAAAACCTTGAAAATAAGTTCACATATATTAAGCCCTTTTAATGACGGTGGGAACCCTACTATTGTTTGTATGATTTGATTTTTTTTAAACCTTAAATTGAATTTGTATAATTAAAATGAAAACCGGAGAAGCAGAAAATTTTCATATATTTTTATTCAATATTTTCTTTCGCCTTTACTTTGATTCAAATACATTAGATATTTTCTGAAAAAGAAAAAAGGTTTTGTTTTTCTAAAAGAGTATGATAAAATCTTTTTTTTTTCCAGCAAATCTGAATAAAATATATTTATACTCCCCTGGCGCAGCCCCAGGTTGCGGAGAGATGTTATTAGTGTATAGGACACAGCATTTGACGCTTCCAGTCTTGCTTCGCTTACTGAAAAGTTCATTGGTGCACAAGCATAAGCTCGCTTCACACGATGAAAGATTAAATATTTGGTAAACCTTTAATATTAGAAACCCCACCTTGTCAAAAAAAAAAAAAAAAAAAAAAAATTCAACCTAACTAATTTACTGCAATCATTAAAACCATTTTTGGGCATCTGTTTCCAAATTTTAGCTACACTAGGTATTGTTACATAAACCAAAATGAATTTGCATTTTTAAAGCATTAGTGAGTTTTAGGTCGATAGATTTTGATTTAATGGTTTTCTATCCGTTAAGTACAATTGACTCGTTATTTATAGTTATCCTATTACCAAACAATTTCATTCATCATTTGACTCATTACTTTGACTAGGGAATTAAGTGAAGGTTACAAATTCAGATGACTTTGTGCATTTAATTTGTGCACGTTGTTTGACAAACCTTTGATATTCCGCAGTTGTATTGGTCGACTCCATCTAAATAAATGTTAAATGAAAACAATAAAAAAATTATTCATCTTGTTTCAAAGACAATCATTCTAAAACTACTTTGTTTATCTAACTTGACACTTTGAAAATAATTCTTTTTCATTATGAAAGGGGAAACAATTTGTCTCCGACCTCAGTTTTATTGGAAGCTCACTAAAGCTCTTGAGAATCTAAATCCCAAACAATTTCCTATTACTTACCAAGAATTAACTGAACAGGTACAATTTTCCATCGGATAAAGAGATAATTTAAATGCAAAAGATAGTTTCGGATCTGCGAACAAAGTAACGAAAAATTTTCTTAAATAGAAGTAAATAAACATGAGGAGAGACTTTGGGAAATGAAACAAACATCGCCTAAAATGCAAGTGGAGAGATTACGATGTACAAGTGCTTGATCAGAAAATGACTGAATATCTCAAAGCTCAATCTCATCTAAGTTATCAACGCATAAAAGTCAAAGTGACGTAACTAAAAAGATTTTTTTGGGAACAAAGATTTTGAATATCTCCACTCATCTTTTGGACATAAAATGCATATAAATATATAAAATAGTAAATAAAATAACTGTTGTAAATAGTAAAAACACATTTAGTTGATATACATGTTAACAAATTACTAAACATAAAAAACATTTATAGTGGAAAATAAAAAATCTTGCTAAAAGGGTATTGGTGTAAAAGTGTAAGAGTATTTGACCAAAAGTGTAAGTGCATTGTATATTATACCAATGAATACACTTACACTTTTGGTTAAATACCCTTACACTTGGTCAAATACCCTTACACTTGATAATAAAAGTGTAAGTGCATTGATGTAAAAGCCTAAATGCCATTCTACATTACTAACATTAACAATCATATATTTCCACTATGTCCACTGCACCTCTGATCTAGAACTCTTATTTGCCTACTACTAGTGTATATTTTTATAGCAGGCTTAAAAGTTATGAAACGTTTTCAACACTTGATTATATTCAGGATTGTTAAACAAAAGACAAAATTATGCAATTTTAATATACGAGAAATCAGAATAGTATCTTTCATATTCAGAATAATATTTTATCAGAATAATATTTTAATTTATCAGAATAATATTTTATACGGAAAATCAGAATCGTATCTATTATACTTTGTAACTAAATTGCGTCATTGGAAATATTTACCGAACGACGGTTTTTTGGAAATGTAGCTCAGATAGTCAAGTAATTAAAAATGAGAAACTCAAGCAAGTAGAATATTTAGGGAAAATGAATTTTTAAGCGAACAAAGTTCAATCAGCAAATTGATCTTGTTTCGTATAAATCGACAAATAGAAGTACAATGGTGAGTCATAAGTTTTACTTATAAAAAAAATTATTTTCCCTCTGGCTAATTGAATGCTTCGTAGATTGAAAATTTTCAGCGAGATGGATAACTTATTAAATTTTGCTAACGTTTATTAATCAAATAATATATTGTCTTAATATAGATAATAGCATTTTAATTATAGAGAGATAATACTAAAAGAACATTTCTATTTCAAGAATTTCAAATTGTGGCATTCAAAATTCTGTAACAAAGTTCTTATGTTCTCTACTTGATAACGTAATTAATTTATAAAGTTATAAATTGTGTCTTCTATATCCTCTAAATCTTGATTAACTTTACTCTGATACATTGTATCGCATTTCATTACTTTGTGAAACTAATGGAAATCTCTCCACGCCAAAAAAGTAATTTTCTGGCTAAATGAATTCTTACATGCCAATTTAATCTTATTTCATTTTGGCTGAAAAATTATTCAAGGGTATATACGGGTAGTTAAATTAAATTTTTCAAAGAAGTCGAATGCATGTGCTAGCATTGTAAATCAATGAACTGAAATTTATGTAATGTATAAACGACGAGTTCCGAGTCAGTCAGTTTGGAAGCGGAATGACGTTAAAAATTTTCTCAGAGTTATTGCCAAAAGAAAATTTCAGAATTGTTGCCAAAAATATCGTCAGACGGGCTACTTTTTCTAAATTAATGAAAATATGAAAAAGATATAAAACACAGTTTTTGGCAAACAAGTTCATGGATTTTTGTGCAAGTTCTTTTGTTTTCTTAATCAAATCCTTATGAACTGACAACAAACCGAGTGTGTTAAGTCTGGAATTTGCAATTGAACTTTTTAAGTGCAATTGTAACTTGTTGTTTTCAAATCTAATTCTCAGTGTTTGACCACAACGAAGAAAACGTTCATTCCAAACTATTTACAAACTTTCTCTTTTGCCTCCAAAACTTACTTGAATACATTGTCATCCACAACGGGTCTACCAGCCAAGTTTCAGATCGTTTGGATGACGGAAAGTGTGTTAATTACCTCTCCGAAGATTATGCCACGTCAACCTTAACAGGGGAAAGTTTCAGTCACTAAATATCGCCAAATCGTATATGTTTAAATTAAGCTTGGTATTTGGATAATAGAACGTAAATAAAAGCAGACAAGTCGGACGTAAGGCTATAGAAACGTGAGCAAAAGTGGCTTTTTAGTGACAGCCCTAAAATTTGAACGAAAACATTGTCATTGGCAATGACTGTATTTACCAAGCTTTAAAGTTTCAGCTCGATTGGATGATGGAAAGTGAGTTTATTAGTAATGCGAAGCGGCACTAATAGCATGTATAAAAGCGGCCTTTTAGAATGAATTGTCATTGACATCGAATCTATCTGCCAAGTTTCAGTTCGATTGGATGATGGGAGGTCATTCGAACATCCATGTCCAACTCTTAATTCGAGCCCGACACCTTAGCATGCGAGGCCAGAGCGCTAACCACACAGCCATCATATGAGCAGGAATTTACCATGAGAACTTGTTCCTTGAATGTGGCCTCACATTTAAACACCCTTCAGTTGAAGGAGAAAAAAAAAAAAAAATGTTTAGCAGATGGGTTTGTGTTCCAATCACTTATCGAAAACCGGCAAAAAATTGCGATCTCGGACAGTTTTAGGAGGAAATTAAGAAGTTTTTAAGGACCTGATTTATCAAAAATAAGGAATTCTTAAGGGCCCTTAAAAGCGAAAACCAAAATTAAGGAGTTCTTAAGGACTCGTGGGAACCCTGCAACTCTACAATTTGATACAAGTGTCAATTAGGCTATTTTCCCCTGTCAATCTCGATTAACTAATTTTAAAGGGTCGAAATGTTCCACTTCCAATATAATCATAACTCTGTAATTTGGTACAAATATCAACAAAGGAAAAAATAAGCTCTTCTGATTACGGATTAACTTATTTTAAAGGATCAAAATTTGGTCAAAACATTTCAAATGAGGAATATGTCCAACTTCCAATAGTCATAATTATAAAATTTGAAATAAATGTCAAGAAAAGCAAGCATAGATAAAGTAAGGTATTCCGATTTTGATGAAACCAATTTTCGTTTTTTTTCTTCCAAAATGCGGAATGCCTTTTGAGTGCTAAAATGCACATGTTAAAATTGCTTAACAAAGCACATATATTCAGTTAGTTACAGTATAAATTAAGAATCTGAATGCATTAAATTTAGTAATGTGCATGATGATAAATTTTATTCAATAAACATGGTAATATTAGACAACCCATTTGGTTCTTTTATTGGATATTCTTCACGATTCAACAGCATACACTACCATCATTTCAAATATCAAATTATTCAGTCATTATTTCTCTTTAGCCGATATAAATGAAATCACAGAATTAGGGGTGAATGCCAGAAGAGCATATGCAGTTTTATTTAATCTGTACTTTAATAATCCACAATTTTTATATGCATCAAAATGCTAACTGAAATGTAACTTCAGGAATGGGGATATTTTGTTTTATGTTTTCGCTATGGCTATGTAGAGAAAAATGAGGTACCTTGTGCTGCTTTAACAGGTTTTTTGCACCATCACATAGTCTTTTTCAAAAAAAAAAAATCGCTAAACTTTGCCAAGACTCAAGTTGGGTTAGTTCTCAAGTTTTATTGACTTCACAATTTCTGTATGCCATTGAGGGCCGTTAACCACTAGTTACCTCTTCATCAAACTTAAAAAGACAGCTAAAATTAAAATTTGAAATAAACATTTAAAATATTACAGGTATTGATATTTAATATTGGATTTAGTAAACAACTACAAACATTAAAAAATATTTTTTTATTTATTCAACATGATAAAACTTAAAATCTATGATATATCACAAAAGCTTTACTTCAAAAGTAAAAAAAAAAGTCTTAATATAAGTATAGGTACTTGATGATAAAAGCAAGCAAAAGTACAAAACTAGATATTAAAATTTTTGTATCAATAAACAACAGCTCTATAATTTTAAAGAATTACAGGTAAAATAAAATTGAATGGTTCCTAAACATAAATCCACAAATGAATCACTAAAGCTATTAAATTAGTTAGAGTGTTTTGTAGATAAATTCAAAGCTAATCAATAAAAAAAAGCAAAACATGAATGAGATAATTGACAGGTGAGTACTACTGTGATCCTTGAAAAACGGAAACAGTAACATTTGCAATTCAGAAAGAGTTTAATCAATACAGATTTTTTTAATATAAATTAGCATATTCTTTAAATATTATATAAAAATATATTCTCTTGGTAGGCTAATTTCTAAAAATTGACTTTCATTTGGCAGTACAGTATTCAGCTTACAGAATGAGGAACACTTTATATATCACAATTTAAAAAAAAAAAAAAAAACATTAGCAGAAAATAATTTTAAGTGTGTATACAAAAAGGACTGTAAAAACCTTGGAAGTGTTAAATTTTTTTTGATGAAAAAAATAGTCAAAGTTTTTTAAGTAAACTAGATAAGTTATTCTATCTGTACGATAAATTTATTTTCAAATAGGTACATGATAATCATTTAATTTTAACAATGTGGTATATGTACACATCAGTACACCAAAATTTATTTGGTTATGATAATTGCATACAGTAATAGATTTTCACTAATTCTATTTCCTATCTGTTGTCTTAACTTGGTTTGCACAAATGAAGGAAACCTTTTTTTTTTTGGTCTATGTTTCTTAAGCCTTTTTTACCCTTTCTTTACAACCTTTGTAGCATGTTGTAGGAGAAAATCACTCCCCCCCCCCCCCCCCTTCTCTAAACACACCATCCACCTTCTGGATCTAAACAATATTGACAACAGATAAAAGAATATTCAATTCAACATTTGTATAGCTAAAACAAAAACTGCAACACTAATAATAAATAATACAATAATTTAACAACTCAAAAACTTAATAATTAGGATAAGTATTTTTTATGTATTATTTGCTAACTTTTTGTTTGTTTTTACACAGAGTAAAAATTAGCAAATAATAGAAAACAAACAGAAAAAGGCATAGCAAATGATAAAACAGAAATGGCATAAAATTATTAAGACTATCTTACACCACAGTGATCAGTAGTAGATCAATACTTTTGATAGGATAATAAGAGACAGAAATGTCCACCAGGTAGCGAATGTGAAGAAATGAGTGAATACAAAAATTGCAATTTTCTTTTTTTGTAAATATTTTGTATCCTGTAGGGTACCTAACAATTTACAATGATACTTTTAAAATTTTATTACACTTAATTTTAAAATTTTT
The DNA here is from genome assembly GCA_963978545.1 of Linyphia triangularis. Classification (NCBI taxonomy): domain Eukaryota; kingdom Metazoa; phylum Arthropoda; class Arachnida; order Araneae; family Linyphiidae; genus Linyphia; species Linyphia triangularis. The sequence goes on along the minus strand of OZ021722.1, from coordinate 83,620,956 downwards.
AATTCACTAGACATATTTTAAAATGTGCTCTTTTTTAACTTTTGGCCCTTCTTAACTATGCTACTTTTTTTCTTTCTTTCCACTTTAAATTTTTTTATTTTCTCCACCTTAGTATTCTTTCTTTTTCTTGCAATTTCCGAAGCTGTTGTAGGTTGGAGCAGGACACCGTTCCCCACTGGATCAATAAATTCTTTAATTTTAAAATTTTTTCCATTGCTTTGGACACAACTACCAGTATTTGGCGTGATATTAGAATCTAGACTAGAACTTTCTTGACTGGATATATCCATTTTAGAATCTGCACTTCCTTGACTTACCATATCCACTGTAGAATCTAAACTTCCTTGACTTGATGTTTCCATTTTACTGCACTCTTCACTGTCTTGAACAGGTACTTCACTATTGGAAAAACATGCACTTTCATCAATAAGGAGACTGGCATTAGTCACCAAAGGTTGATGCGGAGGACATATCATCACACTTTGCTTAGGAACCAATCTTGTTTCCTTCACAACGACTTTCTTTTGAATGACTGATTGCTTTTCAATTACCACCGAATCAGGTTTTTCAATTATCTTCTCAGTGGTGATTGCAATATCTTCATTTAAAAATGATGTCTCCTGATTTGGAGTTTCGTGGCTCAATGCACTCACTTGTAGCTGCAAATTCTCTTTAGAAAATTCCATCGCTGCAACTCTAGAAAGCTTTGAAAACTTTTAGAAAAATTTTCAGTTCTAAAAAGAAGAAAGGTAATAATTACATTTTTATAAGATGCAAAAAATAGGAATAATATAAATGTACTTTTTTTAAAACTTGTAATTTTAATTAATAATTAAGAAATTTTTATGCAATCATTTGCAAATTGTTAATCTAAAGATTTGAAAATAAGCAATAAATTGCAAAACAGACATAATGCTTTTCATTTACTTATTAAATGTAGCATCCCATTTGTATCTTGAATTAAAGTATTGAAATATTTTATGAATTCAATGTGCTAAACATGAATATGGCAAAAAGAAAAAATTGTAGTTGGCTCTATCTTACTTTGGTAATGTTGAGGTATAACTTTATATGATAGAGATAAAAAATAAATTAATGAATACATTGTATATTTTGTTAGCAGCCTAATGTATACAGATGTAAAAGTTACTATATGAAGTACAGTCTTACAAAATATGATTGATGAGTTTGCTTGCTCTTTTTTATACATTCCAAGTCTGGATTATTTTTGAAAATCCTCCAGTAGTAGTCTGCAAACATAGACTCAGACCAAGTTTCTAAATAACGTTGTTCAATCACAAACACATTGTGGTGGTAACGTTCACCTTGGTCGTCGCTTTATTTAATGCAGTTACCATAGAAGAAATCCAGGAGGGAAACTAGGTAATGTAGCTTTAAGGACATTGTTCAACATCAAAATTACTTATAAAAAGTCAGCATGTTGTATACAAGATCTTCATAATATTCGGATCTAACGTCTTCAAGGAAATTATTACAAACTTAACAGAAAGCATCCCATATTTATTTTTCATCGTAGCCCAACATGTTTTAAAATTTTGGAGCTTTGAAAATATCTCAATTTCTGAAAACCTACAAAAATTCCTTTTTTAAATTTTGCCTTGCACATTTTAGGAAATTTTTCACTCAAGAAAGAACCAGTGGTTTATTCATATCCAAAGCTTTAATCAACTGTGTCACAATATACAAATTTATGTATCGAGCTTTTCTCTGGAAAAATAAGCGGTATGATCTTCACATTTATGTTCAGGGTGTCAAACATATCCTGGGAGGTCAGTCTTTCTGGATATAATAGAAATGTGTAGGGCGACTGTGCCATTCATATAGGAAGCAGAAATTTTTTGTAAATCACTGTTGAAGGTCTATCGAAATCTCCACTAACTTTCAAGTCAGCAAAGAGACTCCACACATATTTTGTGTACTTATTGCACATAATAATACTTTTCTGTATGGTGTAACTAGCGACTAATGGATTAGAAATGTGGATAATAAATTCTTACTCTTTCCCATACAATATTTTTTTTATTATTTGTTGTTTACTTAATTCTTTTTATTTTATTACATTGTTTATTAATACATATATGCATGGGAACATTTCAAATAAAATACTCATTAAAATACATATTAAAATTAATTTATTCTCAACCTTAACAATGTTTTAACAGTAGTGGTATTTTAACATTCAGTATATCATAGCACTTCTGTATCTCCAACACAAGAGCCCAATCAAGTTTTAATATTAATTTTTAGCACTTCAAATTCATTAAGAATTTACACTGGTGATATATAAAATATGGAAATTTTTTGTTCACTGCAACTTTGCTGAAAGGAAAGTACATTCCTCGAATATATATTTTTTTAAACATATAGTTCCAGGGATTGAAACACATTCCTGTCTTGACAGTTAGTAAAAGAAGTAAAAACAAAGGTGGTTTTCAAAAGAAGCATTAATGTTTATTGTGATATTAAGTGCTATACAGACCAGGGCAAGGTAAACATGAACAGGAGGGATAATTGGCAAAGGAAAATGTTATTAACAGCTCACCATGTGGGAAGTGCATGAAAAAAATCCATCATATCAGCAGGTTTAGTCTCTGTAGAGCAGAGGTGTCAACTTTTCAAAAAACATGGAGGGGCAAGTTTTGACGGAAGATGAAATTTAAAAAAAATTTATCGAAATCTATTAATTTTTCAAAAATCTAGGTATGACACAACTTCTCATAATAATACCAACAATAAACAGTTATTATAATTTATTTGGAGATTGGAGGGAAAAAAAGTTACAAAAATCATGGTAGGCAGCCCCCCAGAATTTAAAAGTGGAGAGGCCAGCCCCCCCCCCCCCTACTTTACGCCTATGCTGTAGAGGGTCATCAAAACTAGCAGCATATCACTATACACCACCTGACTACCACCTGCTATATGTACTTTTTTAAATGCTAACTCGGTTCGGAAAACTAAACAACATACACTAATCAACAAGACCCGAGACCGATTACGATAGCAGAGGGCCGTGATTTATAGCAAAATGGTGCAAGCGCACTTGCGCAGTGCTTCTAAACCACAGGACTACAAATTATGTATTGGTAACTGGCCAATCAGGGTAAATATGACCCAAATTATTACTCCAGAAGAACAGGAGCATATGCTTTTTTAGCAAAATTCTAAAGAACTTTCTTAATTGTTAAAATTAGAACATTTGATTAATCTCTTTTGCTAAAGCATTTAACTACAAAATTAGTAAAACCATAATTTTTGTTAGCTGGAGATGCAAAGATTTATAGGGCTGCAGAAATCACGAAAAAAACAAGCTGGAACTGATTTTTTAGAGAAAAGCAATATTCGGGATAATCGATTCATATAAATGAAAGTTTTTAATTTGCCATAGAAATGTATTAGAAATTGTTACATTATATACTATCCCATTTGTATTTAGTTTTTACGTTTATAAGCAACTGACACATAAAACATGGACATGCCCGCGCGTCTGATGGTATAAAAAATGTATATTTGAGTTTGATAAAATTATATTTATACTTTGTCACCAACAAATATTATATAATTATATATATTAGCACATAAACATAGTTATATGTGTAATATATACTAATACATTCATTATAATTTTACAACTAAAACCTGTTTATAGAGTTAAAAAAAAAGAGCAAAAATATCCTGTGTGAGAATATTTCTTTTGTATTTGCATAAAATAATTGGTAATCAGTGCTTAGCAATTTTTTTCACTATATGAACTTCACTGCTTGGTAATTTTCTTTGTTTATTTGAAGACAACCCAACAAAATACACGATAGAAAAATAAAGCTAAAACTTAACCCTATTTTAAATAACAGTATTATAAAAGTTTAATTACTTAATAAATTTTTCTTATTGTGTATGATGTGTATTTCACATAGGACAATGGAATAATATTTGTTGAAAATTCATAATATTTTACAATAAGAATTTTAGATATAAAACTTTATAGCAGTAAGCCGAAAGGAATTATGCAACAGTACAAAATACACCCTTTTACTCTTCTTCTCGTTAAATATAAGAACAAAAAGAAATATTCCTCATTGTTTCGTAATGCCAGTTTAAATCTACAGAGCTAAATTCACAGCTAAAAAACAAAATAATTCGGAAAATTTCAACCCATTTTACGAGAAGAATAATGTAGTTAAAATATGTGTTATGGTGAAAACTCCTAAGCTGAAATATGAATTTTACACAGTTTTTATATGTGTTATTATATGTCTTGCAACAGTAATAAAAGCAAAACAGCTTTTAGAACTGTACAATGCTCATGCTCAATCCAGTATTTTTTATTCATGTTCTCTAAGTTAAATCCTACTTTATTAAACAATCGTATCGCGATTTGGTAGTAATGGATAAACGATCAAGTTCAGACTTTTTTTTGCAAACTTATTTGCTGAACCGCGATTGGGGGGATGTTGCGTTGGCGACAAAAGGGAAAATACCGATTTAGTCCCGGAGGCAATTTTCAAAAATCACGCCAAATCAGTAAACAGTTTTTCACTTATTTTTTAAAAAAAATTGTACGATTAAACCGACGATTTTTGCATATTTAAATCCACATAGTGGCTTTTAAGTTTTAATAACAGGAAGGCGATTACAGAAGTTTTTACCTTAGTAAAACTACTGGAGAAGTATATTTTCTCGATTTCTGAAGAGATTTCATTTTCAAATAAAAAATCACTCAAACTAAAAGTCACATCAAACAAATATTTCGACTTAGTGATGGCACACAACATATCATTGAGCAGTTTAAAAAAAAACAAAAAAAAAAAAAAAAAAAAAAAAAAAAAACACCAGTGAATATCGCAAGAGGTGAGAAAAATACTGTTCTAAATCATTATAAAAAAATAATAATACTTACTTTAGAACACAAACATTAAACCAACTTTTTAATAACTTTCATAAACTTCTTTAACAGCGCCTCAAGAATGAGTATCACGTATCGTATCACCTGTTATCAGGATGACGAAACAGCCGAACAACATTTCCCGCCAACTTTTTCCGATTTCCTTTCTTGTGTGTAACAAAAGCAGTAAGATTTATTTACTTTACGTCATTCCAGGAAAATGAACGTTAGTTTGAAATTTTTAAACGTTCTGCATTGAAAAACCACTGCATTTATTGGTATTTTGAATGTCTAGTTCTCCAATAACTGAGTAAATGAAGAAATAAACTGTATTTACAATAATCTTTTCGTGAGCCCGCTCGCTGATCCACGTCCTCACCAGGAGAAAGCATTGAAATAACAACATCACAAAATTCCTTCTGCACCGAAATGATTTGACAACATCCTCTTTTTTTTCCTTTTCCCCACCGCAACCTGTTCCAGAGAGTTGGTTCTCTCACATATGTACACGGAGACAGGTGCTAATTCCCAAAGTCCTTCTTTTCCACTCTCAGCCGGGAATCAACCAACCAACCAACGATTTACAATATTTTATGTATTATGGGAAATTAAAATGAAAATCTACATTTTCAATTTAAAGTTGTGACAGAAATGAATTATATTGCTTAATTTTTACTGCAAAATAATTTATTAAGTGATTAGTTAGAGAAAATATGAATGTTTACTGTCATTGTGTTGTTATTTTTATTATTATTTGTTTCTTTTTATAGCCTGTGGCGAATTTGACGAGAAACTTGGAGAGAAGGGGAGATTGTTCGCCATTTGCTACCCAGGTTTCTGATCACTCGCTTTTTGGAATGCCTTGAATAAAGATCTTATAATTGATAACGCATCGATGATTTTGAGTGGTGCCATGTTTCCTGTTTATAATTGGTGCATAGGCTGGGAAATGTTGTGTTGTTGGGAATTATTGTGTTGCTGTGAGTGATACTAACCACTTTGGATTATTGGCGCATGTTTTCGCTGCACGGTGGGGTGAGTAATTATTTTTTGTTTCGGTTTATTTCGTTGCTTTGGTTGATTCGTGTGTCGGTGTTGCGAAAATTGAAGTTGTTCGTTTTTTGATTAAAGGAAAGTAATTAATAAATTGGTGTGGATTCTAATATTGGTTTTCTGTTTGTGGAGCTGAAATTTGTACTAGATTGCTGCATTTTGGATTAGTATGGTATTGTCATTTTAATATTTGTTTTGCTTGTAAAGTGTTTCGGTTTAAAATGGATGCATCAAATCTGGCTTTATTAGAAAGAACAAAAAAGACTCGTTCTGTCATAAGGTCTATTGTGACAGGGCAAACTAATAAATAGGAATCCGAAATAAATAATTCTGCCGACAAAACAGTAGTACATGAAATATATGAACAGTTAATTTCTAAATTTGAGGAATTAAGTAAACTCGATAAGGAAGTCGAGGGTTTAATAGATATCGATAATCTGGAAGATGAAATATTAACTCGTGAAGAATATAGAGATAAATTTATAATTTGGAAAACCCGCGCTGAGCGTTATATAGAATCGGTTTCGATTCCAAGTTCAGTTAGTATTCAAAATTCGTGGGAAACACAGCAGCAAAACGTAACACTTCCTGTAAATAGCTCATTTCCTTCTGCTTTAACAAATCAACCACGCTTGCCAAAACTTATTTTAGAGTCTTTTTCAGGCAAAGATATAAGTAGTTTCCCTAGTTTTTGGGCTAGATTTAAATCAGCAGTGCAGGAAAATTCAAGTTTGAGTGATGTGGACAAATTTTTCTATTTAAAATCGGTTGTCACATCTGATGCTGAATTGGCAATACGAGGTTTAACGTTGACTTCGGAAAATTATGCCGCAGCCATTAAAATTCTAGAAGATAGATTCGGACGTAAGGAGCTTATAGTTGACTATCATATGAATAGTTTGTTAAATTTGACCCCAGTTCGCAAATCATTTGATGTTATCGCGTTAAGAAATATGTATGATCAATTGGAATTAAATATTAGGGGACTCGAAACGCTAGGAATATCTCCTAATTCTTATAGTTGTTTTTTGTTTCCGATAATTATGAAAGCTATTCCCCCTAATTTGGCGTTAGAATTCAATCGAATTTATAAAGATAAGCAGTCCCAAATCACTGATTTAACATCATATCTACGCGATGAAGTTCAAAGTCGTGAGCGCACGGACGCTTTAGTAAAATCACATGAGTCACAAATCAAAGGCTCACATTCGAATAAATTCTCCGAGAGGGCCCCTAGATTCTTAACCCAGACGCAACAAAAGACTAATTCGCGATTTTCTTCAAATCATAACAAATCAACTGTGAGCTCATCTGCAACCGAACTCCTGACAGCTGCGCATTTTAGTTGTATATTTTGTTCCGAAAATAATACTCATTCATCTGATTTGTGTGAGAATTTATGCGTTCAACAAAAGAGGGATAAGCTTATTAAGGAACGTAGATGTTTTTTATGTTGCAACATTAATTGCCGTGTAAAGGGTTGCAAAGGGGGTGTTTGTACATATTGTCAGGGTCGCCATGCTCGCGCTATTTGCTTCAAGTTAGAAAATTCTAAAAAACAAAATTCGCATTTAGACTTGAAAGAAAACTCTGTTGACGTTAAATCGACGACTTCAAATTCTGTTATGAATAATTGCAGTGGCGTTTTATTGCAATGTGTTAAGGTAGAAATTATCGGTAGCACTTCATCGGATAAAATATTTTGTCTTTTTGACAATGGATCGGAAAAGACTTTTGTTAAGAAAGATGTATCCCGTAGATTGGGATTAAAAAAAAAAATAGGTTTGGAAAAGCTAAATATTTACTCGTTCGGATCAAAAACTCCTAAAAATCAAACTTATTCCAAGGTAGAAGTTAGACTAAGGAATGTATTGAATGGGCAGGAGACTGTGATTGAGGCATTGGAAATTGAGGAAATTTCTAAGGCGACACTTAGTCTTCCGAACCCAGAAGTTTGGAGGGAAATGGAATCGAGAGGTGTTAGATTGACGTTTAGTTGTAGTGAATCAACTGGGAGTTGTGAAATTTCGTTATTAATTGGTTCAGATTTTTATTGGTCCTTAACAAATCAAATAAAAAGACTTGATTCATCATTGGTTGCTGTCGACACCAGTCTGGGATGGTCTCTTCAGGGTAGATGCGATGAGCAGAGCGAATGTACTTCGGTGCATTTGATTCACAGTGAAGATGAATCTGTTTCGGCTGAGTTAAGAAGGTTTTGGGAGATTGAAAGTTTAGGGATACATGATAAGGATTCGGTGTCTTGGAGTAAGGGAGATGAAGAGGTACTAAGTGAGATTGATAACTCAATTAGTTTCGTAGATGGTCGATATCGCGTAAGTTTGCCATGGAGACCAGGTATGAGAGAGGCTTTACAAAATAATGAGTTTGTTGCGCGTAAACGCTTTGAGGGGTTGGTTCGTAGATTCAAATGTGATCACGAGTTGTTTTGTGAGTATAAGGATGTAATCGATGATTATGTTAGGGAAGGTATCGTTGAGCGTACTTCTTGTGAATCTTTGTCGAATAGTCAGGGATTTTACCTACCCCATCATGCAGTGATACGTAGCGACAAAACCACAAGTCGGCTTCGAGTCGTTTTCGATGGTTCGGCTCACGAAGATAAAAATTTGTCGTTAAATGAGACTCTATATACTGGACCAAATTTGCATCCCAATATCTTAGAACTGCTTCTGAGATTTCGAGAAAATTCTGTGGCCTTTACAGCTGATGTGAAATCGGCTTTCCTTCAAATTGAATTGGACCTTGCTGATCGAGATTTCACGCGTTTCTTCTGGACTGATAATCTAAACAATGATCTCTAAGTCTTAAATTTCACGAGAGTTCTTTTTGGACTTAGGCCTAGTCCATACTTGCTTGCAGCAAGTTCAAAACATCATTTCAAAAAATACAAGGAACAGTATCCTCATACATTTAATTTGCTAAACAGCTCTCTGTGTATGTTGATGACGTCATATCCGGCCGAAATGATGTTCAGGACGCTCTACGTACCTCCATGGAGTGCTTGCAAATATTCAGTGATGCTGGCATGTTACTCCGCAAGTGGCGAACTAACTCGAAGCAACTTTATTTGTTATGGCAACAAGAAAGGGTTGAACCAGAATTCTCTGAAACTGTTGCTGTTGATCTTAGTCTACCGATTAAGGTTTTAGGACTTTCTTGGGATCCAGAAAGAGATTTGATTTATTTTGATCCGAAAGACTTATTAAAATTTATGTCTCGTAAAATCGAATCAAAGAGATTTATTCTAAGTGTAGTTGGGCGTATCTTCGACTCTATAGGGATTATCGGCCCATTTGTCATCAAACTGAAACGTGTACTTCAAGATCTTTGGACTCTGGGAGTGGACTGGGACTCGGAACTTCCTCCAAAGCTACGCCACCAGTGGCAGCAGTGGAGTAGCGAAGCTGAGGACTTGACTGAGATAAAGATACCTCGGTACTATTTAGGTAAACTAGAACAAGATGTATCAATGTTTGAGATACACTGTTTCTCCGACGCGAGTAAGACAGCCTACGGCACAGTATTGTACTTGCGCTTTGTTACTCGTAACAATGAAATTGAGACGAGTTTTATTTGCTCGAAGGGTGGTGTAGCACCTTTGAAGTCAATGACATTGCCCCGACTTGAATTGATAGCAGCTTTATTGTCAGCTAGGTTGGCTAAACAGGTATCATCTTGCCTCAGATTCGACGCCAACATTTACTACTGGACAGATTCTCTTATTTCGTACTACTGGATTCGTGGCGATTCTTCAACATTCAAACCATACGTCAAAAACCGTGTTGAAGAAATCCAAATGCTCTCTGACCCGATCCGGTGGGGACACTGTCCAGGAAAGGACAATCCTGCTGATCTCATTTCGCGTGGTACATCTGCTCTCAATTTAGTGCAAAACGAACTGTGGTGGAACGGTCCACCTTGGCTTAGACTACCACCTGAGCATTGGCCAAATCTTCATCGTCCAATTTTAGATTCGGAACTTTGTTCTGAAGAATTGGAACTTCGTTCCAGTGTGCATGTGGCAGTTACCCAACCGAAGGAATCTCTTGTCGACATAGAACGATTCAGCAGTCTTAAAAAACTTTTGAGAGTAACCGCATGGATTTTTCGATTCGTGAACAATGTTAAAAACTTAAATAAATCATTGAGCTCGTATCTTACTGCAGATGAGATACAAAATGCTGAATATTTTTGGATCAAATACGTTCAAACCGAATTCTTTTCTGCTGAAATATCAGCTTTAAGAAGTAACAAGCAACTTCAGAATAACTCGGAAATAAAGAGTTTAGTGCCTTATTTGGATCAAGACTCTTTGTTACGAATTACTGGACGGTTGCTCGAAGCAGATTTATGCTTTGGGGAAAAGCATCCTGTAATTCTTCCTCGACGCTATAAATTTACCGAGTTACTTGTGACTAGAGTACATGAAGAAATAGGTCATTGTGGTGTATCCGCAACTTTGACTCAACTTCGAAAACATTATTGGGTACCTAAAATCCGTCAATTAGTTAAAACGGTCATTCGCAACTGTCACATTTGCAAAAAATATAATGCCAAACCAGCTGATCAACTGAGTGGTCAGTTGCCACGAGATAGAATTTCCCGATCTCCTCCTTTTCAAATCGTAGGTGTTGATTTTACAGGTGCAATCCTTGTAAAGAACAGTAAAGATACTCAAAAATCTTACGTCGCTTTGTTTACGTGTGCTGTAACACGAGCCGTTCATTTGGAACTAGTATCGGACATGTCCACAAAGTGTTTTTTACTTGTTTTTCGAAGGTTCCTTGCACGAAGAAGTAATTTCCAAGTGATTTACTCCGACAATGCTCGTACATTTAAAGCGGCTCAAAGAGAGTTGACGTATTTCACTAACATCTTGAAAGACAGCAAGTTACAAAATTTCGTCGCAGACAAAGGTATCAGCTGGAAATTCATAGTTGAACGTGCCCCTTGGTGGGGTGGCTTCTACGAACGCCTTGTTAAGACTGTAAAGGAACCACTGCGTAAAATACTTGGCAAGGCACTTGTGACATTTGAAGAACTTTCAACGATTCTCTCAGAGGTTGAAGTCATCGTCAACAATCGACCTCTAACCTATGTAGAGAATGACCCAAGGGAGCCAGAACCTCTCACGCCGGCTTACTTCCTCGAATTAGGTTATGGTGATTCCAAATACCCTGTACATTTCATCGAACTGATTGACTCTACAGCGGCCAAGCAATCATACCAAAGGAGAAAGACTTACCAGACACTCCTTTTGAAACAAATTTGGAGACGCTGGAAAGAACAGTATTTACTCCAGTTAAAGACTGTTAATAACTTTAAATCCCCATCTCTTCGTAAAAACTTGCAATTAAATGATGTGGTGATTGTTGAAGGGAATGTTAAGTCAAAATTATTGTGGGAACTTGGGGTAATCAAAGAGATATATATTGGAAGAGACAATAATGTTAGATCTTGTTTAGTTAAAACTTCTAAAGGTCTCTTCAGAAAACCAATCCAATTGCTTTATCCTTTAGAAATCACATGATGTTCTTAAACTAATTTGTTCTTATTTTTCACATTTATATTAATGAAGAGTACATTATTAATTAATTTTAAAATTTATTTGTTGCGAGATCTGTAAGTATGTATCTTAATTGTTTATTTTCATTTGATTGTTTATTTCATTGCTTTGATTTGCATTATATGTTTAATTGGGTGAACATTCTGTTCACCGGTGCGGTGTGTGGCGAATTTGGCGAGAAACTTGGCGAGAAGGGGAGATTGTTCGCCATTTGCTACCCAGGTTTCTGATCACTCGCTTTTTGGAATGCCTTGAATAAAGATCTTATAATTGATAACGCATCGATGATTTTGAGTGGTGTCATGTTTCCTGTTTATAGCCCACTACTAACGAAAAAAACCTAATTCTTGATTCTCGCAACTCTTGAAAATGTTGAGATTGGATAGTATACAAATTCTGGCTAAAAGTATACAGACATCCAGTGGTACTCGGAGAGTCCTGAGGCATATATAAATATGATGTTGGTCAGGGGCGTAGGCAGGATTTTTTTGGAGGATGGGGGGGGGGGGTATATGTTCACCCATATTCAAGAACTGCTTGTAATAGTGGTATATATAAAACTCGAAGACAGTGCTTTTAAATTAAATACTCTTATTTACTTAGTCAATTACTTACTTAGTCAATTAAATCTTCGGCACGATTTAGCAATGTATAATTTCTAGTAAATAAAAAATATTTAAATTTTATTAATTAACTTCCACACACAAAATTTGCAGAAAATTAAGTTCATCATATATTGTGCCTCGTAATTTATAATAGAATATTATTAGAATTTATAGTCGAGGCTTTTTAGAAAGTTTATTTAGGACATCTTGGTTAATGTCAATTTCTTTACGGATGGATATGATATCCAAAACATTCAATCGATTTTGGGAAGTAGAATTCCTCATCTTAAGATTACCTTAAAGATTAGAAGGACTTTTCCTCAGGGTCAATTGTAAAAGACAATGTTGCGGATTACAACCGTTTACTATCCGTTTTTAAATAAGGAGGGTATATGCATTAAGAATAAGTAGAACTAAATAATTAAATATACTCATTCATATTCACAGTGTGGTTTTAGAGTTTGCGAGTCCCAGGGCAAATTTATCTTTGACCAATCAGTTGCGCATTAAATTTTAGTGGTCAAAATGTGTTCATATCAAAATGACTGAAAGGTTTAACAGGAATGAAACGCAAATATTAAATAATTGAATATATAATAAAATTAGTTCATTTTCATTTGTGCTAAATAAAACTAAATCTAAAAAATATTTCAACTTAGAAAACAATAGTAGAATACGTTTAAATTCATCTACAGACATCTACCTTAAATTCATTAATATTTGTGTTTTAGTTCCTCTCGCTTTTTTTTTTTTTTTTTTTTTTTTTTTTTAAACAAAAATACAAAAAAAAAAAATGTGCATGAAAAAAAAAAAAAATAGAAATTTAAAAAAAAATTGATTGGAGATAAATTTTTATCAAATTACTGACTATTTAGACAATTTATTGAAGTTTATAATACTACAGTAGTGTCAAGCATCATTGTATTGTATACGTAAGTAAAAGCAAATTATCACAATTGAGTTATTTTAGTTAGATAATTAGCTAATTAAAATGTAATTAGTTAAACGTCTCTTACACATTGTATGATACATTTTAGCACTTTTCACATTTTACAATGTCGATACCAAAAGCTATGTCGAGTTTACACAATGCTACTAAACCTGTTGTACAACAGTAATGTTCATGAATACTTTAAAAAATAGCTGTGAAAAAATAGCAATTTACAACTATATACAGAACATTTGTGTAACATTTCCCCCTTCTTAAAGGCTGTACGTCCCGAGCAGTGAAGTCCTTAAGGCTCTTTGCTACTCCGACATTTTTTCGATTTTGCTTTGGACTCATTTCGGTGGCAACGCATGGGGAGGTTTCATATCCACCCGTTAGTGATACTTGATTGGACAGCAGTGGGTGAATGACAATGTCAGCAAAAGGGAAACATAAGGAAGAGATGGTCCCCATTTGACCCCAAAAGTCACACTGACAAAAAGCTAATTGCTTTCTTTTGTCCGAGGTAGAGCAGGGTAGGAACCAAGCGCCGCGTTAGTGTCTTTTCAATGAGCCCGACCCTACTTTCTGGAAATGTGTGTGATGTCACAAACAGGATCTGTGTGAACGGGATCTGATAGCAGGCAGCAATCGCCATTAGTACTTGTTATTGTTTTTAATGAGATGTTTTGAAGATATTATGCTGCTTGATTTTTAGAATATAGACGCTTCTTTTACCTGGCCGGCTACCAAAACATAACTAAGTAGTAAACATAATTAAAAATAAAAACAGCCAATAATTTCACAAGGGAACAATATTATGTTTACATTTTCAGTGATCAGAATATTTTGGTGTGTTTTTACATTAAACATGTGGCAATATTTCCAAGAAGAAAAATAGTAATCCTTCAAATTCCTACACTCTACAAGCACATTTCAGGACATTGTCATCTATAAAATCATAAGAAAAAAATATCTTAAAGTTACAAACATGTTTACTGTTTCATTCTATTCATATTGAAACAAAATTTCAATTTAATAGAGACCGAGGCAAGTTGTTACAATACTAATAATTCACAAACTGATTCGTCAAAGTTCGTCCGAGTGATAAGAAGTAATATTGTAATATGAACTATTTTTAGTACCTAATGCATAAATTTTGTTAAATTATCCTCAATAAAACAGATAACTCTAAATCTGTATAAGGTATTTTAATATTCCTTCGGGACAGTTCTAAAAAAATTCAGTTTCAACAAATTTATTTTATTAAATTTGTTGAAACAGAAAAGAACGATAATGAACCTTGGAGGTTCAGCTATAATTAATGACAAATGGGACAGTTTACAAAAAGAGCATGGCGCATAGTTACACAGTGTGCAAATCATGGTGGATTTATTATCCTTATTAGTTCCCAATGAAATTAGCATTTTAATAAATGCAAAAAAAAAAAAAAAAAAAAAAAAAAAAAAAACCCTTATGGGACACAAGACTTTATTATTATGAACTATAGTTGACGTCTATGTTTATTGTTGGTTTTAAAACCCTCTTATTTAATATATTCAATCATTCATGGAATTCCCTAAATATTACAAGTTGTTGATGCACCAGCGACGTCTTAGAGACACTACATAATTCCATTATTTCCGAACTAAGTAATAAAACATTTACACATGGAAATGGTAGTAAATTGTCATCAGTATGTATCTGTTATATAAGAAGACACAAAATAAACATTAGCACAATTTCGCCATAATTTAGTTTTTTTTTTTTAAATTGACGCCATAAATTTCCCTTAAAGTATAAGAAAACGAATTTGTTTAAACAAATTAAAAACATTTTATGCTTCACTATTTAATCCATATTTTATTTGATTTTTATGCTGATTAAAATTACTGGTTTTTGTGGTGCATGCCTTTTCCATAGGTATTATGTGAAGTAAAAAATACATTTATGTGCATCATTGAAAACGAATAAGGCTCGAAAGAATCATGTTACGATTAAAAAATTTTAAAAAGTGGGAAAAATTTATTGATTTTACTAAAAATATAAGCAAGAAAAAAACGTTAATAAAAGACACTTAATTTTTTATTCAGTCAATTAGTAATAAAACAGTCACAGATTCCTAACTCCCAGGTAACCTTTTAAAGTTAAAATATATAGTTCAGGAAATAGAGACATTTTTCTTTGCAAAAGGTTATGGAGTTCTGAATTTTTTAATATGTTATAAAGGTCTGTCCCGTGGTTTATAAACCAAGTTTTTGACCTCCTAACCCTTGTGGTGAAGGGTGCACCAAAAACCAAGCCGTTTTTCAGTTTATACATCAAACTATTTGCCAATGCATCTTAGAAACAAACATTATATTTAAAAGTTATAGAGTATGAAAATTTCAACAACTTTTGTGCACGAAGTTTTTTTTGTAGAACTATTATGTATATAGTTAAGCCGCATGAAAGTCAAAACTTTTTCGTAAAAATACTACTTTTTTAAGATTTGTATCGAGTTTTTTTATATCTCCATAATGGTAGGGGAGAGTTCCCCAAAACGGGATAGGCGGGCAAAACTGGATATTGAGCCTCGGATCTTGACTGGTGGTGCTATCTCGCAGGAGAAAGGATAAACTGGTTCCCGACCGCCATGACAGCATTCTCAGTTGATCTCTCAACGCTAGCCACGTGTTTCGCAAAGAAATATTTTTTCAAAGTTTTCAAGTGAGTTTTTGACTTACTTTGTACTTTTTTCAACTGCGGAACAACTATCCTTGTGCTTCTCCGTCCTTCGGAACAATTCCGGTAAGTACTGTGTTTTGTTCATAGCTCTTTTAGCAACAATTTTATGTATTTAAATATTACTAGTGAGTGACGGTTCAGGGGTCAGCCATTTATGTTGTCAAAAGCATCACGGTCGGGCAAAACGGGACACTTTTGGGGTGCCCAAAACGGGATACAATTTTGATGTGTACCGTTTTATCCGACCATTTCCATTAATGTTTTGGCAATGTGTTTAAGTTATTTAAATTGAAATAAGTAATGAATTAAAATATGTATAATCAATTACAACAATTTATTTTAATTTTAAATAATTATATTTTCGAAATAAAATAATTTACTTTACTTTTGGGGTACAAATAATTGGCCTGAGTTATGTACAAAATTTAGTTATAGGTTAAAACTGTAAGTCAGAAAAACGTTTTGACCAAAAATTTAAGTTTTAAATTAAAAAAAGTTGAGTTTTTTTTTAAATCTTTTTTAGGAGGGCAGCGAATACAAAGATAAACCAGAAAACCACACGTTGTGCGCACTATAATATTGTAAAAACATAAGCTAATGACAACTAAATAGCAATTATAACAGGAAGCCCATATAAACTTGAGTTGGAAGAAGAGCGTGAAAAAAAAAAAAGAACGAGAAAGAACTCAAATCTGAAAAAAAGTGCTGCCAAAACCAGTCTCTTGAATGTTCCGAAGAGAAAACAAATGAGGCGTTAAAGAAAACCAAGTGGAAATGCAAAACAGGCAGATAAAGTTAAAAAATTTTACTCTGAATCTGAAATTTTTTTTAAAAATCGAAGAAAATGGACCTAACATAAGAAAACCTAAAAAAAAAAAAAAAAAATCATCAGTTAGCCAAGGTTGGACGTCGTCGTCTTCAGAAGATGAAGCTGAAAAAGATGAAGCATGTATTTTCTGCAATGCTCTGTATTTTGAATCGAAATCTGGAGAAGGCTGGATACAATGCTCGAGCTGCCAGGGATGACCCCACGAAGCCTGTTCCAGAGTAGAAGAAGAAGACAACACATTTTTATGCGATTTCTGTGTTATGTAATTTTTCAAATTTACAATTAAAAAGTTTCTTCCTATAAAAACGTAGCCTATTTTTGTTCTAAAAACTAAATCAAAAGTAAAATCAGCAAAAACCTAATAACATAAAAATCCCTATCCCTTTTTACCCACCCTTGTTAGGGTAAAACGGGATCGAGTAAGATTTTGTGAAACCAGTATTTTCACATAAATATTATTGAACAAATTTGACAAAGGTCTTATTTTAAGTAGTTGAAAAGGTATACTTTTAAATGACGTTTAGCTTTGGAATGTACCTTGTACACAACAAGAAATAAAGCGAAGAATATATAAGCTATCCCGTTTTGGGGTACTTTCCCCTACGCCTTAGAGAAAAATGTTGTATATAAGCTGTAGAACTATAAATTTCCAACAAGTTTTATACAAGTTATTTTCTAGGACTAATAACAAAGGAGCTATTCTGGATTTTGCATTTTCCGTGGTGCACCAAAAAAAATCAGCTTTTCAGTTTATAGATCATAACTCTTTGGCAATGCATCCTAAAAACAAATATTAAATTTAAAACTTGTAAAGTATTAAATTTGCTATAATTTTTGTACATAATTGGTTTTTCTATTATGTAAAGAGTTAAGTAGCATCAAAATAAAAGCTTTTTCGTTGATTTTACTTTCGAACTTTATAACAAGAAAAGAAATTTATACAATGTAGAAATAAGTACGAAAATTATCAGAAAAATCAGAAGTTAAAAAAAAAAAAAAAAAAAAAAAAAAAAAACACGCATGGACTTCACAGAACTGAAGTTATCTATTAATAGGGGTAAAATAATACGAAAAACCATCAGAGACACACACAAAACTAGGGGTGTGGAACATCGCACAACTTTCAATTACACAATAATACTGATGTGGATTTGTGTCATCAACCGTTTGTATTTTCATCCTTCATTTAGAATAAATTGCCAGTTTGGCGATTTTTTTTTAGTTAATTCTTGGACGGGTCTAAAAGAAAAAAAAAAATCGCCAAAATGGTAATTTCGGCGATATTCTTTTCGATATTCCCTATATTATCCTTTATTATAAGCGAAATTGAGAGGAAAAGAAAAAACGATTGCTGTTGAGGTATGGCTCAAGGAAAGAGAACTTTGTGTATAAGGCATTCATTTTTCAACTTTGTACGCCATTATTATTGTTAAGGAATTTCGGAGGTGGGGATGCTTAGATCACCTTAAGAGGCATTACCACAGCAATTTTTATCAAAATCGTTAGAGCCGTTTTTTAGCAATCCATTGAAAAACATGATTTTTTCAATGGCAGCTACCTTATGCGCATGCGCGATTTTGACGAAAACCTTAATAGTATGTCCAATGGCCGTCGCTAACCCTCATACTAAATTTATGCTGACCACAGACGCACGTACAGACATTTTTTCTAGATCACTTTTTTGAAATCAGGATGTTCCAAAACGTGGATAAATAAATTAAAAAAAAAAAAAAATCAATTTTTTTTTTGTGGACCGAATGCGATGTTTTCTTTACCCTATGTATATATGTTACGAATTTTTCCGCTGAGGCGATGATGGTACAGTTTTCACGGTATAAAAATATTTATTCTCTCTTCAGAAAACTCACAAAATTTATCCACAGGCAACAGTTTAATTACTCTCAAGCTTCAACACAAGCTTCAACAAAAATAACTTCGAATTCAGCGATTATACAAGCTCACTCCAATAGGTAAACAAAGCGACCAGCTTTCAACGAAATCCGAAGTCAATCTGAAAACTTTCCCGTTCTCCAATCTTTTATATACAAGCGCGTGAGACATTCTCGAAATTTCCAGCCAATTCATCGGAAACGAAATATCTCGAACCTTCTCGATTGCTTTAGGTGTTGCCACCTTTTTCTAACTTGTATAATCGCTATTAATTAATAAATAAAATAAGATAAAAATAAATTACAATAGAATTTTGAAATAATACGTCACTATTTACAATATATACAGACAGTTTGTGCAACATTTCCCCCTTCTTAAAGACTGCACGTCCCGGGCAGTGAAGTCCTTAAGAGGAAAGGCAATTCAATCACTTCTACTATAATATGGGGCTAGTCTATTGTTATGTACAACTCTAGGTTTACAGGAAGGTGTCCGTTGAATTCTCACCACGACGTCGTTGATCTTCTTAAGGATCCCATACAGCCCTTCCCAGTTCGTCTGGAGCTTAGGGGAGAGTTCTTTCCGACGTTTGTCACCTTCCTGGAATGAACGGTCCATGGCCTTGGCATAGTACCGGATCTTCACGCGCTCCGTCATGATGATGTTTCTCTCTCTGGCGAACCGATGTACGGCTTCCAAACGTGCCTGCAGATCATCTAGATACTGGACAGGCGAGGAAGGAGTGTCCTGTGGTTGTCCAAAGAGGAGGTTGCTGGGGAGCCTAAGGTCTCTTCCACACATCGTTAGAGATGGAGAAAATCCGGTGGTCTCGTGAGTTGCACTCCCGTATGCCAACAGAAGCGGTGAAAGTTTCTGATCCCCATCTTGCTGGTTATATGATTTTGAGATTGCGTCCGAATCATCCGCGGGTGCAGCTGATAGATCCCGGGACCTCCGTTCGATGCTTGTAACAGGAGTACGGATGTCGATTCCCTCGTCACTAACTTTGTCCATTTCCACATGAACCACTCCTTGGGAGGGTTTCATCAACGTCGCTTTCTTCGGTTCTCTCTCCGAGGCTGGAGAGGTACTTTCCATAGATGTGGACTCTTCAGCCTTCTCTATGACATTGTCTTCATGAGCTACAATCCGATATACGCACAGCTCTTTCATGTCCAGATCGTGCAAAGGAACTTCGCCTCTCCATGTTTGCAGCTGGCTTTTCTCAAAATTCAGCGTAATTCCATTTTTCTTCAAAAAGTCTAGTCCGAGAATGCACGGATCTACAATTTCGGCAACATAAACGGTGTGCTTGTAGGTGTTAAATCCAAGGGCAATGTCCACTTGCAATTTCCCATGAACAGAGATATTACCACCAGACACAGTTTGTAGAGAAACAGAGGGCGCTGTGTAGAGGAGTCGGCTGTTCAGGCGACGAGCCACGTCCGTCCTTACGATTGTTACGTTCGCTTCCGAATCGACGATTAGACGACATGGAGTTCCGTTGATCTCCCCCTTCACGAATAAACCCTGGTTTCCTCCTTGTCGGGATGAAACGTGGAAACGACTGGTCGGGGCTTCACCTGTTCTACATTGCAGCTTCTGCCCTGCGAGATGACATCTTCTTAGATTCAGTTGTGGAGAATCCGTGGTAGAGTTATCCCTTCTCTTTTTCAAATCAAGGCAGTTTCGTCGTAGATGCCCTTCCCGTTTGCAGTGCCAGCAAACGACTCTGGTCCTTCGATCCCTGGCTCCGGGATAGCTTCTCATCATTCTATCAATTTTGCTCTCCAGTTCTCGAAGCTTACTGGTGACAAAGTCAGAAGAATCCTCGGCTAATGCACCACGCACATATCGTCGGTCTTTTCCAGAAGCTAGCTGCGCGGCTTCTACTCTCATGGCGTACACGAGGGCTGACTTCAGGTTTTTGTTTTGGGATAACCTTACCGCCTGCTGCACATCGGGATCTTGAATAGCGTCGATGAAATACTGCAGCGAAAGATCATCTCGTACATCCGGGGGACAGCCTGGGAAAGCGAGGAGCGACAGTCTTTCTATATCTGACGCCAACTCTTGAAGAGTTTCATTGGCCTTCTGTTGTCTCACTTTCAATTGCAGTCTGTTGTAATCCTTTAGATGCTGCTCACCAAACCTTAGTTCCAACGCACTTGCCAGCGCCACGAATTCTCCCCGTTTCTCTTCAGGTAGTGTCTGTAAAATGTCAGCAGCTTCACCTCGAAGAGATGCTGCGAGATGGAATGCTTTCGAAGTATCGTCCCAACCATTCGCAGAAGCAATCATTTCAAACTGCGTTTGATAAACGCGCCAAGACGACCTCCCATCAAAAGTGGCCACTTTGATGTTGGAACGTGGCGTAATGAAGGGGGTGGAAACATTATCCCATTTAGGCGTTGCAACGGTCATAGCTTCCCCCGTTTCAATTTTCCGTAGCCTTTCTTCAACAGCGTCATGAAACTTTTCCTGTTCCTCTTTCATGGTGGAAACCTTTTCTTCGATTTCATTCCTCACAGTCACAAGATCTTCTTTCATTGTAGAAACCTTTTCTCCCAAGCAGTCAACTTTCCCATTAACCGCCTCAAAACTCTCACTGATTTCTTTTCTTACTTCACTCAGAACATCTTCTTTTACCGATTGTAGAACACTTGTAGTAGTCTCTATTATCGTAGATTCCACCATTGTAGCTAGTTCGGATTGCATTTCTTCTTTAATCCCAATTATAGCTGCTGATGTGGATTCTCGGCAGGTGGCGATTGCAGCGGCGAGTTCGGCATTTGTCGTTTCTTGACGGGCTTGACCAGCGGCGATTGTAGCGGCGAGTTCTGCATTTGTCGTTTCTTGACGGGCTTGACCAGCGGCGATTGTAGCGGCGGTTGATTCTTGTCCGGCTTTTATTTCGGCTTTCATTTCAGCGGCCGTGGATTCTTTTCCGGCTTTTATTCCAGCAATCATTTCCATTAATTGTTTCATTTGGTCTTCCATCATTCCTCTAGTTGTCGGCATTCAAAATTACGAAATCCCACTTCTGACACCACTGTTACGAATTTTTCCGCTGAGGCAATGATGGTACAGTTTTCACGGTATAAAAATATTTATTCTCTCTTCAGAAAACTCACAAAATTTATCCACAGGCAACAGTTTAATTACTCTCAAGCTTCAACACAAGCTTCAACAAAAATAACTTCGAATTCAGCGATTATACAAGCTCACTCCAATAGGTAAACAAAGCGACCAGCTTTCAACGAAATCCGAAGTCAATCTGAAAACTTTCCCGTTCTCCAATCTTTTATATACAAGCGCGTGAGACATTCTCGAAATTTCCAGCCAATTCATCGGAAACGAAATATCTCGAACCTTCTCGATTGCTTTAGGTGTTGCCACCTTTTTCTAACTTGTATAATCGCTATTAATTAATAAATAAAATAAGATAAAAATAAATTACAATAGAATTTTGAAATAATACGTCACTATTTACAATATATACAGACAGTTTGTGCAACAATGTATATATACATATGGGTGATTGAAAGTAAAAGAAAGTCCGCTTATGAAACTTAGCAAAAATATTTCATTTAACATGAAAATGAATAATTTTAAAGAGTCTAAAAAATACCTAGCAAAGAAGGGTGCTTTTAAGGGGTGGGGACTTAGAGGATTTATAATTAAAAAATTAATTTTGGAACAATCTAGTCATGTGACGCATGTTTATAGAATAGTTTTTGATGCTGAATCGAAGGAAAAAAAGGCAAGACGCTATTACCAATCACGAAAAAGTTAGTCCTTCTTATAAACGAAAAAGCGAGACAAGGTAAAATTAGGCAAAGAAATAAAAAATTATTTGGCAGAGAAGTGTGTTTTTGAAGGGGAAGGGGGGGGGGGGATAACACATACATGTGGAGTATTTTTTGTGAAATTGATTATTTTTTTTACTCGAATAAAAAAAAAGAAAGACGATATAACTATCTTATATAACAGTTATAGTCCGTTTGTCCATTTTATAGACGAAAATACATGTAATATTTATATATAAGTTCATGTAATGAACCAAAACTGAGTGGAAAAAGTTAAAAAACAACCAAAATTTAATCGAAAAAGTACCAGTTAGCAATAAAATAAGTAAGTAGTTATAAATAATTGAGATAATAAATAAGCAAAAGAATTAGTAATAAAAAATAAGTAATGAAATAAAGTAGTTTTACAAGTAATTTAGTTTATAAAAATGATTATGACTTTTTATATAATAGTTAAATCGTCTTGCTTTTTCTTTCATTCGTTTCAGCGTCAAAAAATACTTCACACAAGTGTCACATGCCTAAATTATACTAAAATTAATTTTCATTTAAAAAAAAAAAAACTCCTCCACCCCATCAAGAAACGTCCTTCTATGCTATATAGTTTCTTTATTCTCATGACAAAACGTTTTTGCCACTGCCAAGTTTCATGAACGCACCAATTTTTTACTTTTTTAAGTTGTATTTTACCTTTCCTCGCTTTTTACATGTGCTTTCGTTTATGTACTGCAACTTTTTCTAGATTGGTTAAAACGTCTTGCTTTTTTTTTTTTTTTTTTTTTTCATTCGATTTAGCATAAAAAAGTACTCTAAAATCATGAGTCAATTCCAAAATTAGTTTTTCAGTTATAAAATCCACCAATCCCCCAAAATAAACACCCTTCTTTGCTAGATATTTTTATACTCTTTTGATTATTCATTTTCATGATAAATTAAATGTTTTTGTCAAGTTTCGTGAACGGAACAATTTTTTGTTTTTTATATCCTATTTTACCTGTACTATATTTGAACATTTTCCTATTTTAGAAGTTTTCCAAAAAAAAAAGAGAAAAAAAAAAAAAAAAAAAAAGAAAGAAATCGAAAATTACAAACTTAAACTGTTCTTATACCAAATATATTCTCATTCCCTCTAAAATATTCAATCTTGGAAAATGAACTAACGTTTTCCTAAGAAGGACAAGTTTCAATATGCAATCAGCCACCTTTTACTGCACCAAGCTAAAACACGAAATCTCTATGAAAGACAAGAACCTCATTCCATTTCCTAGAAAATTGAAGCAATCCCCCCCCCCCCCCTCTCCTATCCACTCCACAAAGTAACAAAAAATAAAAATAAAAAAAGAAACCACCTCTTCCACGACAATTAAGGAGGATTTTATGGGAGGCGTAGTTTTCACATTTTTCTCTTATAGTTAGCTTCAAAGTTTGTATAAAATTGACAGTTTGAAAAATAAAAATAAAATTTTAAAACTTGAACTAAACAGATAATAGTCCAATATTTATTTTTATTTCGTCATTTTTTCAATATCTCTATTCCCTTTACTGTAAAATAAAGTTAAAGTATAAAGGATTATATTTTTTCTATTTAAAAAAAAATTTAATTTTTTTTTGACAAAACTAAAAAGCATCAAAGAATCCTCAAAGATATAGATATCCAATAGAACAAATCCTGCAGAAATATTCTTAAAACTTCTTTAGCAAAATTCAAGCATTTGTTGCATATTTTCCCATTGCCTTAGCATTAGAGGGGGAATTCAAGATGGACGATATCGAGGAGCCTTAAGAGGAAATGCCATTCAAATATTACTACCATAATTTGGGGCTAGCCTATTGTAATGCACAACTCTAGTTTACAGTAAGGTCTCCGTTGAATCCTTACCACGACGTCGTTAATCTTCTCAAGTACAACATACGGCTCTTCCCAGTTCGTCTGGAGCTTAGGGGAGAGTCCTTTCCGAAATTTAGGGTTCCATAACCACACCTTGTCACCTTCCTGGAATGAGCTTTCGTGGCCTTGGCATTGTATCTGATCTTCATTCGCTCCGTCATGATGTTGATTCTCTCTCTGGCTAACCGATGTACGGCTTTCAAACGTGCCTGGAGATCATCTAGATACTCGACAGGCGAGGAAGGAGTGTCCGGTGGTCGTCTAAATAGGAGATCACAGGGTAGTCTAAGGTCCCTTCCAAACATCATTTGAGATGGTGTAAATCCAGTGGTCTCTTTGAGGAGCACTTCTGTTGGCCAACAGGAACAGTAGAAGTTTCTGATCCCAATCTTGCTGGTTCTTGGAAACAAACAAAGAGAGATGATTCAAAATCGTTCTATTAAACCGTTAGACCATTCCATCGGATTGTGGGTGCAGGGGAGTTGTACGAGTCTTTTCCATATCGAGCAAGTCACACAGCCCAGTGAAGACAGCAGAGTTGAAGTTCGTCCCCTGGTCGGAATGTATCAGCAGGGATACGCCAAATCGGGAGATCCAATTCTGTACGAGGACTTCGGCTCCGTTTGTGGCTTCCTGGTCCAGAATCGCGCATTCTTCTGTCCACTTGATGAAGTAGTCCATGACAACTAGGATGTATTTGTTGCCGTTAGTTGTGTGATGTAGGGGCCTAACACTTCCAACGCAATTCTTTCGAATTGTGCTCCCACGCTGTAACGTTGCAACTTTCCACGAGTTCGGGTCTTCGGTCCTTTCCGGGAATTGCATGCATCACAGGACTTGCACCACTTCTCCACGTCGGACTTTGCTTTGTCCCAGAAGAATCTTTCCCTGACTTTCTGAAGAGTTTTCATGATACCAAAATGTCCTCCTGCAGGGTTGCTGTGAAGCTCTTCTAGAACTTTGGTAGCTCTTGAACTTGGGAGGATTAATTGCCACCGGAAGCTCCTGCCATCAACGGGCTACCATCGACTGTAGAGTACTCCATTCTTCAAGTGCAAAGAATACCAAATAGCACGATATCTCTTCATTGTTGGGCTATAGCGTGCAATTTCCTGCCAACTGGGTTTTCCGGTAGCTGCTTAAAATAATTGAATTAGAAGTTTCAGATCTTCGACCTGACTTTTTCGGACATTCTGATCACTCCAAGTGTCCATGTCTGAAGTAGTTGAATTGGAAGTTATTTTTCGAACGGCAGATGCGGTTGTCCCAAGCTTAGACTCCGCATTGGAACAAAATCGACATTTCTCCAGACGTGGTCTTCTGGAAAGAGCATCTGCATTCCCATGGGACGTTCCCTTTCTGTGACGGATATCTATGTCATATTCCTGTAGGCGCTGGATCCACCTTTCTATTTGCCTCTTTGTATTCTTGATATTCAGCAACCAAGTCAGAGACGAATGATCAATTCTTAAAAGGAATTTTCGGCCATACAAGTAATGATGAAAGTGCTCAACGGCCTTTACTATTGCTAATAATTCCTTTCTTGTGACGCAATAGTTCAGCTCGGATCTTGACAGGCTCTTACTAAAACACGCGATGACTTTCTCCTGTCCTTCAATTACCTGGAAAAGAACGGCCCCCACCCCTTCATTATTGGCATCCGTATCCAGAATAAAGTCCTTGTTAACATCGGGAAAAGTCAAAACAGGCGCTGATGTTAAAGCTGTCTTCAGTTCATTGAAAGAGTCGTCGCAGTCGGCAGTCCAAAGAAACTTCTGCTTGTTCTCTGTTAGTCGATGCAGGGGTCTAGCAATCTTGGAGAAACCCTTCACAAATCTACGGTAATATATGAACAGGCCTAGGAAGCTTCGCAATTAATGAACGTCTTGCGGCCAATGCCAACTTTGCACGGCATGGATCTTGGCTGGATCCGTGCTCACTCCATCGGATGTGATGATGCGTCCGAGATAGCTGACATTCTGCCTGAAGAGTTTTCATTTTGATGAGCTAAGTTTCAAGTGGGCTTCCCTAAGTTTTAAAAACACGTTCTTTACGTTCTGCAAGTGTTGATCGAAACTTTGCCAGGTGATAATGATATCTTCCAAATATACCAGACAGGCTTCGTAAGGAAGTCCTCTAAGCACAGTCTAAATTAGTCGCTCGAACGTAGCCAGTGCATTACATAAGCCAAACGGTATAACTTGAAACTGCCATAATCCTTGTCAGGTATTGAAGGCAGTCTTTTCACGATCGTCGGGGTGTATCTCCACTTGCCAGTATTCGCTCTTCAGGTTCAAAGTTGAAAACCATTTGTTCCCAGATAGAGTGTGTAATGCGTCGTCTATTCTTGGTAGAGGGTAGCTGTCCTTTTTCGTAATTTCGTTCAGCTTCGAGTAATCCACACAAAATCTTGTGGAACCATCCTTCTTTCGAACGAATACGATCGAAGAGGCCTATGGACTTGAAGAGGGTTCAATAACTCCATTCACTTCCATTTCTAGCAACAATTTTCCGACCTCTTCTTGTTTCGAAAATGGAAGTCTTCGAGGATGTTGTTTAATTTTAAAGTGGGCTCCAGTATTAATTCTATGTTGTGTGAGCTTCGTTCCTCCGACATCCTTTGACGACACTGAGAAAACATCTTGAAATTCACTTATAAGGTTTTCGACAATTTTTCCGTGACTCCCTTTCAACCGAGCATCCCCGAGAAGCTGCTCGATTAAGTCCTCGGCAGGTGCAGCCGAAAGTTCAGTAGATCTTTGTTCGATGCTGGTAACAGGTGAGCAGGTACCAATTTCTTCTCCTTTCTTAATAACTCGAGTAGAATCACTAACGTTGGCCATTCTCACATGCACCACATCCCGGGAGAGATCCACGAGTGTTGCTCCCACTAACACTCCTTTCGGAACACAACTCGAAGGGGGGAAAATTCGTAACTCCAAACCGGAAGATTTTTGGCACCTCTGTTGAACCTTTTACCACCAAATCCATCATGGAAGGGATGGTGATATCTTCGAGGGCTACAATCCGATTTGCACACATATCCTTCGTCTCCAAATCGAACATTGGAAATTCTTCGACCCCAGCTTCAAGCTCGCCTTTCTCGAAATTTAAAGTAATTCCATTTTTCGTTAAAAAGTCCAGTCCGAGAATATATGGATCCACAATTTCAGCCACGTAAACGGTGTGTGTATAGGTGTTAAATCCAAAGGAGATGTTGACTTTTATTTTCCCATCTTATCTTGTCACCAGTCACAGTCCGTAGCGAAACGTAAGGCGCCATGTAAAGAGGTTGACTGTCTAGGAACCGGGCTACATCCGTCCGTATGATGGTTACATTCGCCCCTGAGTCAACAATTAGACAACAAGGATTTCCGTTAGTCGTTCCATCCACGAATAAACCCTGGTTTCCTCCTTGAAAGTACACCACCAGTTCCTCCATTTTTTTGGATAATTTTGCTTTAAAAAAAAAAAAAAAACTGGCTTTGGTACAGGGTGGAATAGTGGCCTAAGGTATCAGTTGGGACACACACAAAATTTCGTCTATTTTTCTCAATATTTAGCCGCGCCTCTTTTGCTTTGAACAAAAATGTGTCTAAAAGTCGAAAAATCGTAACAGATTCAACGTTAGGGAGTGGGGGGGGGGGGGGGGATAAAAAATGCTTTTTCGTAATCGGTTTTGGAATAGAGTGAAAAAGTTAGATAATGGGTCAGTTAAAACGCACAAACAATTTCGTTAATTTTGTTCAGTTTCTAGCTGCGCCCCTCTGGATTGAAAATGTCCAAAAACAAACAAAAAATGCACTTTTAAGCCATATTTTTAAAATTTTTGGAAATTATTTTTAAAAAAATGGCATTGGCATAACATGGAATAGTTGCTAATGTGTCAGTTAGAACACACAAAAAATTTGGTCCATTTTATTCAATATTTAGTCGCGTCCCTCTTGCTTTAAACAAAAATGTGCCAAAATGTCTCAAAATCGTAACGGATTTGACGTTAGGGGAAATAAAAAAATATTTTTTCGAAATCGGTCTTAGAATAGTGTGAAAAAGTTACCTATGGGTCAGTTAAAACGCACAAAAAAATTCGTCAATTTTGTTCAATTTCTAGCAGCACCCCTCTAGCATTGAACGTGTTCAAAAACACACAAAAAATTCACTTTAAAGCCTTTTTTTTGAAATTTTTGGAAATAATTTTAAAAAAATTGCATTGACATAGCATTGAATAGTTGCCTAAGTGTCAGTTAGAACACAAAAAAAATTTGGTCCGTTTTGCTCAATGTTTAGCCTCGCACCTTTTGCTATAAGCAAAAATGTGTCTAAATGTCACAAAATCGCAAGATTGGACTTTAGGGTGGATAATTTTTTTTTTTTAAATTTTTTTTTTTTAAATCGGTGTTGACATAGCGTGGAAAAGTTGCCGAACAGGTCGGTTAAAACACACACAAAATTTCGTCAATTTAATATCTAGCCGCGTCCCTCTGGAATCAAAAATGTTCATAACATGCAAAAAATGCACTTTCAAGCCAATTTTTGAACAATTTCTTAAATTTTTTTTAAAAACCAGCATTTGCAAAGCACGGAATGGTTACATAATGGGTCAGTTAGAATACACAAAAAGTTTCATTCATTTTGATCGGAATCTAGGAGCGCCCCTTTGAGTAGAAGTTTAAAAATAAGAATGAAAAGCAGCTTATTTTGAATGGGTCACTTAGAAACCACATAAAAGTATCGTCAATGTTACTCAATATCTAGCTACTCCTGGCATATTTCAAAAATTACGAAAATAAATAATATGCATATTTAAAATCAGAAGTATATTTACTAGTATAATACTTATTTATATTTGGAAATCGAGAAATTCAAATATTATAAAGTAAAAAAGAGTAGGCATGAAATACTTATAAAATATAAGTTTAAGAATAGTACTGTCCCTTATTATCAAATGATTGAAGTTATCTTCTTGCTTGAATCTTATCCCGTATATAACCGTCTTTTACAACATAAAAAAAAAAAAAAAAACTTTCGTTAAAGCTTTAGATATGAGTTTAACACATCTCTCGACTGCTTGCGTGTGACATGGAAACCTCTCAAATGGTTTATTGAAACCTGTTCTTGCCACATATCTTTCAATTCTTTATCTTCTCTATACATTGTAAGGGGTGGTTCTGTTATGGTGTACTTTGACCAGTCGATGAGATCAATGTAATCAACGGCATTAAAGTTGAGTTCGGTAGGTTATAAAAAGTGTACGTATGTATAAATTACATCGGTACCGAAAATCCAACTGTTGAGCTTCGTATATAATCGTAAAGTTTGTGATTCTGGTTTATGCACCAATGTGGTTCAAGATAAAATATAAAACCACATTTCACGGTGGAGCTAGGCATGTCTGGAAGATGATTTCTCTTTCAAGGAAATTGCCTAACCATGTCAAGAAAATTACAGACAAAAATAATTTCGAACAATGCATATTTTGCTCATCCGGAAAATATGCTATTGGCAATGTTAACGGATTCTCAATATTATATCGGGGAATCAGCAGTGAGCTGAATCCTGAACATCAGGAATAAGAAATCTGAAGACATACGCTTTTTCAAACCCATTGAACTCAAATTCAATGCCGTTGATTACATTGATCTCATCGACTGGTCAAAATACACCATAACACAACCACCGCTTACAATGTGTACAAAAGATGAAGAATTGGAATCTAGGGGCGCCATTAGATTCCGATCAAAATGGATGACATTTTTTTGTGTGTTCTAACCGACCCATTATGCAGCCATTCTGTGCTATACAAATGCTGGTCTTAAAAAAATTTAAGTAATCGCTCAAAAAATGGCTTAAAAGTGCATTTTTTTTTTAATGTTATGGACATTTTTCATGCCAGAGGGACGCGGCTAGATATTCAACAAAATTGACGAAATTTTGTGTGTGTTTTAACAACACCTCCTATATAAGAAAGCCTTCGCACTGACTGCGTGACGTCACATAGAGTAGTCAATCGTCCTTCGCATTGGTAGCATAGGAATTATCCTTTTCTTAGTTTTGCTAGTTAATTTGAATAGGAGAGCATTCAGAAAACATTTCTTTTTTATTGACAGAGATAATACAAATTATTTTTAATATTTACGTTCAACTATTATTTTGAATTTTATTACGAAATAAAACACAAAATCTAAACTATTTTTATTTTATTCACAAATCATAGTTATTATTAATCAATAAAACATTTTAAAACAAAATAGTTTAGTGTTACTATTCATTAACTTAAAAATTACTTTAATGTTTGAAGTTTTCATTTTTATTTTCAACATTCTCTTACTTCAACAATTTTTTTTCCAACAACAGGTTTTCATTTTGTTGCCTACAATAACTATTTCGATATATGTTTGTAGCATCCCTTACAATACTTTCTACAATAAATTTAATATTATGTTTTTTACATTCTTGCGGAATGTTATATATTTCTTTACCATTAATAATATCTAAAGTTAAACTTGTTGAAAGTAATCTCTGACCTTCAAAAATTCTAAAACAACTTCTCATATATTACAGAAATGAACTTTTGAATTACAACATATAAATACAAAATAACATTCAAAACCTCAAATTTTGGATAACATAAACCATCTTTATCCAGATTCAAAATATAACTATTCTTATCATTGTCAGGAAAATCTAAAGCATCATCGATGTTTTCAAGTGTCAAAATATTTTTAGAGCTAGAACATTTGCTGAATTTCACAATGGAATGGTCACAATAACCAGCACTGTAAATTAGTAATGGCAATAAAATCTTCGGTAAGCGTAATTTCTTTAAAACAAGATATGTCGACTTTTTTAAATAGACCACATTCCTTTAAATCAGTGGCTGGCACATTTCAATCCTTTATAGTCCGTTGGATAGCTTTGCTGATATTTTGTTCATTCGCTATTACCATCTTTTCTGCTGAACTTGGGACTTGATACTGTTGCTTTAGACATGTAACTCGGATAGCTTTCAAAAATAGAATTAACCACTCCATCTTTCAGATTACCCTTCAACTAGAAGTAACTACGAAAACTTTTCTCGAAACAGCAGTTATCCATCTTCTTTTAATTTATCTGTGGGAAATATAAATACGGGAAAACTTGGCCCATTTTTAAAGTTTCCTTTGCAATTTACCACAGAGCATTGAAATAACATTTAATATAATTTATAACACTCTTAATGCAGTAGTCTTTACTTTTTCGGAACAGAAAATACAGTAAACTATACTTGTTTGAAACAAAAAATGCAGCTGACTTAACGTATTCGGTAAACAAAATGGCGATGTTGATTTTTGCTATCGTCCGTCGTACGCCAGAGTTATGCGCCAAAATAGATCTTGACGAATCACAAGCACGCACGATGTCGCCAAACCATATTTTCACGAATCGGAAGCACGTAAAACGTCGCCAAACCATTTATCACCAAATCGAAAAGATATCTTCTTCTAAATGGCACCCCGTAAGGAAGAAGTTCGTAGTTTTAAAGTTTGACTATTTTAATGATGTCATATTTAAAAGTGGTAACCCGTGCAGAGGCTTTCTTATATAGGAGGTGTTGGTTTTATCCGACAAATAGGCAACTTTTCCATGCTATGTCGAGACCAATTAAAAAAAAAAATTGGTCCACCCTAACGTCCGATCTTTCGATTTTGTGACATTCAGACACTTTTTTGTTTATAGCAAGAAGGGCGCTGCTAAATATTGAGCAAAATGGACCAAAATTTTTGTGCGTTCTAACTAACACATTAGGCAACTATTTCATGCTATGCCAATGCCACTTTTTAAAAATAATTTCCAAAAATTAAAAACAAAAAAATGGCTTAAAAGTGCATTTTTTGTGTGTTTTTGGAAATTTTCAATGCCAAAATTGGCACGGATAGAAATTGAACAAAATTGATGAAATTTTTTTTCGTGTTTTAGATGACCCATTAGGTAACTTTTTCACGATATTCCAAGACCGATTTCGAAAAAACATTTTTTCCCCTCTAACGTCGAATCTGTTACGATTTTGCGATATTTAGGCACAGTTTTGTTCAAAGCAAGAGGGGCGCGACTAAATATTGAGCAATATGGACGAAATTTTGTGTGTGTTCCAACTGATACATTAGGCAACTATTCCATGCTCTACCTGTTTACATATTACCAGCTCCAACTCGTGTTACTCAACTCCACTCGATATGGTTTTTGACTTTGCTCTGTCGTTCTATGAATTTTTAGACGGGTTACGAAACTTCATGTAAATATCAGCAAATAAAGTGTTTTCTCAATATTAAATCCATAGTATTTAATCGAATCTTTCAACAAGTGGCGTCCGCGACAGGATTATGGATAGTTTAAAACGAGAGAGAACGCAACTCCGGCGATTATTTACGATGTCATTGAAAGAAGTGGAAACCGTTATGAAGACAGATGCCGTAAGTAAGAATGAATTGATACCTGTATTCAATATTTTGAAGGACAAAGCTAACCGATTATTTCAATTAGATGAAAAATTAAAAGTGGTGTGGTTAGAAATGGAAACTTTTGATGAAGATGAATTTTCTAGTGACATTGATTTAACGGAAAAGTATCGTGATCAATGGATTGCTATGGAAACAAAGGTTGAATTAATTTGGTCGCCAACTGAAGGAAATGAATTTTCGGGCGCTATAAATGAAACAAAGCGAAATTTTCGTCTTCCTAAGTTGGAGTAAAAACGTTTCGACGGTGATATCAAGAATTGGCTTGGATTCTGGGGACAGTTCAATAAAATTCATGAAGATGATAGTATCGACTCAGGTGACAAATTTCAATATCTTCTGCAAGCAACAAAAATTGGCTCTTCGGCAAGAGATTTGGTAGAAAGTTTTCCACTATCCGGTACAAATTATTATAAAGCTATTGAACAACTGAAGTCACGTTTTGCTAAAGATGAGCTGTTAATCCAAATTTATGTTCGTGAACTTTTAAATCTTGTTTTAACTCAAGCAAAGAGTGGGGAAATTTTTACTTTGCGTATTCTTTACGATAAATTAGAAACTCAACTACTAGCACTTGAGACTTTAGGTGTGACGTCTGACAAGTACGAAGCGATGTTATATCCTTTAGTAGAATCTGCCCTACCAGAAGATCTCATCAAGGAGTGGGAACGAACGCGTAGTAGAGTTGAAAATAAAGACAAGGCAAACATTTTGGGAAACTTGTTAGAATTTCTTCGATCGGAAGTTGAAAGTGATGCGAGGCTACAGCTTGCTCGATCAGGTTTCGGAAAAACTCAAGAATTTCAAAGATTTAAACTGAAAGAAAAAATTCCTACTGCTGCTTGCATTGTATCTAGTGAAAGGAATAAGTTAGAGAAAAATGACAAGCAGTGCTTTTTCTGTAATAAGTCCTTTCACAGTGCATCATAATGCTTTAAGGCGGTTGACATGTCGCTGGAGGAGAAAAAAGAAGCATTGAAAAGAAAGTGTGCGTGTTTCGTCTGCTTAAAACCAGGTCACAATTCGAAGGTTTGCAAAACCTATATGAAGTGCATCTTATGCAAGAAAAAACATCGTAGTATTATGTGCCCCAATATAAATCCAGCAAAGCAAGATAAACCACCTGAATCAGAAGCAAAGATTCTCCTGTCACCAAAGAATTCATCAACCTTATTGTTAACTGTATTAGTGAAAATCGTCAATAATGACAGTTCCAGGATCGTTCGAGGATTGTTTGACACTGGTGCGCAGCGATCTTTCATAAGGAGAGACATTGCTGAGGAATTAGGCTTGAAACCAGTAGATCACGAATTATTGAGCCATGGACTTTTCGGGGGCAGCGAAACTGAACAAGAATTCCACAATGTCTATGATATTACATTGCAAACCTTGTGTTCGAATTTTAAGCATGATATTTCCGTTTTGGATGAAAGGAAAATTTGTGGTCCTATTCCACGGGTGCAGGATCCTAATATTTATCCCATTTTGAAAAGGAAAAGTATTATTTTAAGTGATACAGGAGAAGATGTACCTGCAATAGGCTTACTAATAGGAGCAGATTACCTTGGTGCGTTATTGACGGGAATAATTGAACCCCTTGACAAGAATCTAATTGCTATTAAAACAAAACTTGGATGGACATTTCAAGGTAAACAAACACACTACTCTAAATCTTTGGAGAGTATCACTTATGCTACCAATTTGGATTTGACGGAATTATGGAACCTAGATGTCCTGGGTATAAGAGATCCGGTAGAAGTCAAGTCAAGACAGATAATTAATGAAAATATGGTAGAAGAGACACGTAAGAGAGTTATTTCGGTTCTGGGTCTCACTTGGGATAACGAATCCGACGAACTTTTTTGCAACAGTAATGTTGAAATTCCCGAAGAAAAGATAACTAAAAGATTGTGTTGTCTACTGCCCATAGGTCATTCGATCCTATTGGGGTGACATGCCCCGTCTCATTGATACATAAAGTATTACTTCAAATTATTTGGAAAAGGAAAAGGCATAAACTGGCCGTTAGGAATCATAATTGAAGTTTCCCTGGAGTAGATGGACACTCAAGAGTTGCCAAAGTGAGAACAGCGAACGGAGAGAAATTATTGAGACCTTTTCAGATACTTTATTCCTTGCAAATCAGAAGTTCTGAAAGATTACCATTCATTGTGCAGCAAAGGGATGAAAGAACAAAGCCTCTGCGCTCTGCAACTTCAGATGGTTCAGATTCCCTGAAGATGACGATTCTTCAACACAAGTAGTCCCAGATGTTGTCACAAGAACTGGTCGACGAGTTAAAATTCCCAATAGACTTGATTTGTGATATTTGTTGCAATTTTCAGAGACCTTATCAATTGCAAGGTGGGAGTATGTTTACGTATTACCAGTTAAAACTCGTGTTGCTCAACTCCACTCGATATGGTTTTTGACTTTGCGCTGTCGTTCTATGAATTTTTAGACGGGTTACGAAACTTCATGTAAATATCAGCAATAAAGTGTTTTCTCAATATTAAATCCATAGTATTTAATCGAATCTTTCAACAAGTGGCAAGTGGAATCTTCAACAGTGCCAGTTTTTAAAAATAATTTACAAAATTTTCCAAAAAATGGCTTAAAAGTGAATTTTTTTGGTCACTTTTTACATTTTCAACGCCAGAGGAGCGCGGCTAGATATTGAACAAAATTGACGAAATTTTGTGCATGCTCTAATTGTTAGATTAGGCAACTTTTCTGCGCTATTCCCAAAATGATTTCGAAAAAAAAAATTTCGGCCCACCCTAATGTACAGTCACTTTAGAAAAAAATAATCTAATCCATTCTTCTTATCAAGTGATTCTTTTGGATATACAAAATCATTAGGATGAAAATACAGCTCGCTTACCTCAAGTAGAGGACAACAATTTGTAAACATCCCTGTCAAATTTTTAACAAAACAATTAATTGAAATAAGAAAAAGTTTCCACGTTTAATTTTTATTTTATGTTGGTTATTTTGAAAGGCTAGTAAAGATTGGGTAAAATTTCAAAGTACGGTAAGGATTCTGCGCCAAAATTGTTTACATAAAACCGCGTAAAATTTTGTCCCCCATAGGGTAGTTCGCTTTTTATTAAAAAAAATGGTTGTGGCGAAAATAAACTTTAAAAAGTCGAGGCCGAAGAAAAGTTACCACTATCGTAAATAGTTAGCATTTCTTTTCAGCACTTAAATAACACCTAAAAAAATATACACTTATATTTTAAAAATTATTAAAGATTTTATTAAAAAGCTACACTCGCCTGGCTGTATTTTGTAGGTACAAAATTGTTTTGATGTGTCGCACAGCACCATTTTTTTCTAACACTGTCATCGGAAGGGAGTTTGAACACACTAACCTTAGGACCAGTTCTGGAGAGTTCCCTTTGCACTCTAGATCAGAACAAGAACTCAGCATTTTGTAAAATTTTCACCAAATATTAAACGTATAAATCATCCATATTAACCATCGAACGACTAGTAAAAAGCAGAATTTGAAGATCAGTTTATCCACTTTCATACAATGTTTAGCTCGTGATCCCATAATTTGTATCCACCTCTGATGATGTAGAAGGTAAAACATGGCGGTGTTGGATGGCCTTCTACAATATCGATGGTCACGCACAGCACTGCGAGTTTGTAGTTTCCGAAGTCTTTCTTCCATATCGTCATTAATTCTTTCCTGCTCTTCTTTCACGGTGGAAACCTTTACTTCTATTTCCTTTCTTACTTTTGAAATGTTTTCTTTCACACCCAAAATATCCTACCTCATCGATTGTAGGACAGTTTCAGTACGCTCTACAAATCCGTTGATGGTCGCACATGTTGCTTCTTGACTGTCTGCGATTGCGGCATTCGTTGATTTTTGGTGGGCTTGACCGGCGGCAATTGTAGCGGCGATAATTTCTTGGCAGGCTTTTATTTCGGCTGTGGTGGTTTCTTGGCATGTTTAAATTCCGGCAATTATTTCCACTAGTTGTTTCAGTTGGTCCTCCATCATTCCTCTAATTGTTGGCATTCAAGCTGATAGTACCTCACTTCTGACAACACTGTTATGAATTTTCTTCAGAAGTAATGATGACACAGTTTTTATTAGATAAAAACTGAAGGCGTTTCTTTCTTAATTATTCGTTAAGTCAACAAGAAAGCACATTTTTCTATCAAGAATTATACTCAAAGAAAATAGCTCAAAATAAAGCGAAATGGCATATACCTCCACCTCACGAATGGTATAAAGCCAAAAAGCCAGGACACTCCCTATCTCTTCCTTGTGATAGGCACACCAATACCCGTCTGTCCCGACTTGCTAGTGGTCACCTTAAAGGCCTCACATATTCCGGGGGAAGCAAAAATTTTCCTCTTTGCCCTAAATGCCAAAAAGAACAGGCATCACCTCAGCACATTTTGGACTGCCTTGGACTGGACTGGGAGGACATTTATAACTGTCCACAACTAGTGTCAGACTTCATTAATGTCAATGGCTTCACTGATATTGTCTGACTTCGTCAGACAAAAGGGAGATTAGAAACAACAACAACAGAAATAACGTCCGAACCAGTTAGTACTGTTTTATTTCCTAGAATACAAAAAGTGTTGCCAAACGTACTTTTACAAATTTTATATTTTGACTTATTAACAAGATATATGTGAGCGTACCATGACTCTACACCCCCCCCCCCCCTTCCCAGCTTTAGCGTTTAAGGAAGATAGTCTGACAAGTGAATGGGGAACCTTACACGTCTGCCTGATCTCGTAGATTTGTTTTCCCGTTGAGTCTTTGAACTTCCTTCAGGAAAATATTTTTCAGGCGTTTCATCAAGGTTTGATTCCTCAGAAAGTGGTTCTTGGGAAGGATCGTCTGCTTCTTTCGAAAGGAAACATGGCTTCACTCTGTCTATTGAAACTAGTTTAACTTTGCTCTGGATCTCAATGTCGAAGTATTTATCTTTTCTTGCTCGTACAGGATAAGGTCCAAAGTAGACAGGTTGTAGTGAAGAATTGTCAATGTTATTACGTAGGAAAACATGAAAACAGTTGGAGAGTTCTTTGGAAACAAAGACTTTTCTTTTACCATGGGTTGTGGTAGATCGTGGTCTCATATCTCCTATAATTTTGTGAAGCTTTTGAGAAAATGCAGACTGTTTAATTGGTGGAGTAGATGAAAAGAATTCGCCTGGTAAGGCTAAGGCGGCACCGTATACCAGCACTGCGGATGAGCACTCCAAGTCTTCTTTGATGGCAGATCTTATGCCTAAAAGAATGAAAAGTAATGCTTATAGCCATGTTTTTGATTCGAACACATGGCATTTGAGGCTTGCTTTGAGAGTTCTGTGCTGTCTTTCTATCAGGCAATTTGCCTGCGGATGATAGGCCGTCGTAGTATTAGTATGAAATCCAAGGTAGCTTCCCAAGGCATGAAAAAGTGGGCTTTCGAATTGCCAACCTTGATCGGATGTTATGCGGTGAGGAATCCCAAAGCGTGGAAACTAAGTGTTAACCAAAGCTTTTGCGATCGATTCTGCTGATTGGTCTTCTAAGGGGACTTCCTCAATCCATCGAGTATAACGATCGATGATAGTAAGAAGATATCTGAATCCTTTGCAACTCGGAAGGGGACCAACTACATCTATGTTTAGATGTTGGAATCTCTGTAAAGATACTATGAAATTTTCCAACGCTGACTGTGTATGCCTATGCACTTTAGACCGTTGGCATTATAAACATGCTCTTGCTCATAGGTGACAGTCTTTATTCATGTTGGGCCATATAAAGCGTTTCGAAATCAATTTTCTTGTGGATCTGATTCCGGGGTGGGATACGTTATGGATTGATGAAAATACTTTTTGTCGAAATTCTGCAGGTATGTATGGGCGATTATAGTTAGTAGAAATGTCACAGTAGATTTTCTTGTCACTTCTTGGCAAAGGAATATGAATGATTTTCACTCTTGGATTGTTTCGCAGAATCTCCAAATCTTCATCTTCTTGTGAGTTTGCTAATGCTTGAAAGTCTATTGTAGGTGGTACAGAAATAGTATCGATACGAGAGAGAGCGTCGGCGACAATGTTTTCGTCACCCTGGATGAATTGGATATCAGTTGAAAACTGGCAATACACGACAGTTGCCTGGCTTGCCGTGGTGAGGCCTTTTCCAAATCTTGATGAAAGGCAAATGTGATCGGTTTGTGGTTTGTGTGTATTGTAAACGACTGACCTTCCAAGATGTATTTGAAATGCTTCACTGCAGTATAAATGGCTAACAGTTCTCTGTCGTAGGCACTGTAACGTCTTTGTGCATGCGTTAAAGTTCTGGAAAATAAACTCAAAAGTGATGCAAAACAGCTCCGATGGAAGCGTCAGAGGCATCAGTTGTCAGAGAGATTTCAGCTTTTTCGGATGAATGTGCCAAATTGGTGGCTTTACTGAGTGCATCCTTTAACGCTTGAAAAGCCTTTCTTGTTTATTCAGACCAGGTAACTTGTTTTGCGGAGTTCTTTTTGATACCACTGAGCAATGATGTCAAAGGTTGTTGCAACTTCGCACAATTTGATATGAATCGATGATAAAAGTTCACCATGCCTAAAAATCGACGTAGACCTTTGCATAGCTTTGGTTCTGGGAAATTACAAATTGCATCGACTTTCGTTGGAAGGGGTTTGAGTTCTCCAGCTGATACTTCGTATTCCAGGAATGAAAGTTTAGACAGACCGAAATTGCACTTTGCGGCACTGATTTTTAATCCGTATTCGAGTAGCCTTTCGAAGACTGTTTGTAGATGTTGCCGGTGCGTTTCTTCGTCAGGAGAAGCTATAATAATGTCATCCAAGTAACAGAATACGAAATCCAGTCCCCTCAATACCATGTTCATGAAACGTTGAAACGTTTGGGCAGCATTTCGTAAGCCGAACGTCATGAATGGAAACTCAAATAACCCGAAAGGTTTCAGAATTGCTGTTTTCGGTATGTCTTCTTCGCGAACAGGGATCTGTTGATATGCCCTGAAGAGATCAATGCTTGAGAAAACTGTCTTGTTGTTTAACACGTAACTGCAATCTGTTAAGAATGGGAGTGGATATCTACCGGGTGTTGTGATGTTGTTCAGCCCACGATGGTCTCAACACTGCCTCCAATCTCCTGATTTTTTTCATCACCAAATGTAGAGGACTCGCCCAACTGCTCTTGGATTCTCTACATAAACCCATTTGAATCATGTATTCAAACTCTTTCTATGCTGCTTTGAGTTTTTCGGTGGATAGCCTCCTAACTTGAGTGAAAATGGGTGGACTTGTCGTCTCGATGTATTGTTCGATATTATGTTCCTTAACTCTATTGTTGACTATGTTAAATTTGAGTAACTCTGTAAAATCGTTAATAATATCTTTGTAAGGATCTTGCACGGAATTTAGAACTGGAACTTTATTATAATTCTGAAAACAAGGAGTTCCGTTTATCCTTAACAAGGTAGTGCCATCGATCAACTTGTGACTTTTGGAATTCACTAAAAGGTTGAAATGTGAAAGAAAATCTATGCCTATAATCGGTCTGTTCACTTCGGCTATTGTAAAAGGCCAGGTAAACGATCGTCTGAGTCCTAGATCAAGCTTGAGTAATCTTTGGCCAAATGTTTTGATCTTGGTGCCATTTGCAGCAAATAGTTCCAATTTTGGGACATTTCTTTTATCTGTAGTTAATGGAGGTATCACGGATAGTTCTGACCCAGTGTCTGTTAAAAATTGGGTCGCCGATCCATTGTCGCTTATAAAAAGACGACTCAGCTCTACCCCGTGTGTCTCCTTCGTCGATGAGAGATGACGGGGGGGGGGGGGCTAGTTTTCCGAATGATTGTGCCGAGATCAGGAGGAAAAATTGCATGGTTTCTTATATTTGAATACTTTATCACCACATTTTTAGTGATAGTAACATATATTATCAGGTCTTTCACCACTGTAACCTTTTCCTCTTGATTGGGAACGTCGACGATAACGGGGTTGAAGGTGTTGTTGTTTGCTCAAGGCCGAAACTTGCAAGCTCAATTCACTGATATGTTTTTATAAGTTTTCAATCAGCTGCGTATTTACAATTGTGAACGAACTGGTGACTATTTGTGGAGAAATAGGATTTAATTCTCAAATCTTATCGGCCATTGCTGCGACTTTCGATAAATCTTCGCCACTTACAGAAATAATGCTGCGCATATTCACCTGTAAGCGTTGAAGCCACAATGTTTTAGGAAAGAATCCGACACTTTGTCGCCTGCCAAATTCCGCATCTCACACAATAATTTTGATGGTTTTTTATCACCCAGTTCCAGTTCACACAACAATTTTTAAGTTTTTTGAGTATCGGAATCGGTGTACATGGAAATTAATCTGTCTTTGATTTTGGCATACCTGTTCTCTTTCGGTGGATCTATTAAAATATCCGATACTTGGCCCAATATTTCTGCCTCAACGGAGCTTACGACGTAGTCGTACTTGGTGAAATCAGCAGTTATTCCCGCTTTCCGAAACTGTGCTTTGAGTTGGATGAACCGTACCTTTGGGTCCGGCTCCTAAAATGGAGGGGTCTTTATGCTTATCCGCGATATGACTGACGCACTTTCTTCTTCCTCGCTTGTCATTTTTATTTTAGATCACGTTCGGAGATCACCAATGAAGTGCGTTTCTTTCCTAATTATTCGTTAAGTCAACAAGAAATAACGTCAGAACCAGTTAGTACTGTTTTATTTCCTAGAATATAAAAAGTGTTGCCAAACGTACTTTTGCAAATTTTATATTTTATATTTTAACTTATTAACAAGATATAGGTGAGCGTACCATGACGCTACATGTGGGCGACGGGCCTCTATCCCGAGACCATTGGATCTCGAAGCAGATATTTTACCGCTGTGCAAAAGAGTACTCCAGTGCACAGAAGCTTTATCTGTTATTTGATGTCGCCACACAGCCTCCTCTCAGCGACGAAGGAACGATACTGTTGTTCTGATCAACGTTTGTTCGGAGTGAGAAGTTTGGGAAGCTAGTTGCATCGTTGTGCCCGCTTGTTGCGGTGTTCCACGCGAGTTGCGTATCTGATTGCTTGTTGCGAGTGTTGCGTATCTGATCGCTTGATGCGATGAATTCTCTCCTTTCAGAAGCACCGATAGATGGCAGCATGATTCGTTTTAGTCCGGCTGACAGCAATAAAGCCGTATGCAGCTTTCAAGTGCGGTCTACGGGTCTCGATCGCGAGACTATTGGTTCTCGAGGCAGATACTTTGTCGCTGGGCAAAAGAGTACTCCTTTACCCTTAGAGTGAAAATCATTCATATTCCTTTGCCAGGAAGTGACAAGAAAATCTACTGTGAAATTTCTACGAACTATAATCGCCCATACATACCTGCAGAATTTCAACAAAAAGTATTTTCATCAATCCATAACTTATCCCACCCCGGAATCAGATCCACAAGAAAATTGATTTCGAAACGCTTTATATTATTTATTCACTTCAAAAACTCCCAAAATTCATTCAAAGACAATAGTGCAATCTCTATCAAGCTTCAATACAAGCTTCAGTAAGAACAATTTCGAACACATCGATATTTGGCGAACGGAGGCCCGAACCCACAACCCTCTGGTTATGAGCTCGATACTCTACCGCAAGGCCATCGGAG
Organism: Linyphia triangularis; assembly: GCA_963978545.1. Classification (NCBI taxonomy): domain Eukaryota; kingdom Metazoa; phylum Arthropoda; class Arachnida; order Araneae; family Linyphiidae; genus Linyphia; species Linyphia triangularis. The sequence continues at coordinate 83,578,576 of OZ021722.1, read as the reverse complement.
CCTCTACACAGTGGTTATACAAGCTCACTCCAATAGGTAAAGAAAGCGATCATAATCCGAAGTCAAACTGTCTGTCGATTTCAGCTGCGGTCGAATTTATACAGGTACGTGAGAACCTTCTCGAAATATCCAGCCAATTCGTCGAAAAAAGAAGCATCTCGAAATTTCCCGATTGCTTTAGGTGTTGCCTCCTTTTTCTAACCTGTATTATCACTGTTAATAAATAAAATAAGATAAAATAAATTACAATAGAATTTTAAAATAATACGTCACTATTTACAACTACATACAGAAAATTTGTGCAACAATATTAAGAAAAATATAGCTAATTTTCCAAACAAAGCCTGGAGTGCAACACATTACGCAACTTGCAGTACCTCACTTTCTGTAAGAAAATATGCGACTGTCGGTCAGGAATTTTTGTATCAGGTCAGAGGTCAATATGGTGCAAGTGTCAAGCCCAGACATAAACGGTATTGTACCATTAATAACCTGTGGGCAACAGACAGAGAGAAAAAAGACAACGGGAAGAAGGGGTAGCATTGCCTGTCAAAAAAAAAAAAAAAAAAAGAAAGAAAGAAAAAAGGGGGAGAGGCTTTTCAGCTCCGATTCCTAGAAAGTTTCCATGAAAACAAGGGGTTCTCGAAATAGATGCCAACAATTTCGTTACATTTCAGTATGAAAATGTGGAATGTGGGGAGATGGGGGGGGGGGGGGGTGAATGGTTAATTTTATTTTGGTTTTAATTTTCTACTACTTTTTCTATAATCTAAAGATTTCGGGAGAATCCCCCATGGATACGCGCATGCTGTTGATCTCCCTTTCTCATCGATGACAGCCTGCACACGTATGGGGAGACTTTCCACCAGTTTTTGGTAGTTGGCCATAGGAATCGATTTCCATTAGTCCATTGATGCTACAATGAGTGCTGGCAGTGATGATGAAGATGGTCGATTTGGCTGGCTACGTAATCTGCGTTCTAGTACGTCCCAAAGGTGTTAGGTGTTCTATGGGATATAGATCGAGGCTCTGAAAAGGCCAGTAAAGTTTCTGAACACCCATTTCGTCAAACCATGACTGCGCAAGTCTTGACAAGTGATTGGAGCTGTTATCCTGCTGGAAGAGAAATGGGCATTCCCTTTCATAAAAACGCATACACACCATATTGCTGCCACCATCAAACTTTACAGTTGGCACAATGCAGTCACGAAATAAATGTAAATAGTGTAGCAATATAGATTGCTTTACTCTTGTGTAATAGGGGAAAGTACCCCAAAACGGGATAGCTTATATATTCTTCGCTTTATTTCTTGTTGTGTACAAGGTACATTCCAAAGCTAGACGTCATTTAAAAGTATACCTTTTCAACTACTTAAAATATGACCTTGGTCAAATTTGTTCAATAATATTTATGTGAAAATACTGGTTTCACAAAGTCTTAAGGCGCTATCAGACGGCATATTTATCCTCAACCCTGATTCTGACTCAGCTCTATCGTTGACTCGAAAAGCCCATTTCCAGGGGCAAAACCTGTATTTGCCCGATCCATGACTGCTTCGATGGTGAACGAAGCAGTTGAGGATAATTTCAGCCAACGTAGTTGGGAACCAATCAGATGCCTTCTGTTTTAGCCAACCATTGGCATGAATTTTGTTCATCACACCAAGCAAGTTAATGGACATTTTAGCGAAAAATAGATAGGAAATTTAAAAGTTAAAAAAACTGCAAGGAAAGTAGACATGTGATTAGTGAAAAACCTAAGCAATAAGATAAAAGTAATATTTTTGTGGAGAAGGCATCACAGTGTCTGATGAACAATTACGTCTATTCTGCATAGAATCACTGCTGCATTCGTTTAAAATCATCTTAGTCTATGATTCACCAAAACTATTTCGTACTCAATAATGTGAAAATATTATTACAAGATTTCCTTTTATATTTTTTTGGACATAACATTCGTAATCCAACCACCAAAATGTTTATTTAGTTACAATGTATCGTACAAAAATTGTACATCGTATTTAGTGCCACTGCAAAAATATCTAAAGATTTCGCCGTATCAAACGAATAGAAATATTTGTTTTTTGTTTAGGTGCTTTCAAAATTTAAAAGAAAGAAGTTATCAAAAAATAACGAAAATACCAAAAAGTTATGTAAATTTTTTTAAATAACTTATTTTTTACCACTGTCGCAAAGTTAATGCCGTATAGTGGTTAGCGTACTTTTTGTCATGCTCGAGTCCCGGGTTCGATTCCCCATTATGCATAGGAACTTGAAACTAGAACTATAATTTATTATTTTACTTGATTATCACTATTTTATTAATATTTTTTTTTGGGGGGAGGATACTGGAATTTATTTATTATTTCCCTTGATTATCGTTATTTTATTGATTTTTTTTTTACAAATAATTAATATATCAAAAAATATATATATATAATCTTTTGAACACCAGAATATTCGTCTAATGTAGATGACCGAAATGTCTATTTGAAGCACAACAATATTATTAGTACCAAAATAGTAATGTTAATAAAAAAAACAATTAAAAAAAAAGAAATTGTATAATTAACACCCAATTGATACACGAAAATATTGTTTAAATATAAATTGCTCAGCCTGCTTTTACGAAAATAAATATAACATATTTATATGTAGAAGAAAGTCATAATTTAAATCTTATATAAATGCAAATTATTACCTATTGATTTAAAATAATTTTTAAAGACTAGATACTTTACTGTATAATTTTACATTTTACTGTACAATAAATATTAAAATTAAAAAAAAAAAAAAAAAAAAAAAATTTGTGAAGCATCTTTAAATATCAAGTAAGAATTTTTTTTTATATCAGTGGTTACAGTTACCAATGTATTTTAAAAATATATTTTCTGCTTTAATATATTACGCATTAATGCCAAAGCGATAGATTTTTCTTTTACGAATTTTCTATTTCTAAAGCGAGGGAAGCAATTTTTCCGATTACAGAAAAGCGCCAACACCGATAAACTTGTTTTGTGACAAAAGAATTAGTGGAAACTTCTCTGTCAATTCTAGCAACCCTAGTCACCGAAGTAGTCACGGCTAGGATCAGGTCTGCTAACCAGTCAGAGATATTTGGTCGTCCGATAGGGCCTTTACTCGATCCCGTTTTACCCTACCAAGGGTGGGTAAAAAGGGATAGGGATTTTTTTGTTATTAGGTTTTTGCTGATTTTACTTTTGATTTAGTTTTTAGAACAAAAATAGGCTACGTTTTTATAGGAAGAAACTTTTTAATTGTAAATTTGAAAAATTACATAACACAGAAATCGCATAAAAATGTGTCGTCTTCTTCTTCTGCTCTGGAACAGGCTTCGTGGGCCCCTCCCTGGCAGCTCGAGCATTGTATCCAGCCTTCTCCAGATTTCGATTCAAGATACAGAGCGTTGCAGAAAATACATGCTTCATCTTTTTCAGCTTCATCTTCTGAAGACGACGACGTCCAACCTTGGCTAACTGATGATTTTTTTTTTTAGGTTTTCTTATGTTAGGTCCATTTTCTTCGATTTTTGAAATTTTTTTCAGATTCAGAGTAAAATTTTTTAACTTTATCTGCCTGTTTTGCATTTCCACTTGGTTTTCTTTAACGCCTCGTTTGTTTTCTCTTCGGAACATTCAAGAGACTGGTTTTAGCAGACCTTTTTTTCAGCTTTTGAGTTCTTTCTCGTTCTTTTTTTTTCACGTTCTTCTTCCAACTCAAGTTTATATTGGCTTCCTGTTATAATTGCTGTTTAGTTGTGATTAGCTTATGTTTTTATAATATTATAGTGCGCACAACGTGTGGTTTTCTGGTTTATCTTTGTATAAGCCGCCCTCCTAAAAAAGATTAAAAAAAAAAAACTCAACTTTTTTTAATTTAAAACTTAAATTTTTGGTCAAAACGTTTTTCTGACTTACAGTTTTAATCTATAACTAAATTTTGTACATAACTCAGGCCAATTATTTGTACCCCAAAAGTAAAGTAAATTATTTTATTTCGAAAATATAATTATTTAAAATTAAAATAAATTGTTGTAATTGATTATACATATTTGAATTCATTACTTATTTCAATTTAAATAACTTAAACACATTGCCAAAACATTAATGGAAATGGTCGGGTAAAATGGTACACATCAAAATTGTATCCTGTTTTGGGCACCCCAAAAATGTCCCGTTTTGCCCGACCGTGATGCTTTTGACAATATAAATGGCTGACCCCTGAACCGTCACTCACTAGCAATATTTAAATACATAAAATTGTTGTTAAAAGAGCTATTAACACACAGTACTTACCGGAATTGTTCCGAAGGACGGAGAAGCACAAGGATTGTTGTTCTGCAGTCGAAAAAAGTACAAAATAAGTAAAAATCTCACTTGAAAACTTTGAAAAAATATTTCTTTGCGAAACACTTGGCTAGCGTTGAGAGATCAACTGAGAATGCTGTCATGGCGGTCGGGAGCCAGTTTAGACTTTCTCCTGCGAGATAGCACCACCAGTCAAGATCCGAGGCCGCCTATCCCGTTTTGGGGAACTCTCCCCTACCTATTGTTATCCCTCTAAATATAAGGCGAAGCCCTCACTCACAAACCACTGAATTCTCTCACTTCCCGTACGGTCACAATTCTGAAAATTGGTGAAAATATCAACAATGGCAAACGTAGAAAAAGTAAGAAATTTCGATTTCGATTATCCCCCTTTAAGGGTTGAAAAAGTGGTTAAACGTTCCAAACGAGGGATATTCGAATGTCCTACTTCCCATTTTGTCACAACTCTGAAAATTGGTGCATATATATTAACAATGGTAAACATAAAAAAAGTAAGCTATTCCGATTTGGATTATCCCCCTTCAAGGGGTGGAAAAGGGGTTAAATGTTCCAAACGAGGGACATTCGAATGTCCCACTTTCCATTTGGTCACAACTCTGAAAATTGGTACAAATGTCAACAAAGAAAAACATAGAAAAAGTAAGCTATTTCGATCTCGGTTAACCCACTTAAAGGAGTGGAAAAGGGGTTAAACGTTCCATACGAGGGGTATACGAATATCCCACTTCCAACGTAGTCACAACCCTGATGTTTGATGGAAATGTTAAGAAGAACAAATGTAGAAAAATAAGTTATTCCAATTTCGATTAATAAATTTTTATGGAATGAAAAGTTGACGCAAACATTCAAAATATATGAGGAATATCTTAATGTTCCTTGTCTTGTAATGTTTATATTTGTAATTCCATTACAGTTACAACTTTGAATATTAGAACTTAGAGCAAACAAAAACACAATAGACTATTGCAATCTCGATTAACTAATTAAAAAGGGTCAAAAGGGAGCTAAGCGTTCTAAACGAGGGATATTCAAATGTTTCATTTACAATATATTCACAATTATAAATTTTAGAACAAATGTCAACAAAGTAAACATAGGTAATGTAAAGTATTCCTATTTTAATAAATGAATTTTTTTGGTTGAAAACGGGTTCAAACGTCTGAAATGTGGAATTCATGAATGTTTTTTGAATGCTAAAAAGCACATGGTAAAATTTCGAGGCGAATCACCACTCCCTCCCTCACTCTCTGACTCACTAATCACTAATTCTCCCACTTCCCATATAGTCATAACTATGAAAATTGGTACAAATGTCAACAAGGACAAACACAGAAAAAGTAAGCTCTTCCGATCTTGATTTACCAACTTTAAGGGGTCAAAAAACGGGTTAAGTGTTCCAAACGAGAGATATTCGAATGTCACACTTTCAATGTAGTCACATCTAGGAAGCTTAGTGCAAATGTCGAAAAAGACAAATATTGAAAAAGATTATTGAGATATCAATTAAACAAATTTAAGTGGTCAAAAACGGGTCAAACTTTCTAAACGAGAGACATTCGAATGTCCCACTTACAATGTAGTCACTGCTCTGATATTCGGTACAAATGTCAACAAGAGCAAAAATAGAAAAAGTAAGCTACTCCAGTACCGATTCACTAATTTTGAATGGTGGAAGGGGATCAAAACGTCCAAAAAAAGAATATTCTAATGTTATGTTTCCAGTGCAGTCACAATTTTGAAAATGGGTAGATATGTCAACAAAGGCAAGGATAGAAAAAGTAAACAATTCCGATGTCTATAACAAGTTTTAAGGGATCGAAAAGTGGTCAAATGTTCTAAATGTGGAATATTCAAATTTCCCACTTGCAATAAAGCCACAACTCTGATATTTTAAATAAAAGTCAACAAGGACAAGAATAGAAAAAGTAATCTATTGCGATCTCTATTAACTAATATTAAAGGGTCAAAGAGGAGTGGAAACAACCCAAACGAATAATATCCCAATGGCTCATTTTCAATATTAGGCACAAATCTGAAATTGTATACCAAGGGCAAGCTCAGATAAAGTAAGTCATTCGATCTTGATTAACTCATTTTAAAGGGTCGAAACGTTCATTACGAAGAATAGCGTTATGTCCCATTTTCAAGGAAGTCACAACCATGCAGTTTGATACATGTGTCAATAAAGTAAGCTATTCAAATATCGATTAACTAATTTTAAAGGGTCGAAAGAGATATAAACGTTCCAAACGAGTTCCACTTCCAAGGTAGTATTAACACTGTAATTTGGTACAAATATCAGCAAAGCGAAGCATAGAAAAAGTAAGATCTTTTGATCTCGATTAATTAATTTTAAAGGGTCGAAATGAGGTCAAAACATTCAATTTAATTAAGGAATATCTCTAAACCCTTCTTCCAATATAGTCACAATTATAAAATTTGAAACAATAGTTAACAAAGGCAAACATAGATATACTAAGATACATCGATTTTGACGAAACCAATTTTCTGGTGTAGAAACGCGATCGAACAACCAAGATATGGAATGTATGAATTCATTTTGATTGCTAAAATGCAGAAAAGTGTAAGTGCATTGATGTAAAAGCCTAAATGCCATTCTACATTACTAACATTAACAATAATATATTTTCACTGCACCTCTGATCTAGAAACCTCATTTGCCTACTGCTAGTGTATACTTTTATAGCAGGATTAAAAGTTATGAAACGTTTTCAACACTTGATTATATTCAGGATTGTTAGACAAAACAGAAAATTATGCAATTTTATTATACGGGAAATCAGAATAGTATCTTTCATAACCAGATTAATATTTTATCAGAATAATATTCGAATTTATCAGAATAATATTTAAATTTATTAGAATAATATTTTACACGGAAAATCAGAGTCATATCTACTATACTTTGTAACTAAATTGCGTCATTGGGAATATTTACCGAACGACGGTTTTTTGGAAATGTAGCTCAGATGGAAAAATTCATGAATAAAAAATGAGAAACTCGAGTAAAGTGGAATATTTAGGGAAATTGAATTTATAAGCAAATAAAGTTCAATCAGCAAATTGATCTTGTTTCGTATAAATCGACAAATGAATTACATTGGTGAGTCCTTTTTAACTTTTATTTATAATTTTTTTTTCCTCCTCTGGCTAATTGAATGCTTCGTACATTGAAAATTTTAAGCGAGATGGATAACTTATTAAATTTTTCTAACGTTTATAAATAAAATAGTATATTTTCTTCATTTACATAATAACATTTAAATTATAGAGGGTAATTCTAAAAGAACATATATTTTGCAGAAAATTCAAATTGTGGCTTTCAAAATTCTGCCACAAGTCTCTTATATTTTCTACTTAAGAATAAAATTAATTTATAAAGCTATAAATAAAGTTATAAATGTCTTCTATATCATCTAAATCTTGATTAACTTTACTCTGATATATTGCATCACATTTCATTTCTATGTGAAACTAATGAAAATCCCTCTCCAAAAAAGTAATTTTCTGGCTAAATGAATTCTTACATGCAAATTTAATCTTATTTCATTTTGGCTGACAAATTATTAAAACTATTCAAGCGTATGTATGGTTTGTTAAATTAAATTTGTCAAAGAAGTCGAATGCACGTGCTCGTAATGTAAGTCAATGAACTGAAATTTATGTAATGTACAGAAGCCGAGTTCTGAGACAGTAGGGTGGGAAGAGAATGACGTTACAAATTTTCTCATAAATCGCAATTTCTTCAATACTCAGCTGACAGCTAAGTTTCTTTGAAATAGGAAACTAAGTAAATTATGTAACTGTTTATTCCATTAAAATAGAAACTGTTCAACAACTTCACTTTCAGCACAACTACTAAAAAATTCATTTAAACGTCTGCTATTCAAAACTTTAGAAACCGCTAATAATAATTAACTTTTTTTTTTAATCAAAAACTTAAACTGATTGTGAAGGCTTAACTCAGTAAGGAAAAAAAAGGTAGAACTTTAATCTGATTTTAGTGATTTGATGTTTATAAAATGGTTATTTGTGGAATGACTTTGAATAGGTTACGTTTTTCATTTTATCGTTCTTCTTCAATCAGAACAAGTGTACGGTTATTATAATACTAGATAAAAGGTTGAAACAGTTTTTATTAAAAAAAAAATATTGATTTAGTGCAGTTTGAAAAACGATATTTTTTGATGCTACAATAGCAACCATCATGTTTTGTATAATTTTAAATTTTGCGTGATTATTGATTAGAGGCACACAACATATCATTAAGCAGTATCCTAAGTTTAAAAAAAACCCAGTGAATATCAAAAAAGGTGAGAAAAATACTGTCCTAACACATTATAAAAAATAATAATACTTATTTTAAAACAATAACATTATAACTAACTTTTTACTAACCTTTATAAACTTCTTTAACAGCGCCTCATGCATCAACTATTACCAGGATGACGAAGACAAACAACAGCATTTCCCGCCAAACCTTTTCCGATTTCCTATCTTGTGTGTAACAAAAGCATTAGGATTTATTTACTTGACGTCATTCCAGAAAAATGAACGTTAGTTTGCATTTTTTAATCGTTCTGCGTTGAAAAACCGCTGAATTTATTGGTATTTTGAATTTTGAACCGGTGAAAGTGGATGCCTAGTTCTTCAATAACTGAGTAAATGAATGAATAAACTATATTTACAGTATTTTATGTATTATGGGAATATAGTCAAATGAATCTACGGCTTGAGTAAATAAAGTGGATGAGATTGTAAAGGAATTAAACATCTACTTTTTCAATTTAAAGTTTTGACAGAAATTAATTATATTGTGTGAATTTTAATGCAATACAATTTATTTAGTGACGAGTTAGAGAAAATATAAATGTTTACTGTCACTGTGTTGTTATTTTTATTATTATTTGTTACTTTTTAGCCTACCACTAACAAATAAAAAACTAATTCTTGATTCTCGCAACAATTGAAAATGTCGAGATTGGATCCTATACAAATACACTATCAGGCTAAAAGTATACTGACACCCAGTGGAATGGACTCGGAGAGTCCTGAGGCATATATAAATACGATGTTGGTCAGGTGCACAGGAGGGATTTTTTCGGGGGGAGGGGGGATATGTTCACCCATTTTCAAGAATTGCTTGTAATAGTGGTATATATAAAACTCTAAAACAGTACTTTTAAATTAAATATCCTTAATTACTTAGTCAGTTAATTAATCAGTCAATTAAATCTTCGGCACGATTTAGCAACATATAATTTCTTAGTAAATAAAAAATATACAAATTTTATTATTTAACTCCACCCACAAAATTTGCAGAAAATTAAGTTCATCGCATATTTTAGATCGTAATTTATAATAGAATATTATTATAATTTATAGTCGAGGCTTTTTTGGAAAGTTTATTTAGGACAACTTGGTCAATGTCAATTTCTCTACGGATGGATATGAAATCCAAAACATTCAATCGATTTTGGGAAATAGAATTCCTCCAATAATTTTTCAGTTACCTTAAAGATTAGAAGGACCTTTTCGCAGAGTCAATTGTAATAGATAATGTTGCCGATTACAACTTTTTACTATCCATTTTTTAAATGAGAAAGGTATATGCATTAAGAATAGGTAGAACTAAATAATTAAATATACTCATACATATTCATTGTGTGGTTTTAGAGTTTGCGAGGCCCAGGACAAACTTATCTTTGACCAATCAGTTGCGCATTAAATTGGAGTGGTCAAAATGTGTTCATATCAAAATGACTAAAAGGTTTAACAGAAATGAAATTCAAATATTAAATAATTGACTATATCATAAAATTAGTTCATTTTTATTTGTGCTAAATAAAACTAAATCCAAAAGATAGACAAATGCTAATCAATGTGCATATTTTAAATTCAACATTATTTTTTATGAAGGATTTAACAAACACAGCGTCGAGTTCTTTAAAAAAAAGAAAAAGGTTCTTACTTTAAAATTAGGAAAAATATCGCTAGTTTTCCAAACAAAGCCTCGAGTGCAATTAGCAGTACTGAACTTTCTGTAAGAAAATATGCCACTGTCGGTCAGGAACTTTTTGTATCAGGTCAGAGGTCAATATGGGGAAAAGTGTCAAGCCTAGACCGAAACGGTATCGTACCACTAATAGTCTGTAGGCAACAGACAGAGGGAAAAAAGACAACGGGAAGAAAGGATTAGCATTGCCCGTCAAAAAAAAAAAAAAAAAAAGAGAGAGAGAGAGAGAGAAGGGGCGTGGGGGGGGGGACGGTTTTTCAGCTCCGATTCTGGAAAGTCTTACCGAAAACAAGGGGTTCTCAACATAGAAACGAACAATTTCACTACATTTCAGTATGAAAATGTGTGTGGGGGGGGGGGGGGGATTGGTAAATTTTATTTTGGTTTTAATTTTCAACTACTTTTTTTACAATCTAAAAATTTCGGGCTACCCCCTCGGCTACGCGAATGATGTTAATCTCCCTTTCGCATCGATGAAAGCCTGCGCACGTCTCGGGAGACTTTCAACCAGTTTTTGGTAGTTGGCCATAGGTATTGATTTCCAGGGTCCATTGCAGTTAAAGTGAGTGTTGGCAGTGATGTTGAGGATGGTCGATTTGGCTGGCTACGTAATTTGAGCTCTAATTCGTCCCAAAGGTGTTCTATGGGATTTAGATCGAGGCTCTGAAAAGGCCAGTAAAGTTTTTGAACACCCATTTCGTCAAACCATGACTGCGCAAGTCTTGACGAGTGATTCGAGCTGTTATCCTGCTGGAAGAGAAATGGGCATTCCCTGAAATATAGAGTTGGGAGAGCAGCATTGTCTAAAATGTCCACATACTTCTCAGAGTTCATGTTTCCAACCAACAAACCATAAAAACACATACACACCATGATTCTGTCACCATCAAACTTTACAGTTGGCACAATGCAGTCACGAAAGAACTGTAGATAGTGTAGCAATATCGATTGCTTTACTCCTGTGTAATACACTGTTAAAAAATTCAGTTCAACGTTGAACCAAATTTTGGTGTAATTTCAAGGATGGCAGGCAGTTGCACCACTTTTTGGTGCAACTTCCATCAACGAAAAATACTGATGAGGAGGTTTCACGAAAATATATTGCAACCTCGGATCACCGCAACCGTAACGATCAAACTTCGATTGAAATCGACAACAACCGCATCAAGACCGAAAGCAGTGTCTAGCACAGAGTATTTAAATCATTAATCGAATATCAAGGTAAGTAAAATGCTTTATTTTACATATATTGTAAATGTTTTTTGCTTACTGTAAATTATTTATCGATGCAGAAACTGATTTGCCCTGTGTTCAGTTAGGCTTAAGTGATGTTGACAAATTCGCAGCAATGCATTACCAGTGAAATTACCTTAAAATTTCTGATTTCGCGATGTTTTATCGCACTCTTGCTACGAAAGTGACACAACCCAAAATTCTTTTTTTTTTTTAAAGTTAAAGTGTATACATAATCATAGATTATATGGGCTGGAAGAACGCTTAAGTCTGTTTCAACTTGAATTTAATATGAAAACAATCTTGTGCCATTCAACTAGCTTCAAGTACATGCAGTCTCGGATTTTTTGCTCAAAATGATGAATTTTGAATTATATCATTTTTGTAGAAAGGGTGCAATATATGTATGAATAAAAAATTATTTTATTCAATAATTATTAGCATTATCTTAAAGTTTATAAGCTTTAACTGTTGTATGCAGTTTCAGGCCCGAGTTGCCGACCAAGCGGTATAGTGGTTAGCGTGCTGGCTTCTAGACCGCGAGGTTGCGGGTTCGAGTCCCGTGTTAGGCATGGGTGTTTGTAAATGTATGTTGGCTTGTCTAATGACGAATGTTTCGGCGCATTATAGCCCTCGTGTTGCTGACGGCGCCAGATAATCTGAATACAACCAACCAATCAGACCCGAGTCATTTTTCATGAAATGTTTCCACCCTTGAAAGTGAACAATGGTCCCTCCTCTTTTCAAATAAATAATAGTTCTTAAATAATATTTTATTAATTTTCCATCAACTTTTAATCACGCTTATGGAAGAATGGTTTGACAGGCCCCTCATATGAATTATGTAAAAGTTTATGCCACTGCAGTTGAAAGTTTAATCATACAAAATATTCAAAAGTTCAATTTAATCAATTTCTCGAACAATTCATTTTCATCTAAACATGTTTTCTGAAAAAGAATGTTTAAGGCCCCTTTCGTCCAAATTATACGTTTTCAATTAATGCTATTTTAAATGTATTTTTTTTCACGCATAGTTTATTGTCTTTTTATATATCCTTTATTTCAATTCTACCTGTATCACTAATAGACTGAGAGACGACTGCATGTTGAGGTACATCATCTAACATCATTCTGTATTTTTTATAGAATGCGAAGAAAAGTAAGAAGAATGCAAATCCCCTCGTTTGCTGTCGAAAAAATGGGCGAAACTGGTCAAAAATTGACATTTAATGACTTGAACTAAATCCGACTGCCAAATATGTTATAACTTGCTAGTATATTAACCCACTTTTTCTTCTGGTTAGCCAACTCACTTTGATTTTCAATGAAGAAGGACGCAAATGATTTCTGATTTCTGGGTCAGAAAACTAGCATATTTCAAAAGTGAGCTTAATTGCCAACATCAGTTACGTCATTAGGGACATAATATATATTGTGTACTTGACTCATTTTTAAAAGATACGAGTAAGCCGTCGCCTGATATCTGAACCGTCTGCAGCCTTTAATTGAAAATTAAAGAACTAAGGGTTATAAAATAAAAAAAAAGAATGCTCATTATTTGGCAATCGGACTTAGTTCTACTCATTCCACGTCGATTTTTGACCAGTTTCGGCCATTTTTGCCACGGCAGACCAGTGGACTCATAATCTAACTTTTCTCCACATTCTGTAAAAAAAAAATATAATGATGTCCAATGGAGTACCTTAACATGCAGCCCTCCTTCGGACTATAAGAGTTTAATTGAGAAATAAATTGCATAAATAATAAATCGTCTCGGATAGTTATCGTTTAAATAACAAAAAAAAATATTCTGTGTAGAGCGACCAGTGATATTTCAATGAAATTGCAGTAAAGCAAACACAATTTTATACGTAATAAAAATAATAATAAACTCGGGACTTAATCATGCTCTTTTTTATATTTCAGTTTCCCGATGATGATGCTCAGCTCACAAATCCATAGGAGTGCGAGGTGGTGGAGATCTCTTCTGATCATCACGTTGCAAGGCATCCCAGATATACTAATATTCCTGTCTGGGGGTTTTGGTGGTCAACGAAGATGTCCAAAGTCAAAAGAGTGTCCCTGGAGCCAGTTTGTAGCAACTCGTGGCATGTGGAGTGTCCCATTGTCCTGCTAGAATTGCCCAAGTCCAGCCGAATGCACCATGGACATGAATAAGTGCAGGTGATGGGAGAAGATGCTTACATACCTGTCAGAGTTGTCTCTAGACTAATCAAGTGTCACATATCGCTCCAACAGCACATGCCACATATCATCGCAGAGGCTCCACTAAGTTAAAGAGTTCCCTGTAGACATGTAGGATCCATGGATTCATAAGGCTGTCTCCAAACCCTGCTTGTCCATCTGCCCAATACAATTGTAAAGGAGACTCATCAGACCAGGCAACATTTTCTTGTCATCAACAGTTCAATAGCGATATTGGTGGGCCCAGGCGAGTCATAAATCCTTGTGTCATGTAGTCAACAACGTCATGTGTGGGATTCCGCCTCACATCATTGATGGTTCTTTGAACTGTTTGCACTTGTTGATGCCCCAGCATTGAAATTCGTGGCAATTTGTAGAAGTGGTGCACTTCCATCTTGTTTAAGGATTCTTCTTAGTTGTTGATGGTCCCTGTCTTTCAAGGTATTTCCCTAACCGCGTCGATTTCTCTTGAGATTTGATGTTTTACCGGGTAATTGATACACACGGTACAGTTTATTTACCACGGTACAGTTTATTTACCACCTCGGAGATACTATGTCCATCTCTCAAGCTCTGACTATAATGCCACGTTCAAAGTCCATTAAATTTTGGTAACCTATCATTGTAGCAGCAGGAATCGATGTAAGTAAAATGAGTACACAATTGAAGACTGCTGCACCAGAACGTGGTTCGGATATGATCTGGATAAGTAACCTGATGCTCCGTTCAAGAAGACTAGAACTTATTACAAGTTTTATTCTAAAAAAAAAACTTAAATAATCTAGTACATGTTTTATATTTAATTTATATATAAACAAGGTTTCTACTAGGTCTTGTTCTTTAAGAAATCCTTAGTTTGTTTTCATTTATAAAAACCTTTAATAATTCTTATTTTTCTCTAATAGTAATTTAAAATTCCAGCTTATTTATTACAGCTAACTAGATTTGACTTATTTTCGATATATTTGTGGTATTAATAGTTTCAAATGTGTTGTTTATTTTTAAATAAGATAGTTTATGCTAATTATCATACAAAATCTTGTTCAGGTTTGATTTTTAATTCATGTATGCAAGTTAAGGTTAGTTCTTATGAAAAATATTAAAGGTGTTTAATAGCTTCTTATTGTATGAAAAGTCTGGGAACCCTGATTAAAAACAATGTTTTTGTGTGCTAAATAAAGTAGACTTTTAAAGTTTCATTTCTACCCTGCTCGTAATAAACATAAACATGAGCTATCTTTTTCGGTATGTTTGTGGTATTATTGGTTGTCTCTCGGCTTTTTTTAATTATTCTTCATTAAGAATTCACCTATTTCAACATGAAAAACCTGAATTTAGTACAAATAACAGTAAAATGACTTGCTCTGAAGGTGACTTTAAATAATTTTTTTAAAAATATATTCTATTTTAAGCTACATAATACCATTGCATAATGAAAGATTGCTGTAATATGATAAAAAATATAATCTGCAAAGTAATAAGTTGATTTAGTGTTCAGTTACAGACTTTAAATCAACTAAATGTTTTAAAAAGCCTCCTCAGTACTTTTCCGTTAAAGGAGGCCATTGGCAAAATCCAAGTGTGGTACGGATTCTGACCAAGATAATTTTTGCCAATAAATGGCAGCAGCTGCCATTTTTTAATAAGTTAACTGCCTATGGTTGCCATGATTTGGCTTGGTTTTACGTAAACAGTTCTTAACGCAGAATCCGTACTGTACTTGGATATTTTTTGCCAATAACACCCTTTAAGGGAAAAGTACTGTCTCTTCTGTATTAAAAATGTATTTTTATAATATATTACTTTTTTACAAATATATTTAAACAGAATTTGTTTGATAGTATAATTTAGATACACATGTCCAACACAGGGCAAAATATAATGCTATTCTGATGCTGTGGTTGCCGTAACACAAGTTGCGGTTTAGAAAGTGGTATGCTAATTTTACCAACCGTATTGTTATTCATAAAATGTTTTGTAATTACATCTGTTCAGTTTGCTTTTTTGTAATGAGCAATTAATAAAATATTTTGATTTTGTATTTTCATTTATAATGTGAAGCTGCTGTTTAAATTTGAATATATATATATGAAATTGAGGATGTCTTGTGACTCATTTTGATTGCATTTGAGATCTAATTGAATAAGTAAACAAAGTTTTCCTGTTCAAGTATTCTGAGTGAAATATAAAGGGCTATAAAAATAGTTTGCTAAAATATGAGAATTGTTGATCTGATCATAATTTTAATTATTTAAAATGGTTATTGTTGGTAACAATAAATAAAGGTATTCAGTTTTTAAATAAATAGTAATGCTTATTAGAAATAGAATTTTTTTAATTATATTTTCTACTTAATATGTGGATATTTTATTTGTTGGAAAAAAAAAATTAAATATTGGTTGTTTCCAAATGGATATACTTTTTAATTAATGCATGATTATACTACTTCATTGCCCTAGCTGAAGAACCCATGCAGTTATATCCTCATTGAATGTTCAAATGATAACTATTTTTTATTTATAATACATTAAAATAATTTCTATACAAAATATTATTTATAAAACTATATAATATATGAAAAAGTAATAATTTAAAACAAAATAAATTATTTAATACAAACAATATTTAATTTAAAAATATATATTCTATCCACAGCTATAACAAGCAGGGGGGGGGGGGGGAACGCATTATTCAACATTTAATGCACCTTTAAGTTGAGGACAGAAATCATAAATATTGATTAATCCTTAACTTCAAAATGTGGTACAAAAAATATAAAAGGTATATTTTTCACCATAAAATGGTATAACAAAAACGCAAATATTGGTTCAACGTTTCACCATAAAATGGAGTAGCGAAAACACTAATTTTGGTGCAACCATGCACCATAAAATGGGGTAGCGAAAACGGGAATCTTGGTGCAACCATGCACCATAAAATGGAGTAGCGAAAACACTAATTTTGGTGCAACCATGCACCATAAAATGGGGTAGCGAAAACGGGAATCTTGGTGCAACCATGCACCATAAAGTGGTGTAGCGAAAACGCGAATTTTGTGCAACCTATCACCATAATATGGTGTCCGAGGTAGCACCATTTTTTCGTGAAACTAAGCACCAAATGTTGGTGGCAGCTAAATGGGTACCAAACTTTGGTGCAGGGTGGAACCAAATTTTTAACAGTGTACCTATTATTATCTGTCTAAATATAAGACAAAGCCTTCACTCACTCTCCACTGATTCTCCCACTTCCCCTATGCTCACAACTCTGAAAATCGGTGCAAATATCAACAATGGAAAGCATAGAAAAAGTTAGCTATTTTGAACTCGATTAATCCGCTTTAAGGGGTTGAAAAGGGGTTAAACGGTCCAAACGAGGGATATTTGAATGACCCACTTCCAATGTAGTCACAACTTTGATATTTGGTGGAAATGTTAAGAAGAGCAAATATAGAAAAATATGTTATTCCAATATCGTTTAGTATATTTTTAAGGAATGAAAAGTTGAAACAACATTTAAACTATACGAGGAATATCTTAATGTTCCTTGTATAGTAATGTTTCTAACTGTTATTTCATTACAGTTTCAACTTTGAATATTAGAACTAAGAGCAAACATAAACACAATAGACTATTGTAATCATGTTTAACTAATTAAAAAGGGTCAAAAGGGAGTTAAGATTTCTAAACGAGGGATATTTAAATGCCTCATTTCCAAAATATTCACAATTATAAATTTTAGAATAAATGTAACAAAGACAAGCATAGATAAAGTAAGGTATTCCAATTTTGATAAATCAATTTTTCGGGATCGAAACGGGATCAAACGTCTGAAATGTAGAATTCATGAATGTTTTTTTATTGCTAAATTGCACATGGTAAAATTTCGTAGCGAAACACCACTCACTCACTCATCACTCATTCTCCCACTTTCCTTATAATCATAACTATGAAAATTGGTACAAATATAAAAAAAGACAAAAATAGAAAAAGTAAGCTATTCCGATCTCGATTAACCAACTTTAAGGTGTCAAAAAAGGGTCAAACGTACTAAGTGATATATATACGAATGCCCCACTTACAATGTAGTCACAGCTCTGATATTCGGTACAAATGTCAACAAGAGCAAGAATAGAAAAAGTAAGCTATCCCAGTACGGATTCACTAATTCTGAAGGGTGGCAGGGGATCTAAACGTTCCTAAAAAGAATATTCCAATGTTATGTTTCCAGTGCAGTCACAACTTTGAAAATGGGTAGATATGTCAACAAGGGCAAGCATAGAAAAGTAAACAACGCCGATGTCTATCAACAAGTTTTAAGGGATCGAAAATTGGTTAAACATTCTAATGTGGAATATCCAAATTTCCCACTTGCAATAAAGCCACAACTCTGATATTTGGAATAAAAGTCAACAAGGACAAGAATAGAAAAAGGAATCTATTGCGATCTCTAATAACTAATATTAAATTGTCAAAGAGGAGTGGAAACAACCCAAACGAATAATATCCCAATGGCTCATTTTCAATATTAGGCACAAATCTGAAATTGTATACCAAGGGCAAGCTCAGATAAAGTAAGTCATTCGATCTTGATTAACTCATTTTAAAGTGTCGAAACGTTCATTACGAAGAATAGCGTTATGTCCCATTTTCAAGGAAGTCCCAACCATGCAGTTTGATACATGTGTCAATAAAGTAAGCTATTCAAATATCGATTAACTAATTTTAAAGGGTCGAAAGAGATATAAACGTTCCAAACGAGTTCCACTTCCAAGGTAGTATTAACACTGTAATTTGGTACAAATATCAGCAAAGCGAAGCATAGAAAAAGTAAGCTCTTTTGATCTCGATTAATTAATTTTAAAATGTCGAAATGAGGTCAAAACATTCAATTTAATTAAGGAATATCTTTAAATCCTTCTTCCAATGTAGTCACAATTATAAAATTTGAAACAATTTTTAACAAAGGCAAACATAGATATACATCGATTTTGATGAAACCAATTTTCAGGTGTAGAAACGCGATCGAAGAACCAAGATGTTAAATGCATGAATTCAGTTTGATTGCTAAAATGCAGAAAATAAAATGTCGTCACGAAGCACGGGTATTCAAACATCTACTTTTCTCCAGTAATTGTAATGTTACTAAAATACATCCTGAAAGTGCTTGAAGGCATTTCGAATCGTTGATCTAGATTAATTTTTGTATAATGAATACGTTTTGAACAAATAATAATTTAAATTAATTTTGAAATATATGAAACAGTTATATGGTCATTGAAAACTATGATACAATAAAGTCTTTGACTGAATCTAGTTGAATTTAGAGGTCTTATAATGGCAGCTTGTGGGAAACAGCAAGTACAGCCGGACTGCATTTAAATTTTAAAATAATTTAAAATTTAAATTTACTAGTTACCAGTCAACTTTAATTTTTTTTTACAAATTTTCTTAAAGGATTATTAGAATCACAAATAAAGTTGGAATTTCAACGGGAAGTAAAAAAAATATGCGACAAATAGTAAACCTTTTGCCGCAATACCAGAGGTCGAAAAAATCGATACAAAAAATATCGATGCTGTTTCGTTGCATGGAAAAAAATATAGATATATCGATATCCTACATATTTCACGATTTTTGCTTTCAATTACCCATATGTATACATAGGGTAATGAAAGTATAGCAGGTAAAAAAAAATTCTCCACGTTTTGGAACAACCCGATTTCAACTAAGGGTGTGGAACAATGAACAACTTTCAATTACACTAAAATACTCATTTGTGTCATTTACAGTTTTTATCTTTCCATCTTTGTCCGGAAAATATATATTTTTTGCGATAATTCTTGTATGGGTAAAATAAATAAATAAATAAATAAATAAATAAATAAATAAATAAATAAATAAATAAATAAATAAATAAATAAATAAATAAATAAATAAATAAATAAATAAATAAATAAATAAATAAATAAATATATATATATATATATATATATATATATATATATATATATATATATATATATATATATATATATATACTAGCTTGGGGCCCCGCGCTGCTGGGGACCCGTTGAAGGACATAAAAGTTTGCGTTAAAGGGAAAGGTTCATAATTTACAAAAAAATGTTAGCACAAAATGAAAAAATAACCTGATTTCCCTTTACCAATTATTTAATCACGATCAGAATAAAGAATCAAAGAAATGAAATCTCAAATGGAATACTACTTCACTCCTGTCGTAAATATTAAATTAGTTAGATGTAAATAGTAAAACACGTATAATACAAAAAGGCCTTTAAGTGTTAATGAAATAATATGGAACTTGATATACAGTACCAAAACACTATACGAATAAAAATAATCAAAAGAAAGAATTCAATATTTTTAGTCAAGTACTAAAGAAATAGAATACATATTTAAATGCGAAAATCCTTGCTCATTGATAACATTTGTTCAGCCAAAAGATGTCAATTGAAAGCAGGAATTGTACTTCCTAATATTAACCAAGAAATTTCTTGATATTTCAGTCGTATCAGACATCAGCGACTCTAAAGGTTTTGAATTCGCTAGAAGTACAGGCAAAATAACTTTGCCACTGCAACAACATATTGTTGGGAAGGCAATTTCATGATATTTTAAGTATGTGATTCCTTTAGAAGTTTTAAAAAAGCAGCCCCTTGTTGAACACCAGGCTTTTCACATCTGGGTTTTATTGCTTTTTTTTAGTTGCCGGGTTACAAAGAAGTCAGGGGTTTAAAAAGTTTTATTACCACACAGGTGGTGAGTTTTGAAATATCTCTATTTTTTATAAAGGAATCCCTTAGCCAATAAGGCCAGGCCAAAATATAGGCGGGTCTACAACTGACCATTCAAGTAAAGATTTTGAATATTTTGGGAGGTGCGTTAAGCATGATTTGAGAATGAGTTTTAGTGGGGAAAATGGAGATGCAGGGACTTGGCCCCGTTAACAATTAATATAGAGAGTTGACAATTCCGAATATGTCAGTACACAACTATCCTTAAGATGTTTTTCTGAGAACGAGAAATTGATGATGGTGCCGAGTCCATGTAAGTCCATTTACTTATAGTTTTCCAGTCGAGATTTTATTTAATTTAATTAGAACAAATTGATTTATATATATTTGTTCTTGAACCAGTTTTGATTTAATGTGTTCCTTGATTAATTGTAACTTTGTGTTTTTGTATCACTAATTTTAGACCAGAATTAAAGTATATTTTATTTAGCAAGTGTTTGTTGTTATGAGTTTCAGATAACTTGAGTTATTGTATAATTAGATTATCACGGATTTAGTTACTAGGCCCAAACGCAATGTACTACGACTATAATCAAAAGGAGGCATCAGCCGTTCAACAATGGTGCCTTTGACCTTTAAACGACTTCTGAACTCATGATTTAACAGATATTTGTTGTAAATACTATATGGAATTTTGACATTATTCAGTTGGTTGAACATTATTTTAAGTGGAACGGTTTTGGCAAAGGAAAAAATTATCAAATGAAATTGAAGGTACAATCGGGATTGAGTTTTATGTTGTAATGTTTTCTTTTATCGAGAGTTATACTTTTGAGAAATTGGTTGTTACTGTGTATGATGTATGCATGTATGTTTTCTTATTTTGAGGCTATTGTTTGGAATTTGTTGTGCTGTCTATGGGGATCAATTCTAATTGTATAGTGGGGTTTTTGTGAAATTGAATTAATAGTTGTATTGTAGTAGAGATAGAAAAATGGAATCTCAGATAGAAAATTCTGATTTTAATGTTGATACGCAAATAGTGGATCAGGGTTTTGGGCAAACTATGGCCATGATACCTGCGTTTGCTAAATTAGCGGGATTACAAAATTTTATTCCACAATTTGATAATACATCCGCTGTAACGGCGAAATATTTTATCACAACATTTGATAAATTGATTCAAACAATTGACATAAATGATGTTCAGAAATTGGTTCTTCTTAAATCTCGCATCAAGGGAGATGCTTTAACTCATATTATTAATTCAGCAGAGTTAGGGAATGAGACAGAGTACAATAATTTCAAAAGAAAATTTTTGGATTTTTTCGAAGAAAAAACTAGTTTGGCTTTTCGTCAACAACAGCTATCAAACTGCAGGATGAATAGTTCTGAAACAGTTAAACAATTCGCTTCACGAGTTGCGACCGCTACTTTAAAATTTTTTGGCAATGTTGATATTAAGGACGAAAATATTGCAAAAATTTGCAACCAGACAAAACTGTCAAAATTCATTGAGGGCGTCAAACCAGATTATAGGAAACAATTACTCACAAGAGACCCTCAAAGTTTTGAAGATGCGGTATCATTTGTGTCCTTATTAGAATTAAATTCATCGCTAACCCATGAGGTTGATGTAAATAATATTTGTCACGCAAATGGTATTACATAAATGTTAGAAAGACATACACAACACACGCATGAGTTGATTGCTTCTCTTACAAAAGAAATAAATGATCTCAAACTAAATCAGTCGCAGATAAATCGTTCTTCAACGCCAAATCGTAATCACGAGAACACAAGAGGAGAAAATTCTTTAAATAGGAGCCAACAAAACACGTTTAGAAATAATTATCCGGGTGATTTTTATGGTCATGAACAGTTTCAATATAACAATCCTGAACAATACACCACTTACAGTGAACGGAGATCCAGACCGGAATTTAGGGATCTTAGAGGTAATAATGGTGGTTCGCAAAACTCCTTCAGGGGAAGTAACACAAGAGGTTTCAATCGTTCAAATCGAAGCAGGGGAGGTTTTCAAAATAACAGATACAATGGGGGTTCAAATAGAAGGTTGTCGCCAATAAACTCTAGGGATGGTTTTCGGAATTTCCAAAGCAGGGGTCGAGACAATTACAATAGAGACATGTCAACACATTATCCAAGGGGACGAGGCTTTCAAAACAGGCAGGTGCACTTTGCAGATCAAGATTTTTTAAACTAGAAAGGGATTCTTTTAGTAGGGGCAGGCGAATCCCAAATATAACTCCTATAGACCCCATACAACAAGCGAATTTTGAGACTATTAATACGCAAAGGATAGCTAATGTTGAGCATTGTTCTTTGCCGGTAATTGAGTTAAAAATGTCTGGATTGCCAATTTTATTTCTTATTGATTGTGGCTCGACAGTCAGTTTACTAGAGCTCTCTGTTTTTAGAAAGATTGCTAATGACCCTTTAATTCAGCGCATAAACACTATGGCTACAATAAAATCCATATCAGGAACAGCCCTTAACGTTGTAGGATGTTTTCAAATTCCATTGATAATAGGAGACAGGAGAATAAGGCATCCATTTTACGTCGTAGATCAAAGTTTCAATCAAAATTATAAGGCAATTATCGGTTTTGATCTACTAAAAGAAAATAAAGTATGTTTAGATTTTGAACGTGGGGAATTTATTTTCCAAAATACAAATCTTAAAATTGGAAATGCTAATGATTCGGGTATTAATAATGTAGCTAAAAGTTATGCAAAACTGCCGACTAAATGTGTTTTGAATCCACATGAAACAAAAATTATTGATATTTTCGTAGAGTTACCGATTTCAAAAGGGGAAAGTGTTCTTTTGAATAGAGAAATTCGAAATCCAGGGATAGAAATTCAGGATTCATTGTGTTCGATGAGAGCTAACAAAACAACACAGGTTTTTATATCAAATGTTACTGATGAAAAAATTACTCTTAATAAACACACAAATATTGCTTCTGTAGTTAAGGATTTTGAAGTTAGAGATATGGATAAAATTCGTGAACTTAGAAGGGATGAATTATTAGAGTCAGATTTCAAATTGGATCATTTAGACAGAAGTACAAAATCTCGAGTGTTAGAATTGTTAATGGAATTTAGCGATATTTTTAACAAACGGTTATACACAATTGGTTGTACTGATTCTGTAATTCCAAATTTTATTGTAAATAGAGATAACTTGCCCTCAAAGAGAGCTTACCCAGTTCCCTTCGCTTTACAACCACAACTAAAGAAACAGATTGACGAGTTAGAAGCAGCAGGATTAATTGAAAAATCTGATAGTCATATCAGTTTCCCATTGATTATGGTTAAGAAAAAAAATACTACAGGAAAACCGGAGGATCAAAAATATAGATTAGTATGTGATTATCGGATGCTTAATACAGAGATTAAATACTCACATTATCCGTTACCAATGATTAACCAGTTGTTAGATAATCTTAGGGGGTCCGATTTATATAGTTCGTTTGATATGTCTAATAGTTTTCATCAAATATTGTTGAAATCTGAGCAAAGGGATGTGACTACTTTCAATTCGATCTTTGGAACGTACCGTTATAAAGTTCTTCCTCAGGGTTTGAGTTTGAGTCCAGGAACCTTGCAACAATTGTCAGATAAAATATTAGCTTCAATTTCTGAGTTAAATATTAGTAATTATATTGATGATTACTGTGTCGGGGCTCGAGATATTTCAGAAATGTTGTTTAAGTTGAGGCAATTATTTTTGCAATTTCGTGAATTCGGAATTACACTAAATCCTCAAAAGTGTATACTTTTCGTACCAAGAGTTACCTTTTTGGGTCATAATGTTGACAGTACGGGGATAAAACCTATTACAGAAAATTTGAGAAAAATACAGGATTTTCCGACGCCGAATACAGTACGAAAAATGCGAAGATTTTTGGGAATGGCACAGTATTATCGCCGATTTATATCCAACTTCAGTAAAATTAGTGAACCATTGACAAATTTAACAAAAAAGCGTCAAAAATTTGTGTGGAGTCCGTTGGCACAGGTTGCTTTTGATGAAATAAAAGACAAACTGTCGCAACCACCAATTTTAGTTCATCCGGATTACACAAAAACGTTCATCTTGTCAACAGATGCAAGTGACACAACGGTTGCTGGTATGTTAGGACAGTTGGATGAGTTCGGAATAATACACCCAATAAATTACTATAGCAGGAAATTGAATGATGTGGAACGAAAATATCCCATCATGGAGAAGGAGCTAAAAGCTATAGTTGATTCAGTTTCCGCCTTTAAACACTATTTATATGGTAGAAAATTTGTCGTAAGGTGCGACAATGCACCACTGCAAGCAATCAAAAATTTACGATCACCTGCGAATCGCGTTGGAAGATGGTTATTGTTTCTTTCAGAGTATGATTTCACTTTTGAGAAAATCAAGAGTTCTGAAAACCATACTGCCGATTTGTTTTCCAGAGATTTCCACACAGTTAATATGGTGCAAGTTCAGTTACCCACTTTAGAAGAAATAAAAATGGAACAAAAGAAAGATCCGGTACTTTCTCACCTAATAACTAAATTGACTAACCATTCGTCACCATTGACAATCACAGAAGGAAAATATTTTTTGAGAGACGATGTTTTGATGCATATTGGGCAATTAAATAGGTCTACAACAGATAATACTGAGATTCATCAAGTAGTTATTCCTGAAAAATTAAAAGCGGTTATTTTGGCTTTGGGTCACAACGCTCATTTTGGTCATTTAAAAACGTATAATAATATTAGGGAATATTTCTTTTGGGAACAACTATATACTGACTGTAAATTATATTGTGAAACATGTAAGGATTGTTTTTCGTTTAAATCACCAAAAAGAATGGCGCCAGTACCTATTCAAAGGCATTACATTCCATCACTTCCAATGGAGATAATTTCCTGCGATTTGGTTGGGAAGCTGCTCGAAACTGGAAAAGGGAATTGTTATATAATAACATTTGTAGATCACTTCACAAAATATCTGAAAATTTTTCCAATGAAAACACAAAATGCTCAGGAAACGGCAGATAAGCTTTTAGAGTATATTTGCATGTTTGGAACAATGGAGTATTTATTGAGTGATTTAGGGAGCAACTTCAGTTCGCAATTGTTTAATTTAGTGGCAAAACGTTTGGGCATAACTAAATTATCAACTACACCCTTGCACCCAAGTTGTAACGGGAAGCTGGAGAAATGTCATGCATCATTAAAGAAGTCTATTTCTATCTTTGCAAGGGATAATGCCCAATGGGACGATCATTTGGCATTTTATGAAATGTGTTATAATGGTTCTATACACTCAGTTACTCGTGAAAAACCAAGTTATTTATTGCTAGGATACGATATAGGATTACCGAATACTATCTTGGAATCAAAAAACAAACCGCATTTCGACTCCTATACAGATTATGTAGAACAAAAATCCTCGCAAATGCAAAGGGCGTATCAACAAGTGAAAAAAATATATAATTTCGGCTGCAGAGAATCAGGAGGTTTATCAAAACAGAAATGCAAAAATTCGGGATTTTCATATTGGACAGTTAGTATACATACACTCTCCAGAAATGGACAGGAATGCAGGTCTGCCAAAACGCCGAAATTTTAAGGGGCCAATGCGAATAGTGGAAAAACATAACAAAGTTAATTATTCAATAGTCGATATTAAAGATCCAAAGCTGAAACCCAAAAGAGTACATTCAAGTCGATTAATTCCTTTTAAAACAAGAAAGGAAAATTTAGAGTATGTTTTGGATAAACCGATAGCTTTAAATATTGACTCTTTGGAACCAGTAGTTAAACCCCATGCAAAATTTGGAGACGAGTCTGAGGGAAGTGATTCGGAGGAAGATATTCCATTAATTTTGCTTGCGGGAGGTCATCGGAATCATCAAACAAATTTAAGACATACTGAATCGCGATGTGATACCCCGACCACTGAGGGAACTGAAATTTACGATCACTCATCTGCATTACACATAGACCAAATGGTTGTAGAGCCCTTAGAAATGGCATCTTCAAGGTACAACTTAAGACCCCGTCCTATTCCGCCAGAAGCGACTCATAAACATTCGTCTACACTCGCTCAGGGTAAAATAGCCACGGGCAACTCTGTTTTAGAGTGGCTTTTGGATAAAACGGACACAAACAAGCTTCGTTAATTGTTTAGGACAAGATAGAAATGAAGGAAGAGGAGAGGTTTTTTTTTCCACAATGAGGGTTGGATAAGTAAGTGGCATGAAATTTCATTTGGAGAGTTTTAGATAAGTTAGGATTCTTGGTTTTGGTTGGGTATTTGGCAACTTTTGTGAGACAGATGGAATTTATTAATTTGCTAAATTTGAAGAATTTCTCTATGGAATTGATCACTCCATTTTGGAATTTTTTTTTTTTATGGATAGCGGAATATTTCTGTGTAGGTCTCGATAGAAAAGGCATAAGATTTTTTTCCGATTAACTTGGCGCTGGCGCTAGTTGCTAAGGAAAAGAGATATCTTGCTGAAAATATTAGTTGCTGAAAATATATCTTGCTGTGTAATGACCAATGTTTCAAGATGTTCAAAATTTTTGTGTAAGTTAGAGAACGTTTTGTTTCTTAGAAAAAACAAAAGAAAGAAAAGTAAAATTCTACTTTTGAATGGTTGCATGTGAAATTATTGTTCAACTTTCTTGAAGTTATTTGTATGTTGGAATTCTTTAAAATTAATTGATTTCTCTCTTTTCTGGAATTAAGAATTTTTCTTGAAGTTATTTGTATGTTGGAAAACATTCGCCAATGAGTTTTTTTTATTGCAGTGAGGGATTTTTATAAGTTCGTTTGATTAAAAAGTTAATTAAATTGACTTAGGGATTTTTTTTTTTTCATTATTATTATTTTGTTCTTGACTGGATAATTATTATGTGATGGTCTTTCATTGGAGTTTTATTTTATGAATTGTGTTAAGAGTTAAATCTCAATATGTAAAACTAAGAAATGGTGTTTCGTGTGGAGCGTCTTCATAAAAAAAAGGGAAGGTTGCAATTGGTAATAAGTGCCGTGAATGACTATTTTATTCCTTCAGAACAGACAGTTATCTTAGGTGCAATTGATTGGAGCAGTAGAAAAGATGCTGGTTTTCTACTACAAGTTCATGTATTGGAGTCATTATTGTGGATAGTGATGAGCTGTCGAGTGGAGAGGGGAAATCCATTTCCCTTTGAGAAGCAGGACTGCTGGTTTTTGTTTCCCATCCTTTGCAGTTGAACGATACGACAATTTCATCGACCCTCCCTGTGCCTCTGACCGATTTGACAGTCATTGTCACCTGATTCATCAAGCTTCAACTCTAATTCAGGTGAGGGTATTGTTCTGAATTTAACTAAATCACGTTCTGGGACTCGAAAGAGGAATGCAGCTGCCTTCAGGGATACAAATATGCCTTCAGGGATGGTGACCATCTGCTGAATCCCTCAGTATCGTCTGACGAGGTTTTGAGGCAATAAAAGTCTTGATAGCGAACTACTTCTTTTGGTTCCTTTTTCCCTTACCCCCAGGATGACCCATGTGTAACTTTTATGAGACAAGCGACAGTTTAAATTCTCAGAAAGAGCAAGTGTCAGTGTCAAACGCATTTTCTTTCAACTCAACCTTTGTCACTTTGGAGGGAGTACCACTTAGCCTTGGGAATTATCAGCCGCACAATGGACGCATATGTTGATGCCGTAGCTGACTTGAGAGGGGATAGACTGCCCATTGGCCAACTTCAAGCCATGGCTGTCATTGAAAGGTCCTTTCATTGTTCGCCATTTCTGACATAGTGCCTTATACGAAACCGCGCCTGGTTTAACAATTTAAAAGAGGGATTGATTTAAGTACCTCTTTATTTTGATGTCCCACGGAAAGCTCTTAACCTGAAGGCGATCTTCATTTTTGGAAAAGGCACAAACTTTGTGATGTCGATGTCTAAGCAAAGACATTGATTTTAACTGATTACACCGAACTTAGTAGTGATGACAATAACTTTGACAAAATTATTCATTCATGCCTGAATGGATGTGTTAGGACGTTATTCAGTATTTGTTATGGAAAAAAGTTATAATTATTGCGTATGGTTTTACGAAACATTTTCAATTTAATCTAATTTTACAGTGAATTGATGTTCTTATTATGCATGATTTATTTCATATTTTTTCTTATTTTAGGTGCATAGTTAATTTATAATATTGTGATTTTATAATAACCTATTCTTAGTATAGGATAATTTTAATTGCCTAATGGATTTGCTTTTGGTTTTTTTTTGGTATTTTGGTTATTGTCTTATGGTAGTGTTGAATTTGTAATTATTCAATAATAATTATTATTTGTATTGGGTTACTGTTGACATGGATTTTTTTTATAACTCTTCAAACTAGTTAACATTTGAGAATTTCTATTGAGAGTCGGTAAAAAGAAGGATAGGATTTTGTTTTCTAGCAATGAACAATCGTCAGTTAGAATTAAATCTGGCTCACATCTGGAATCTGGAGCTATTAAGGAATTTGAAATGATGAATGAGGGTTCTAACGACTTAAATTTGTAGAGAGGAAAAGGGATTTTCAGAAAAATCTCTATATTTTTTATACTGTTGATTCATTGATAAATTTTAAATTAAGATTTAATTATAATATGAAACTTAGGAGATGAATCTAGAGTTTATGTCAACATAATTTGTTTATTATATGTGTAATTATTGGGAAATTGGTGATACTGACGATGAATGTTATTTTTTTTTCATACTGTTAAGAAGAATTGTATTGATTTTTTAAGTGAATTTTCTTAAATTCTGTAAACATGTTTTTCCCTTGGCAGACTTATCACATAGCAAGCATTTCGCTGCATTCATATTTTTTCCCTGAAGGAAATTTTAATTGAATTGAGTGGCTTCACAAACCATTCGTTTGTTTGCTTTTGGTAAGGTTAAGGCTTCAAGAGTTAGTGAGTTAGAGGGATTTTGTTTGTTAGTTAGGTAACGAACTATTTTATTGGCAAAGCTTGGTTTTAGGAGTTTTTTTTTTCCCGGAAGTGTGTGTGAATTGTTGGAGAGTCACCCCCCTTTATTAACAGAGTTTGAAAAAACCTGGAGTAATTAGAGGAATGTTGGGAAGGCAATTTCCATGATATTTTAAGTATTTGATTCCTTTAGAAGTTTTAAAAAAGCAGCCCCCTGTTGAACACCAGGCTTTTCACATCTGGGTTTTATTGCTTTTTTTTAGTGGCCGGGTTACAAAGAAGTCAGGGGTTTAAAAAGTTTTATTACCACACAGGTGGTGAGTTTTGAAATATCTCTATTTTTTATAAAGGAATCCCTTAGCCAATAAGGCCAGGCCAAAATATAGGCGGGTCTACAACTGACCATTCAAGTAAAGATTTTGAATATTTTGGGCGGTGCGTTAAGCATGATTTGAGAATGAGTTTTAGTGGGGAAAATGGAGATGCAGGGACTTGGCCCCGTTAACAATTAATATAGAGAGTTGACAATTCCGAATATGTCAGTACACAACTATCCTTAAGATGTTTTTCTGAGAACGAGAAATTGATGATGGTGCCGAGTCCATGTAAGTCCATTTACTTATAGTTTTCCAGTCGAGATTTTATTTAATTTAATTAGAACAAATTGATTTATATATATTTGTTCTTGAACCAGTTTTGATTTAATGTGTTCCTTGATTAATTGTAACTTTGTGTTTTTGTATCACTAATTTTAGACCAGAATTAAAGTATATTTTATTTAGCAAGTGTTTGTTGTTATGAGTTTCAGATAACTTGAGTTATTGTATAATTAGATTATCACGGATTTAGTTACTAGGCCCAAACGCAATGTACTACGACTATAATCAAAAGGAGGCATCAGCCGTTCAACAATATGCCTAGCACTTCACCTTTCCACTTTAGAGCACCACAGTAGGAGCAGGCATTTGTCATTCCTCCAATTTGAAAAGTGGACTTTAGACCGGCAGCTTCGTTATATGAAAAAGCAGCATCCTCAAACATTGCACGATTATTACCTAGGTGCGTTTCGTTGGCCCCGCCCACAAACGCACTAATTTTTTAATATATACCACAATTTAGTGCTAAATTAGTGCTTTCAGAATCTGCCATTAAAAAAATTAGTGCGTCAATATTTACCGAGATATACAAAGAAATGCGTGGGCGGGGCCAACGAAACGCTAGCCCCGCCCACAAACGCACTAATTTTTTAATATATACCAAATTTTAGTGCTCAATTAGTGCTTTCAGAATCCACCATCCAAAAAATTAGTGCGTCATTACTTTTCATAAAATTCAAGGTTAATTGAGGGTAGGCGGGCAAAATGCTGGCCCCGCCCACAAAAGCAATCATCATTCATTATATGTTAAAATGTCGGGCATAATTAGTGCTTTCAGAATACCCAACTGCCAGAAATAGTGCGTCAATATTTTGGCCAAAATTTACCATTTTGTAATAATAATTCACTAATCACTTCCGTTTCGTTGGCCCCGCCCACAAAAGCAATCATCAATCATTATATGTTAAAATGTTGGGCATAATTAGTGCTTTCAGAAAACCCAACTGCAAAAATTAGTGCGTCAATATTTTGGCCAAAATTGCCAATTTTAGCTTATTGCCGAATGTACGCGAGCCATAAACCGATGTAAATTATCACGCACTAATTGTATGACCGGTGCCAAATTTTAGTGCTCAATGAGTGCTTTCAGATTCCCCAACCGCCAGAATTAGTGCGTCAATATTTTGGCCAAAATTGACTATTTTGTAATAATTATTCACTTGTCACTTCCGTTTCGTTGGCCCCGCCCATAAAAGCAATCATCAGTTATTATATGTTAAAATGTTGGGCATAATTAGTGCTTTTAGAAAACCAAATTGCAAAAATTAGTGCGTCAATATTTTGGCCAAAATTGCCAATTTTAGCTTATTGCCGAATGTACGCGAGCATTAAACCGATGTAAATTATCACGCACTAATTGTATGACCGGTGCCAAATTTTAGTGCTCAAATAGTGCTTTCAGAATCCCCAACCGCCAGAATTAGTGCGTCAATATTTTGGCCAAAATTGACCATAATGTAATAATAATTCACTAATCACTTGCGTTTCGTTGGCCCCGCCCACAAAAGCAATCAACATTCATTATATGTTAAAATGTTGGGCATAATTAGTGCTTTCAGAAAACCCAACTGCAAAAATTAGTGCGTCAATATTTTGGCCAAAATTGCAAATTTTAGCCTATTGCCTTATGTACGCGAGCCTTAAACCGATGTAAATTATCACGCACTAATTGTAAGACCGGTGCCAAATTTTAGTGCTCAATGAGTGCTTTCAGAATCCCCAACCGCCAGAATTAGTGCGTCAATATTTTGGCCAAAATTGACTATTTTGTAATAATTATTCACTTGTCACTTCCGTTTCGTTGGCCCCGCCCACAAAAGCAATCATCAATTATTATATGTTAAAATGTTGGGCATAATTAGTGCTTTTAGAAAACCAAATTGCAAAAATTAGTGCGTCAATATTTTGGCCAAAATTGCCAATTTTAGCTTATTGCCGAATGTACGCGAGCTTTAAACCGATGTAAATTATCACGCACTAATTGTATGACCGGTGCCAAATTTTAGTGCTCAAATAGTGCTTTCAGAATCCCCAACCGCCAGAATTAGTGCGTCAATATTTTGGCCAAAATTGACCATAATGTAATAATAATTCACTAATCACTTGCGTTTCGTTGGCCCCGCCCACAAAAGCAATCAACATTCATTATATGTTAAAATGTTGGGCATAATTAGTGCTTTCAGAAAACCCAACTGCAAAAATTAGTGCGTCAATATTTTGGCCAAAATTGCAAATTTTAGCCTATTGCCTTATGTACGCGAGCCTTAAACCGATGTAAATTATCACGCACTAATTGTATGACCGGTGCCAAATTTTAGTGCTCAATGAGTGCTTTCAGAATCCCCAACCGCCAGAATTAGTGCGTCAATATTTTGGCCAAAATTGACTATTTTGTAATAATTATTCACTTGTCACTTCCGTTTCGTTGGCCCCGCCCACAAAAGCAATCATCAATTATTATATGTTAAAATGTTGGGCATAATTAGTGCTTTTAGAAAACCAAATTGCAAAAATTAGTGCGTCAATATTTTGGCCAAAATTGCCAATTTTAGCTTATTGCCGAATGTACGCGAGCATTAAACCGATGTAAATTATCACGCACTAATTGTATGACCGGTGCCAAATTTTAGTGCTCAAATAGTGCTTTCAGAATCCCCAACCGCCAGAATTAGTGCGTCAATATTTTGGCCAAAATTGACCATAATGTAATAATAATTCACTAATCACTTGCGTTTCGTTGGCCCCGCCCACAAAAGCAATCAACATTCATTATATGTTAAAATGTTGGGCATAATTAGTGCTTTCAGAAAACCCAACTGCAAAAATTAGTGCGTCAATATTTTGGCCAAAATTGCGAATTTTAGCCTATTGCCTTATGTACGCGAGCCTTAAACCGATGTAAATTATCACGCACTAATTGTATGACCGGTGCCAAATTTTAGTGCTCAAATAGTGCTTTCAGAATCCCCAACCGCCAGAATTAGTGCGTCAATATTTTGGCCAAAATTGACCATAATGTAATAATAATTCACTAATCACTTGCGTTTCGTTGGCCCCGCCCACAAAAGCAATCAACATTCATTATATGTTAAAATGTTGGGCATAATTAGTGCTTTCAGAAAACCCAACTGCAAAAATTAGTGCGTCAATATTTTGGCCAAAATTGCGAATTTTAGCCTATTGCCTTATGTACGCGAGCCTTAAACCGATGTAAATTATCAGGCACTAATTGTATGACCGGTGCCAAATTTTAGTGCTCAATGAGTGCTTTCAGAATCCCCAACCGCCAGAATTAGTGCGTCAATATTTTGGCCAATATTGACCATTTTTTATTAATTATTCGCTTTTCACCTCCCTTTCGTTGGCCCCGCCCACAGACGCACTAATTGTCTCACATTTGCAAACATTTAGTGCTCAATTAGTGCTTTCAGAATACCCAACTGCAAAAATTAGTGCGTCAATATTTACCGAGATATACAAAGAAATGCGTGGACGGGGCCAACGAAACGCTTGCCCCGCCCACAAACACTCTAATTTTTTAATATATACCAAATTTTAGTGCTCAATGAGTGCTTTCAGAATCTCCAACCGCCAAAATTAGTGCGTCAATATTTTGGCCAAAATCGTCAATTTCAACTTATTGCGGAATGTACGCGCATATCATCATAGATACGGATTCAATAGAATACAATTTTATTTGTTCGGCTGACATTTTCGAATGCCATTCAAATATCACCAGAAAGATTCCATAGTTAAAAATAAACTTAGGACATCAAAATTCACATTACATGAAATATATACTATTGTTGAGTTTGATGGGTTCGAAAGATTTGAAGCCAAAGCAGATCAAAACTTGCAGAAGTTTATTCTACTATAACTCTTCACAGATTCCTTTACAACTCCAGAACTTCTCGTTCTAGTAGACACAATACAGCTCTTTTCACAACAATAGAGCACAAAACAGCAGCTATAAACTTGACAACACCACTGCTATATCACCGCAAAAGACAATGCAATACTGTTCACTTTAGAATGCTCACTGAGACTCAGTATCTCCAGTCAACTAATTCAGTGACTCAAAATCCAAGAACTGACTAACTCTACTCACGGCCGTCCTTATATAGGAGTGGTGAATCTTCACGAACCTTCCAGAGAGAGAAATTTGGAGAACTTTCTAGATCGTAAACGAAAAGTCCTATACATGTACATGGGATACATGTACCTATACATGTACATGGGATACATGTACCTATACATGTACCGAAAATGTAGCCAAATGATCGAAAAGTTAGGCGACATTTTGCGAATTCTCACCAAATTTAGCAACCAAAAGTAGGCCAAAACCGTCGCCAACTTGGGAGATTGCCATTTACCATAATGTTAAATAGCCTGCCCCTTGTAAAACTTGTTTTCATGCATGATCCCTGTAGAACTCGTTTTCAAGCATTAAGAGACGCATTGCAGGAAAGCGAAGTGAAGTCAACTCTTTCACTGCTTTATGCGAAATGTACATACATTTTCCTTTTTTACATAATTAATACTACGAAATATTTACAAATATACAGAAATTAGTAATAACAATACATTTATAAACACCCATGCCTAACACGGGACTCGAACCCGCAACCTCGCGATCTAGAATTTAGCACGCTAACCACTATACCGTTTGGTCGGAAACAAATTCTGGGAAAATTCTTCGTAAAATTCCGGCAGATTATTGCTATCACACAAAATTACCTACGCGAAGCACTGCGACTTTTATAATAGTGTTACGAATTTTTGTATATTTGTAAATATATTCGTTAATTTTGTAAATAAGAACATTTATGTACATTTCGCATAAGGCAGTGCAATAGTTCGTCTTAACTTCGCTTTCCTGCAATGTGTCTATTAATGCTTAATAACGAGTTTTACAGAGATAAAGCTGGGAAGCGAGTTTTACAAGGAGCAGGACATTTAACATTATGGTAATGGAAATCTTGCCAAATTGGCGATATAGAGCCAAGTTGGCAACAATTTTGGCGACTAATTTTGGGCACCAAACTTGACGACCATTTGGTGACATTTTCGGTCCCCATGTACATGTATAGGATATTTCGACTACGATCTGGAAAGTTCTCCAAATATCTATCTCTAGAAGATACACGAAGGTTCGCCTCCCCTATATAAGTCCAAGAGAGCGGGTGATGGAGTTAATTGAGTCCGTTAGTTGACTGGAATTACTGAGTTGAGATACTGAGTCTCAGTGAGCATTCAGAGTAGTTCTAAAGCGAACTGTATTGCATTGTCTTTTGCGACGATTTGTAGCAGTTGTGAAGTTTTTTTAACTGCTATTTGAGCTCTGTTGATGTGTAAAGAGCTGTATTGAGTCTTTTAGAATGAGAAGTTCAGGTTTTCTAAAAAAATCTGTGAAGAGTATATCGGAATAAATTTCTGCAAGTTTTGATCTGCGTTGGTTTCAAATCTTTCTAACCCATTCACGCAACAATAGAGACAATGTCAGGGACGCATATTAGCTACCTTTACTTGCATTCGAACAAGGGAAAATAATGCAGCTCGCTGATTGGTTGGCATTTATTTCTCTAATGCTGCCATCTGAAATTGAAAATTGGATGCTTTTGAAAGAAAATTTTGCAGAAACAATCCTAATAATAGTAGGAGATCCTAATAATAGGAACAGAACTCATTTCATCAACTCAATTTTTCATTACTATACATGAGCCCCTTTTAAAAGAAAATTTTCGTTTTAAGAAAATTTATATAAACATGAAATTTTTTTTTCTATAAATAAAATTAATTTTACAAATAAAATGCCATGGATATTAAGATGTAATAAATTCATATGAAATAATATTACATATATATTGTTGCGTGGATAGGTTCAAAAGACTTGAAGCCAAAGCAGATCAAAACTTGCAGAAATTTATTCCTATATAACTCTTCACAGATTCTCTTATAACTCCCGAACTTCTCGTTCTAGTAGACCCAATACAGCTCTTTACACAACAATAGAGCACAAAACAGCAGTTAAAAACTTGACAACACAACTGCTACAAATCGCCGCAAAAGACAATGCAATACAGTTCACTTTCGGAACTCTCTGAATGCTCGCTGAGAGACAGCTAACTCAGTAATTCCAGTCAACTAACGGACTCAACTAACTTTTTTGGAAATTTGCCGAGCCGCCTTTCTAAAACCCTTCTTGAACTGTTAGAGATGAGCGAAACTCCGACCGGGATCAGCTTTATATGTTGGTGCTTGGTAGTGGGAGGTCTGTGTTATTTGGGTGCAACGTAGATATCCCCTTCTTACTTGAAACATTTATAGCCCCCCCCCCCCCCTCTTATCCCCCACGTGTCGGATTACTTTTATCGAAAAGAAGGTCGAACACTTGTTCTGAAGTGTGGATTGATGAGAAGTTACAACTTGGTTTGTCTTCAGAAGTAATGATATTTGTCTGTCATTTTTGGTTAAGAATGTTCGGATCTCAAAAAGATAACATTCTATTCCATTGCGAGTCAAGATTGAAATGTAGAGTGATGTGCACCATTAGCAATTTTGCTCTTTTGTAACTAGGTGGCCCATACTTGTGATAGGACATGGTATGTGAAGGATATCAACCCTCCCGAAACAATTCCTTTAGTGCTATAAAAATTGGACTCTACAGAAATTTAAAAGTTTTTATTTATAAGAGCTAGATATTTCATACTTCAAGTACTTTTGCTATTATCTACAGATTAAAAATAGGCTCTCAATGTAAATTTAAATGATTTTTGTATTTTTGATAGGTATATAGTTTATAATTCCACCATTAGTACTTGTTATTTTTTTGGCAAAAAATACATCTTTTTAACATTCATAACAACAACATCAAATAGGAAAATACATTATGAAAATACTGGTTCATGTAATTGTCACCTACACTTTATCTGCATAGCAGTTTAATTAAGGTGGACCAGAATATCATACAAAATGAATGCAAACATTCCCAAAATTAAAATAAAACAAGCAAGAAAACACTATACATGACATCATACTTTATTTTTTATACTAATAGATTGTAAATATTTACCTTGATTTATATTGAATATTTCTAAAATATTCAAAACACTGAGCAATGAAACTCCGAAAATAAATTACTGTTTCCTATATTAGATATATGTCTTACCTTTTAAAATATTTTTTATTCCCGTGCTTTATTCAGAAATGTTATTTCAAAGTTGAGTGTAACATATATTTCTGCTTAAAAACTAATTCAACTGTGATAGAATATTAAAGCAATTATTTTACAATTGCTTCATTTGAAGAATATATAAAATAGTGCTTAGTATTGAATACTGTTGGGATGGGCTAACAGCTCCTTTTGGCTTCTCTTTTTTTGTTCACAGTCACTTAAATAAACATAATTCTACTGCAAAATTGTGATTGATGATAATACGAGAAAAAAATTCCTTTTTGATTAAAAATGATTCCATATTGCTACGAATTTTTGCATATTTGTAAATATTTCGTAGTGTTAATTTTGTAAATAGGAAAATTTATGTACATTTCGCATAAGGCAGTGCAATAGTTCGTCTGAGCTTGGCTTCCCTGCAATAAGGGTCTTGTGCTTTATAACGAGTTTTACAGAGGTAACTATGGGAAGCGAGTTTTAAGGAGCGGGGCATTTAACATTATGGTAATGGCAATCTCGCCAAGTTGGTGACGGTTTTTTCGACTAATTTTTGTCGCCATGTACATGTATAGGACTTTTTGACTACGATCTGGAAAGTTCTCCAAATATCTATCTCTAGGAGTTTCAAGATGGTTCACGTATGTTCTTCTCCCCTATAAAAGCTCAGGAGAGCGGGTGATGGAGGGAGTAGTTGATTTCGAGTCCGTAAGTTGTTAGCTGAGTCCATTAATTGACTGGAATTACTGATACTGAGTTCCGAAAGCGAACTGCATTGCATTGTCTTTTGCGGCGATTTAGCAGTTGTGTTGTCGAGTTTTTAACTGCTGTTTTATGTTCTATCGTTGTAAAAAGAGCTGTATTGTGTCTACTAGAACGAGAAGTTCTGGAGCTGTAAGAGAATCTGTGAAGAATTACATTGGAAGAAATTTCTGCAAGTTTTGATCTGCTTTGGCTTTAAATCTTTCGAACCCTTCCACGCAACAATATACTGAGCCCAGAGCAAAATTATTGACCTTCACAAATTTGCTTTATAAATTACCACATTCTGAAATAAACCATGAGGATTCAGATACATTTGAATTTTCTTTCAACATGAAATTTTCTTTGTGAGAAGAAGGAAACCCCTTGCTCTCACAAGAAAAAAAAAATTCATGGATGTCCAATTATTATTAATTTTGATCTCAATTTTTCATACATTTTTGATGAAAGATTTATAGTATGTTGAAGGAAAACATGCACTTAGCTAAATATATATTTAATAAAATTTCTTAAAATAAATTTGGTGTTCTTAAAAAAATAAGCAAATAGAGTAATCACTCGGAACACCAGTGCGCTTCCAGAGGAGGGGGATAGAGAACACCAGCCCCTTCACAATAACTTCTCAGTTTGAAAAAAGAAGGGCAGAAAAGAAAGGGAGAAAAAATACGAATTATGAAGTAGACAAAAGAGAATAAAGATGACTCAATTATGTATGACCAATATGTTTAAAAAACGTAACTTAAACCTTTAAAAAACATTTTATTCCTAAATTAAAGCGCAATTTCAGAAGTAAGAAATACTTTGTGTATTCTCTTGATGCAAATACCACAATTTTAACCAAAACGTAGGAGCCTACAAATAATACTGGTTGAATGGAACCCCAAAAAGATGTTCCAGTATAGCCTAAAATATGCGTCATAACACCTCTGTAATAAAAAAAAAATATATATATTCGTATACTTTCAACTGCTTTGTAAACACTACAGTTCGATTCAATGCTCTTATTTCTATAGGAGTAGATTGAAGAAAAAGAAGCTAAAAGAATTCCATCACAAGCATAATTCTCAACACATATGAAGCCACCCTTAATCCTTAAAATTTGCCCTAATTCCTTCGATTTTGCTTCCCCTATGAACCCTCACCCCACTGTTCTTTCAACTCTCAAAGAACGT
The DNA here is from genome assembly GCA_963978545.1 of Linyphia triangularis. Taxonomy (NCBI): domain Eukaryota; kingdom Metazoa; phylum Arthropoda; class Arachnida; order Araneae; family Linyphiidae; genus Linyphia; species Linyphia triangularis. The sequence continues at coordinate 83,539,228 of OZ021722.1, read as the reverse complement.
GTGGAAAAAGTGAATTGGGGGATGTGAAGAGGGGTGAGGTCAGAGTTCAAGGGAGGAGAGGACTAAACCGATAAAAGTGTTTACCTTATCAGTCAAGACTAGGCAGCCGCGAATACATTTACCAAGACGTAGTTCCTGGGTTCCGTAGTTCATTTATTGAGTTCAGAAGCAACTCAATAGCAAAAGAGTATTAGATTTACATACCATTACATTGGTAGTCGGTCAGTATCTTGACCAAAATATTTACAATTATACTATTTTATTTCTAAAAAATTTCATATATTTTATCAAAGTAATTGAAAACTGGGGACTTCTATTTTAAATAATATTTCAAGGTGGCTCTGGATGGACAAAGCAATGAGGTAAAGACGGAACTGCCTCTTCAATACTTTTTTCAATACCTGACTTTTCAGTTTTCATTTCGCGAAATAAATATAAGTCACAATAGTTGGTAATTTTGTTGGCATTAAGGCAGTTGGGTATTCTGAAAGCACTAAATGAGCACTAAATGTTTGCATATGCGAGACAATTAGTGCGTCTGTGGGCGGGGCCAACGAAACGGAAGTGATTAGTGAATTATTATTACAAAATTGTCAATTTTGGCCAAAATACTGACGCACTAATTCTGGCGATTGCGGATTCTGAAAGCACTCATTGAACACTAAATTTTGGCACCGATCATACAATACTGCACGATAATTTGCATCGGTTTAAGGCTCGCGTACTTTCGGCAATAAGCTAAAATTGACAATTTTGGCCAAAATATTGACGCACTAATTCTGGCAGTTATGGATTCTGAAAGCACTCATTGAGCACTAAAATTTAGCACCGGTCATACAATTAGTGCGTGATAATTTACATAGGTTTAAGGCTCACGTACATTCGACAATGAGCTAAAATTGGCAATTTTGGCCAAAATATTGAAGCACTAATTTTTGCAGTTGGGTTTTCTGAAAGCACTAATTATGCACAACATTTTAACATATAATGAATGATGATTGCTTTTGTGGGCGGGGCCAACGAAACGCAAGTGATTAGTGAATTATTATTACATTATGGTCAATTTTGGCAAAAATATTGACGCACTAATTTTTGCAGTTGGGTTTTCTGAAAGCACTAATTGAGCACTAAATGTTTGCATATGTGAGACAATTAGTGCGTCTGTGGGCGGGGCCAATGAAACGCAAGTGATTAGTAAATAATTATTACAAAATAGTCAATTTTGGCCAAAATATTGACGCACTAATTCTGGCGGTTGGGGATTCTGAAAGCACTCATTGAGCATTAAAATTTGGCACCAGTCATACAATTAGTGCGTGATAATTTACATCGGTTTAAGGCTCACGTACATTCGGCAATAAGCTATAATTGGCAATTTTGGCCAAAATATTGACGCACATAATTTTTGCAGTTGGGTATTCTGAAAGCACTAATTATGCCCATTTTAACATATAATGAATGATGATTGCTTTTGTGGGCGGGGCCAACGAAACGGAAGTGACAAGTGAATAATTATTACAAAATAGTCAATTTTGGCCAAAATATTGACGCACTAATTCTGGCGGTTGGGGATTCTGAAAGCACTCATTGAGCACTAAAATTTGGCACCGGTCATACAATTAGTGCGTGATAATTTACATCGGTTTAAAGCTCGCGTACATTCGGCAATAAGCTAAAATTGGCAATTTTGGCCAAAATATTGACGCACTAATTTTTGCAATTGGGTTTTCTAAAAGCACTAATTATGCCCAACATTTTAACATATAATAATTGATGATTGCTTTTGTGGGCGGGGCCAACGAAACGGAAGTGACAAGTGAATAATTATTACAAAATAGTCAATTTTGGCCAAAATATTGACGCACTAATTCTGGCGGTTGGGGAATCTGAAAGCACTCATTGAGCACTAAAATTTGGCACCGGTCATACAATTAGTGCGTGATAATTTACATCGGTTTAAGGCTCGCGTACATAAGGCAATAGGCTAAAATTCGCAATTTTGGCCAAAATATTGACGCACTAATTTTTGCAGTTGGGTTTTCTGAAAGCACTAATTATGCCCAACATTTTAACATATAAAGAATGTTGATTGCTTTTGTGGGCGGGGCCAACGAAACGCAAGTGATTAGTGAATTATTATTACATTATGGTAAATTTTGGCCAAAATATTGACGCACTTATTCTGGCGGTTGGGGATTCTGAAAGCACTATTTGAGCACTAAAATTTGGCACCGGTCATACAATTAGTGCGTGATAATTTACATCGGTTTAAAGCTCGCGTACATTCGGCAATAAGCTAAAATTGGCAATTTTGGCCAAAATATTGACGCACTAATTTTTGCAATTTGGTTTTCTAAAAGCACTAATTATGCCCAACATTTTAACATATAATAATTGATGATTGCTTTTGTGGGCGGGGCCAACGAAACGGAAGTGACAAGTGAATAATTATTACAAAATAGTCAATTTTGGCCAAAATATTGACGCACTAATTCTGGCGGTTGGGGAATCTGAAAGCACTCATTGAGCACTAAAATTTGGCACCGGTCATACAATTAGTGCGTGATAATTTACATCGGTTTAAGGCTCGCGTACATAAGGCAATAGGCTAAAATTCGCAATTTTGGCCAAAATATTGACGCACTAATTTTTGCAGTTGGGTTTTCTGAAAGCACTAATTATGCCCAACGTTTTAACATATAATGAATGTTGTTTGCTTTTGTGGGCGGGGCCAACGAAACGCAAGTGATTAGTGAATTATTATTACATTATGGTCAATTTTGGCCAAAATATTGACGCACTAATTCTGGCGGTTGGGGATTCTGAAAGCACTATTTGAGCACTAAAATTTGGCACCGGTCATACAATTAGTGGGTGATAATTTACATCGGTTTAAAGCTCGCGTACATTCGGCAATAAGCTAAAATTGGCAATTTTGGCCAAAATATTGACGCACTAATTTTTGCAATTTGGTTTTCTAAAAGCACTAATTATGCCCAACATTTTAACATATAATAATTGATGATTGCTTTTGTGGGCGGGGCCAACGAAACGGAAGTGACAAGTGAATAATTATTACAAAATAGTCAATTTTGGCCAAAATATTGACGCACTAATTCTGGCGGTTGGGGAATCTGAAAGCACTCATTGAGCACTAAAATTTGGCACCGGTCATACAATTAGTGCGTGATAATTTACATCGGTTTAAGGCTCGCGTACATAAGGCAATAGGCTAAAATTCGCAATTTTGGCCAAAATATTGACGCACTAATTTTTGCAGTTGGGTTTTCTGAAAGCACTAATTATGCCCAACGTTTTAACATATAATGAATGTTGATTGCTTTTGTGGGCGGGGCCAACGAAACGCAAGTGATTTGTGAATTATTATTACATTATGGTCAATTTTGGCCAAAATATTGACGCACTAATTCTGGCGGTTGGGGATTCTGAAAGCACTATTTGAGCACTAAAATTTGGCACCGGTCATACAATTAGTGGGTGATAATTTACATCGGTTTAAAGCTCGCGTACATTCGGCAATAAGCTAAAATTGGCAATTTTGGCCAAAATATTGACGCACTAATTTTTGCAATTTGGTTTTCTAAAAGCACTAATTATGCCCAACATTTTAACATATAATAATTGATGATTGCTTTTGTGGGCGGGGCCAACAAAACGGAAGTGACAAGTGAATAATTATTACAAAATAGTCAATTTTGGCCAAAATATTGACGCACTAATTCTGGCGGTTGGGGAATCTGAAAGCACTCATTGAGCACTAAAATTTGGCACCGGTCATACAATTAGTGCGTGATAATTTACATCGGTTTATGGCTCGCGTACATTCGGCAATAAGCTAAAATTGGCAATTTTGGCCAAAATATTGACGCACTAATTTTTGCAGTTGGGTTTTCTGAAAGCACTAATTATGCCCAACATTTTAACATATAATGATTGATGATTGCTTTTGTGGGCGGGGCCAACGAAACGGAAGTGATTAGTGAATTATTATTACAAAATGGTAAATTTTGGCCAAAATATTGACGCACTATTTCTGGCAGTTGGGTATTCTGAAAGCACTAATTATGCCCGACATTTTAACATATAATGAATGATGATTGCTTTTGTGGGCGGGGCCAGCATTTTGCCCGCCTACCCTCAATTAACCTTGAATTTTATGAAAAGTAATGACGCACTAATTTTTTGGATGGTGGATTCTGAAAGCACTAATTGAGCACTAAAATTTGGTATATATTAAAAAATTAGTGCGTTTGTGGGCGGGGCTAGCGTTTCGTTGGCCCCGCCCACGCATTTCTTTGTATATCTCGGTAAATATTGACGCACTAATTTTTTTAATGGCGGATTCTGAAAGCACTAATTTAGCACTAAATTGTGGTATATATTAAAAAATTAGTGCGTTTGTGGGCGGGGCCAACGAAACGCACCTTTATTACCTCTTGTAATTGAGTGACGTCTGGTTTCATCTCTTAATCTACCAGCTCTGGTTTCCACAGATTCGAAATTTCTCGTAAATATTGGACGTTGGAGCTCAGATTCCAATATACTAACTGGTGCCTGATATCGTTGAACGGCGCGCTCAATCATTCTCCTGTCGCTAATGTCTTTGTACGGGTAATTCCCTTGCTCGATTAGCAGCAGACATACTATACCTAGCACATATATTTGTTCTTTTGTTTGGCGGCATATTAATAACTGTCGAAATGATCCGAAAGGTTTCGGCGAATTTCAATAATCTTCACCGACGACGAATCTATGATGTTTACATTCAGCAACCATCCAACCAAAACACTATATAGTTGGTTGGTTGAACCCCCGAGCAGAGACTTTAAAATCACGCATGCTCAGAAGTTGTTTTCTTTATCGACTGACAGTAAATATACTGAAATATTATAATAAAATTCGAACCGTTCATTATACAGACGATTGTTATACATAAAAATATTTAGAAAAATAAGGGGACACATTAAAATAATTTTTTATTTTATTCTGATATAATAAAAATATATCGTTGCCATTCCCAAGTTTTTTTTTCATGCCATTTATTGTTAATGAAAACAACTTTTAATCGAATTTAAAAGTTGTTTTCTACAATCTCCATGTGCTATTCTATGTACCAAATTACGTACGTCTAGGTGCAAAACTGTGGATTTGTATAAGGTTCAGCCGTACAGACAACTTACTTTTATATATATATATATATATATATATATATATTTACCCATACCAGAATTATCACAAAAAATATATATTTTCCGGACAAGGATGAAAATATAAAAACTGTAAATGACACAAATGAGTATTTTAGTGAGTATATAGTATGAGTATTTAGTGAGTATATATATATACTCCGTTAAAAAAGTGATTTTGGCGATATACTCCTTATATTATCCTTTATTATAAGTAAAACTGAGGGAAGAAGAAAAAACGACCTTTGATGAGGTATGATTATGAAAGAGAACTCTGTGTTAAAGGCATTCATTTTTCAACTTTTTACTCCATTAAAGCATTTTTACAGGAATTTCGGATGTAGGTATGTTTAGAACACTTTAAGAGGCATTACCACCCTGATTTTGAGCAAAACTGTTGAAGCCGTTTTTTAGCAATTACTAAAAAACATGATTTTTTCAATGGCAGATACTCTATGACCATGTGCAATTTTGACGAAAACCTTAATGGTAGGCCCTTGTGCCATCACCAACCCACACACCAAATTTGAACATCATAGGTCAATTTGTTCGGGAGTTATGCTGACTACACACACTCATACACACACATACAGACATTTTTTGTAGATCACTTTTTTGAAAACAGGATGTTCCAATATGAGAAGAAAAAAAAAAAATCGATTTTTGTTTTGTTTTGACGGAATGCTGTGCTTGCATCACCCTATGTATACATATGGGTAATTGATAGTAGAAAGTTATCTGTGGTCAGTAAAACTTCCGAACAAATTGACCTAGAATGTTCAAGTTTAGTTTGCAGGCTAGTGGTGACCATGAGACCTACAATTAATTTTTACAATGGCAGCTACACTGCATGCGTGATTTTGACCAAAGCCTTAAGTCCTTGTGCCAACACCAACCCTCACACCAAATTTGAGCATCGTAGGTCAGTTTGTACGGGAATTATGCTGACCACGTACTCACAGACACACATTCAGAGATTTTTTCTATATCACTTTTTTGAGATCAGGATATTCCGAAACGTGGAGAAATACAAAAATAAATTGATTTTTTTTGACCGAATACTATACTTTCATTACCCTATGTATAGTACCAATGTATATACATTTGTTATCATTTTGAAATCTTCTCTTACGGATGGCATTAAAAATGTCGTTGGATGACAAAAAATTAATTTGATAGATAATGTTTTAGTGAACACCAATTTTGTTTCTTCGCGTTTTAGAACAGACTTTCAACCTCAAAAAAAAGGGTGAAAAGGAGGTTCGGGGTGGGAAATGACATCACTTCCGGCATTAAAAAGGCAAACGACCAGTGATAAAAACATAACAATGCATAATCTTCGTATGATGGCGTTAATCAATTGTATAGTTTGATTAAAACTTTTTACTGACTTTCGGCCAGCTCTGAAATTTTAAACAAAAGTATTTTCATCCCTGAAATTTATTTACATGAAGCCGCAATAGTAAAAGTCAATTACTTTTTAAAACTATATTTGAATTTCTGGCTATTTCGTTCCTTGGGTTCTTTTGTATTTTTGAAATTGTCAACTATCTGACAACCAACTCGCCGCCTTTTTTGCGGTTGGGTGAGTCAATAATTGTTTTTTACTCTGTGTATTGTTATTGTTTTTTGCTGTGAAATGTTTTGATTCAAACTCAGCCATTGCTGTATTTAAGTAAATTTTTCTTATTCGTTATCTTTTTTTCGAGAGGGATTCGAACAGATGTAGCATAGGACATTTGGCATTTAAAATCAAAAATTTTAAATCACTGGTGCTTATTAGAGAAGTTCTTTGGGTGAGCACAATCGAAAATTGTTTTTTGTTGCTAATTCTTTGCGATTTATTCTATTGTTTTATTGTTACGTATTGCGATTTATTCTATATTGAGTGATGTTATGCCATTGTTTTATTTGTAATTTATTCTATTATTACTGATAAAAATGATCTGTGCAATTAGTGTATGATATTTTTCATGCAAAATTTTACTTTCATGTGTCATAATATTTCAATAACATCAAGCATGAGTTTGGTTTTTGAGTGAACGATAATTATTTTTGTTGTAACGTTTTATCAAAATATGAAAAAGGTAATGGGTTTTGGTTCCTTGAATAATTTAGATGTGCGTTCGTTCAAATTAAAAATTTGATTTCTATTGTGCTTGGCACTTTCTTGTAATCGCTAAGCAAAAATTCGTAAATGGCGTCCCTAACTGCTTCTTTACCAATGTTTATTTTGGCGTTTAATTTATGAGTTTGGGATTTTAGATACTTTTTATTAATCGTTATCTTTTTCCAAACGAGTTTTTTAGTTAATATGCATGTTTCTCGAAAATTAAAGAGGTGGAATTGTTCTTGTGTGTGTAAAATTTGGTTCCTTGTATAGTTTAGATGTGTGTTCGTTACAATTACAAATTTGATTTCTATTGTGCTTGGTGTCCCAAGCAAAAAGTCGCAAATGGCGTCCCTTACAGCGTCTGTACCAATATTTCTTTTGCATTCAATTTCTCAGTTTGATTTTTGGATGAATGATAATTTTTTTTGTTGCAACGTTTTATTATTTTCGCTATCAATGT